>BLBF01000037.1:9807642-9837253 GCA_015471245.1 Laticauda colubrina
TCCACTCCACTCCACTCCACTCCACTCCACTCCACTCCACTCCACTCCACTCCACTCTACATTTATTAAAATGGGCACAGATTCTGGGGTAACTAAAATCCCTCTTTGCTTTAATTTTATCTTTCCTTTTTATTTGTATTTTCTTATGGAAAGGCTTTTCCTTAGTACAACAGCCAGTAATAAATAGTAACAATAGTTATGCTTTTATTTGTTCTTTGATTTATTTTATCTCAGATGCTCTGTACTGTGTTGCCAAATTCATTTGCATTGATTTATGAGCAGGTGTAGATACTTTTAACAGTGGAACTTTTCCTCCTTTTTTTGTTCTTTTGAACAAAACATATTCTCTCATTGATGTATTTCAATCATTGGCATCATTGCTCCCTTCATATACTTTATTTAGATGATACAATTTTTATGCTTGGAGTTCAAGCTTATTTTGTTCTCTTCCCATACCCAGAACACTAATATAAAGACAATGAAGGCCATGCATATCTAAATGCTCTATGCGATTTCTTTAAAGAGCTTTAAAGAATGTGGTTATTATTTTACTTCAGCTTTCCTTTGCCTTACAGCTCCTCAAATATATTTTAAATGTTTTATATATTTTTCTTCTTAATAATGAATTTTTAAAAATATTTTATAATGATTGTTTTTCAGTACCTGTAGTTTTGTTTGTTCTATGCTGCCCAGAGTTGCTTTTAGTGAGATGAATGGCTATATAAATAGAGAAAACAGAAAAAATATCACTCCAAACAGCCAGGTGAGCCAATTTTTGAGGAAGGTTTCTAGAACCCCACTCGGAAGGAAGCTGAGTTAAATGGGCTAATTTTACAGTCCTAATTTTACAGTCCCCACTCCACTACTCTTTTGAATGCTCGTCCTTGTGCTGGGAAAAGTAGAAAGAAGAGAAGTGATGTCCGTATTTTCATTTGTTGGAGAGAAAGAGTCCAAGCAGAAATACAATAGGGAATACACATGGAAAGGAATGCACTAGCAACAGCTGTTTGCCTAGCCCATTTGCAGCTGCCAGTTAGGAAAAAGGAGGCTGTAGCATGAAACTGATTATAGTCTGGTTCATTACAGGCAACAGTGCAGGCTGGCTAGAAAGTTCTAATTAAGGTCAGAGAGTTCATCTTGTTAACTTGTAGTTAGCATTTTTTAAGGATACGTGTCAGCTCAGGAAGGCAATCTCTCCACAGTGCAAGGGGGAGGAAAACAAAACCGTCAGGCACAGGATAGTACTGGCTATAATGATGAGCAAGTAATTGAGAGAAAGAGAGAGGTGGACACTGTGAAGGTCATAAACATGTCATTAGTTGCAAAATTACGTTTTCACCTCCGTTTAACTACAAATGGTTGCTGACCGAGGTAGTCACTAAACAAGGACTGCCTGTGCATTTTTACCAGTCTTTGTAAAATGCAATATGTGCCCACAATCTGTCATTCCAAAAACTTTGGCCGTAGTCCAAGAAATAAAATCTGCAATAGCCAGTCATTCATTTCTGATACTTTTCTTTCTCTTTTTTGTCTATAATTCAGTGGAACACCATTTGAACTCACAAAGTTTTCCTTCCTAGACAGGCTAATATATAATATCTAGGAAAAGGTTTTTAATAAATATAAAGTAGGTTGCTGAATCTGATAAAACTGTTCTTTGTGTAGATACAGAAAATTAGAGTTGGAAGGGACCTTGTAGGTCATCTAGTCCAACTCCCCGCCGAAGCAGGAGACCCTACACCATTTCTGACAAATGGCAGTTCAATCTCTTCTTGAAAGTCTCAACTGATGGCACTCCCACAACTTCCGAGGGAAAGCTGTTCCATTGGTTGATTGTTCGCTGTCAGAAAGTTTCTCCTTATTTCCAGGTTAAGTCTCTCCTTGTTCAGTTTCCATCCATTATTCCTTGTCTGGCCTACAGGAGCTTTAGAAAATTGCTTGATCCCTTCCTCCCTGTGGCAGCCCCTCAAATATTGGAAGACCACTATCATGTCTCTCCTTGTCCTTCTCTTTACTAGACTAGCCAAGCCCAGTTCCAGCAACTGTTCGTTGTAGGTTTTAGCCTCCAGTCCCCTAATCATCCTGGTTGCTCTTCTTTGTAGACTAGATTATGACACTACTCTGAGTCAGTTGGTCAGAATTAGAGAGTAGCTGCTCCATTTGAGGTACTCAGAATTTCTGATTTCAAGCATCTCTGGGCACAGTATAGATATGCTGAATTTTCTTTTCTTGTTCTATAGGGTTGTGACAAAAAGATGTACACATTCCTGAGAGGAACTAAGCAGCTGCAGGTGCTTCGATTTCTAGGAATCTCCATAGGGGTTACCCAAATTTTGGCTATGATACTTACAATTACTTTGGTGTGGGCTCTGTATTATGACCGCCAGGATCCACACACAGACCAAATGCTGTCTTTGAAGAATGATGCTACTCAACACCTGTCATGTCATTCTGTGGAGTTATTAAAACCCAGCCTGACAAGGATCCTTGAGCATACCACAATGGCAAACAGCTTTAACACACACTTTGAAATGGAGGAACTATAGCGCAATCTGCCAGGCTGTGATTTCTACAATTTGAATATAGCCATTATTTTGGATCCTGGACACTATATTTTAAGCTGTCATGAAAAAGAGGCCATGGATTGAAGATTCTCTTAAGGACAATTGTTTTTCTTTTCTCGTAAAATCTGTTGGAGTTGTAATGCTAAAAATAATTGTTTTACAAAATAAGGACAATTTGTCATTTGTCACAAGATAATATGCACCATGTAAAAAGTAGATCACTAATCTCATTATATTGAGTGAAAAAAATAGGCAGGAATAATTTTAGGGATCTCACCTATTTAAAGTTTTCACTTCAACAATTCTGTTAGATTGAGGATGGAAGACTTCAGTGCTAAAAGCCCCACAGATGATAGAGGGTGATAGATAATCAGTGTTCAACAATTACATATAATTTAAATGATTTTTCCATTTCATTTTCAAGGAACAGAAATTAGCAAGCCACAATTATTGAACATGTTGCATTCAGATCTGATTCCTTGCAGTTGTTAATCACAGCTGAGAAAACCCTGAACTTGGGATCTTAAAAAAAACACCCTCTGAAAATATGACAATCTTTATCAGTTTAATCCACACATAGAACTGCATGTGAAAAAAATAATTCACAGTAGCACTGTGGTCATGAATGTACTGATGGGAATGCCCTATGATACAGCAGAAGTATGATTTGCATTTGGAATGTAGCTATCAGTGAAATCTAGGCATGAAATCCAGTTACTTAACAGTACATCACTTCTCAACATACAAGTATAAACTTTGGATCTTCCCTCTTTTGTTTGTGCATTGCAATACCAACATCAATGGATTTTTTTTAATATCATCGTCTCATATCCTGCAAGCAAGCATATAGTTGGTTTATCCCACAATAAAGGCACAAAGAACAGCTTAAGGAGAAACCATGACAACTGTTATTACTAAATAATGGTGGTAATTGCCACTGAAAGATCAGGGATAGATATGTATATAGTAAAGTGTGTACATGTGCAATATAATTGCTATCAACATGGAAATTTTGATTTTTGTAAAAAGGATAATCTTATTTTAGAATCATTTTGTTTAGTTTAAGGAAATATGTGAATCATTTAATTTTTAATGATTGTTAATTTTCAAATTAAATTATGTGGACTGAAAGAAAAAACATATTTAATACTTAAGTGCATTTGTTATATGTGGGTTGCTTGTGTGAATATATGTGTGTGTGTGTGTGTGTGTGAATGTTCACCTTAAGGAGATAATTCTATTCATATGTTTATTTGCTGAAACTTAAGTTAAAGAGGCAGTCTATATTGTCTCCAAATAAAAGCTCCTTGTAAAAGTATTCCAACTTTTCCCCTACCCTACTTATTTTTCAGTAAAAAATTTGGAGGATGACTTACCCAGTTAACCACTGAAATAAATGAGAATAAGGCTCACTTAACTTTGCTTAAACTTTATACTTAGTGTTGTAGAAATATATATTCATGTATGATTTAACTTATTTGAATACCACGGAATTATCTCTTTTGCAGGAATTTTTCTATTGATCACCTGCTATCTGTCATATATTTTCATTTGAATGTGCATATTTGATGGGGGGGGGGAGACTAGTAGATGCCTAGTGGTATATAATTTGTATGGATATTCTTTTGTATCATTTCAGTTTTGTCATCAGGACAGTCATAATGCTGCTTAGAGAAACCATGATTTGTTACAGTATAACCAGACAACAGCTACATATGTATCTTCATCTTAGCCTTCTTCTCTACTAAACATGCAGTAGCTAAAGTCCCTGTCACACTGCACCAACGGATGCAAAGAGGATGTAAAACGGACAAAAAACCTTGCCATCCGTTGAAAACGCGATGTACTCACTGCCTCCGTTTTGCTTCCTCTCGATCCGTCCAGCATCCGTTTATTGAGGTTTCATCTGCTCCAAAAGTTTTGGGCTGCCTAAAACTTTTGCGTGGAAAATGTATCCAATTCGTCAGTTCTGCATCCGCTACGCATCCATTACGCATCTGTTACACATCCGCTATATCCGCTAGGCATCCGCTGCGCATACGCGCAACTCGCATCCGTCCGGACGCAGGGAGGAAGCGGAACGGATGCAGAACCGATGCAGAACCGATGCAGCACGGAAACAAAGCGTTTAAAACGGAAAAAACGTCCGCAGAGGGGACCTATCTCGGATATTAAGGATGTCTACAGGATGCCTAGAGGATGCCTAGGGGATGCCTAGCGGAAAACCTATACTGTCTATAAAAAGGGGGAGCAACTCGTCTGCATCTCACTTTCAGCCCAGCAGCCCAGCTGTGCAGACCTCTGCAGCCTTCATCTGACTCTTCCTCTTCCACAGCATCCAGTCATGTCCACCGTGGATTGCGACAAAATCCTTTTGGCAGCCAACATCCTTCTGCAACACTGCGAAACCATCTACAGTCTCTGTGAACAGTACTACGGGAAGAAAAGGAGGCACCCAAAAAAAGTCTGGCTCCGAAGATGGTTCGCCAGAAGAGCACAGTACGTACTTTACGACAAGCTGATGGTGGAGCTCGGGAGCAAAGACACTCGGGCGTTCCAGAAGTTCATGAGGATGCCTCCAGCCATGTTTGACGAACTTGTGCAGCGCCTGACTCCCAGGTTGACAAAGACAAACACCAACTTCCCGCCCAGCCTGGAACCTGGGCTCAAGGTGGCACTCACTCTGCGCCACCTGGCCTCAGGGACCACCTACAGGAGCATGCAGTACGGCTGGAGGGTGCCACCCAGCAACATCAGCTTTGTTGTCAGAGAAGTGGTGCAGGCCATCATCGAAGAATACAAGGAGGAGCTCCTCCATTGCCCCTCCACTGAAGAAGGATGGAAGAAAGTTGCAGAGCAGTGGTATCAGAGGTGGAACCTCCCACATACCGTTGGAGCCATCGATGGCAAGCACGTGGCCTGCAAGGTTCCAGCCAACTCGGGGTCCACTTATTTCAATTACAAGGGCTTCTTCAGCATCATCCTCTTTGCCATGGTCGATGCTGACTACAAGTTCATGTACATTGATGTATCAGGCAACGGCTCATCTTCAGATGCCCAGATATACAACGACAGTCACCTCAAGGAGGGGCTGGAAAGCAACCTCATGGTGGGCTTCCCAGATCCAGACCTGCTGCCCAACGACACGCAAGATGTGCCCTACTTCATCGTGGGGGATGACGCTTTCTCCCTCACAATCTACCTCATGAAGCCCTACACCTCCAAATACCTCACCCGTGAGGAGAGGATCTTCAACTACAGGCTGTCCAGGGCAAGGCGGGTGGTGGAGAACGCCTTTGGCATCCTGGCCAACAGGTTCCAGGTACTTCTCACCACCATGCAGCATTGCCCAGAGACCTTGAGGAGGATCGTGGAAGCTTGCTGCATCCTGCACAATCTCATGCGCACCCGCTACCCAGTCTTGCAGAACAGGCTCATGGACCTCCAGCAAGGCAATGGGGACATGGAGCCTGGGGAATGGAGGCAAGGCCAAAACCTGATCGACACTGAGGATGTGCAAGGGCCCAACAGAGCCTCACATGAGGCAAAGAAGCAGCGCAACCTCCTGAAATACTGGTGCAACTCCCCAGCTGGAGCGGTGGAGTGGCAAGACAGGATGGTAGATGCTTAATGGATGCTTCCTTCAGCCTGTCTCATCACACGGATGAGATTGGGCCATGTATGTTTGGTTGGCCTACAGTGAACAGGGCATTTAATAAAGAGTTGTGTTTATGTTGACATGTGTGGATCAATGCTTACATTGTAATTGATAATGAAGGGCCATAGGTGTGGCACCTGGGAGGGTGGACCATACAGTCCCACTATGCTTGCATTGGTGGTTTATCTATCCCACAACTATTACCCATCCCATAGGTATCCCTGCCCATCCCACAGGTATCCCTTCCCATCCCACAGCTATCTTAACCCATCCCACAAGCATGCAAAGGCTAAACCATTTCTAAAAGTTTCCACCCAGACTTTATAGAAAAAAATTAATGAAGCAAGTGTGTGAAACAAAGATAAACTTTATTCATAACAAAGCTGTAAAATAAACATGACCCAAGTCAAGTGTCCAAATAAAGTCCACAAATATCCAGGCAGCCAGTCTCTGGCACTCCTCTTGGTCACTCGGAGGTGTGTGCCCAGTCTAAGGTGTTAGGGTGCAGGTGCTGTGGAGGTGGATGCTGCTGCAGTGCTGGTCTGAGGTGTTGTTGGAGTGCCTGGCCCCGAGAGGACAACAGGGGACGGTGTGTTGAGGAAGGTGGTGGACAGCTGGCTCAGCCCCGTGATGCTGAGAGGTCCTTCCTCCATGCCATGGGGTGTCAGCCCCAGTACTGATGAGAGATGTACTGAGGCCGGGCTTGGCTGTGGGGTGGAGGAAGGAGTAGTGTAGTGGAGCTGTCTGGTTTGCAGCTGGGTGAGGACTGGCATGGGTGGCATCGCTGTCGTCGGTGGCATTGTCGTGGGTGGCATCGGTGGCATCAGTGGAACCGGTGGCAATGGTGTCGTCCAATGACTCTGTGCCTGGACTGGGAAGGGCTGCTGTATGTGCTGCTGGACCTCCGGGTAGCTGTAGCCCTGGTAGGTGAGGGGCTGTGGGAAGCCTTGGTATGGGAGGGACATCACCTGGGGTGGAGGAGCAGACCTGGACTGGGTGGGAGCAGGTGCCTCTGGGTCTGGAGGGTTGTTAAGCAGCGTGGTGATCCTCTCCTTCACCACCTGGTACTGAGGATCCGCCATCTCCTTGAGGGTCTAGTTGACATAATTGAGGAAGGGCTTGCGGTTGGAGGAGGAGGAGCCGATGGGGACCAGCTGAGAGAGGAGACCTATGCTGGTGCGGATGGTGTCCCTGATCTCCACTGGGACCTTGTGGCTCTGCCCCTCCTGCAGTCCGGCTCTCTGCCTTCCTGTGGAGGCGGAGGTGTGGGTGGATGCAACTTCGGCAGCGGTGGACTCGATGTCTCCTTTCTCCCACCGCACCAGGGAGTCCTCCTCGCTCTCCACCACGCTTTCAACACCTGCCCGGGGGTTCTCCGCCGTGGCACGCTCCACAGATACCTGCATGGAGACAGGGACTGACTCTCGGCCGGAAGAGGACTGAGTCGCAGCAGGCTGCCGGAGAGAGAGGGTAGACAGAGGGGCTCCTGGTGCTCCTCGGTGGTGGATCTCACCCTTCAGGAAGCTGCACCTGGCCATGACGTAGGTCTCTCTGTCCGTCAGCTTAACCCTGGCCTGGCCAGATTTTTTGAGGTGCAGCTTCCCGTACCAGGTGTGCATGTGCTTCCACCAGCCGAGGAGCACATCCAATGTGTAGCCCATACTTTCCGCCCTCTCTCTCCAAGCAGCCTGCTTCCGCTTGGTGTCCCTGTACAGCCGGTGTCCCTTCCGCCACAGATCCCGGTGTCCCTTCCGCCCTTCCGTTCTCTCTCAGCCACTCCAGCACCTCATCCTCCTGCGCTTCCTCAATGTAGTACTGCCTCCTCTCCCGTTGTTGCATACGCCTCTTCCTCCCTTTGTCAGGACCAGATGGGCCCTCATCAGAGGGGCTTCCAGGTTGTAGGGGCTGCTCCTTCACACCAACAGCAGCAGTAGCAGCAGTAGCATCATCATCAGCACCAGCATCATCACCAGCAGGATCATAATCATCATCATCAGCAGCAGCAGCAGCATAATCACCAGCAGGATCATAATCAGCAGCAGCAGGATCATCAGCAGCAGCAACAGCAGCAGCAAGAACAGGATCATCAGCAGCAGAGTAAGCACCAGCAGCAGGGTCAGCAAAACCAGGAGCACGAGCAGGACCAGCAGGACCAGGAGCAGCTTCAGCATAGTACGCAGCAGAAGCACCACTGCCAGGAGCAGCTACAGCATAAACTCCAGCAACAGAAGAGCGAGCCCAAGCAGCAGAAGCCCCAGCAGAAGATGAGTCAGGGACATGGGGCGGGAGGGTGGCCCTGTCCCTCTTGCCAGGGATGGCGGCAGGTTGCTGAGACTTTCACTTCTTCCCCATGGTTGTGGGGTTGCTGGCTGGCAGGAAGGCTTGCAGGAAGGCTGGCAGGCACCAAGGCTGGCAGGAAGCCTGTTAGGAAGGCTGGCAGGAAGGCAGGCACCAAGGCTGGCAGGGAGGCTGGCTGACAGGGAGGCTGGAAGGCAGGCTGCCAGCAAGGCTGGAAGGCAGGCTGGCAGGGAGGCTGCCCAGGAGGCTGGGAGGCAGGCTTGGAGGGAGGCTAGCAGCAAGGCTTGCAGGCAGACATGCAGGCAAGAACTCGAGGTATCCAGCAGCAGGTCTTTCCTCCAAACGCTGGCCACGTGCGAGCTGCTTCCCTTTATATCCGGGGGGCTTACGCAATGCATCCCCCCCGCATGCGCAATTAACGCCAGGCATCCGCTAGGCTTCCGCTGTGCATCCGCTAGGCTTCCGCTGTGCATCCGCTTCATCCGCTGTGCATCCGTTCTGCATCCGTTGTTTCCATTCCGCGTCCACTTTGCTGAGCCCCCCCCGGAAGCCATGCAGTTGCGCCATCCGCTTCCATCCGCTGTGCTTCCGTTCCGCATCCGCTTTGCATCCGCCCTGCGTCCTCCCTGCGTCCGTGTTATCCGCTCCAATTATGCAAATTTTCGCCCCTTTTGAGCGCGGATACAACGGATGTAACATTTTTCTCTTCCGTTGTGTCCTTTTTGCATCCGTTGGGCAGTGTGACACGGCCTTTAAAAGAGAACCTCATAGTTTATTGAGTTTTTCAGTCGCCAAGAAAGAAGATGTGATTTAAATACAGTCTACAAATTAGGATTGTAAATGACAGTTTCAACTATAATTTGCAAAACAAGATTCTAGAGAGTATGCAAAAAACATTTTGCACTTTGATCATGGGAAATTGTAACTTAATAAAACTGTGATTTATTAAACCCAGAGGTTTCCTTGAAAGCTGAGCATACAAAGAGGCAGAAGGGGGAAACAAAGAACCAAAGATTGATCTCATGACAGTACTTGTATCTGCACTTTTGATTTTGTAAGTATACAACATGGATTAGCTGATCAATAGGCTTAAACAACAGGTTATTTTGAAAAAAAAAACCTATGCTTTTTTTCCTTCTACTTAGAGAATATGCATCGGAGCCAATCCAAATAGGGATTCTGACATAGGAGAGAAAAGAGTTTAAACTATTTGCTCATGCAATATTTTGATTTGAACATCTTGAGCTCAAAAAGAAGTTCAATAGATAACTTTAATAAATTGTCTTTTGGCAATTAAAATGGAAAGAATGAGAAACAATTTTGAACCACAGCAGAAATGAAAAGCTCCTTCTATAGAGATATCTTGATTCCAATTAGGCTCATTGTGCATAGTCCACATAAATCTACTAATTTAATTTTAGAGGAATATCTAAGTTTGTCCTTGTTTATGCAATTAAAGATAGCATCTTTATAGATTGCAAGAAAAAAAAGTTGCATCTATTTTTCATGTTGAATAATGAGGTGGCTTAAATTCCCACGAGACAACTTATTGAATTCTAAAAAGTGTATCTTGCTGTATTTTATATGTACTGTAGAATTAATTTTCAACTAGTATTACTTTTCTGCATTTTATAAGCAGGCAGTTGAAATTATTGTGTCTCCTGAGAGATACTGTATGGGTGTCAAAATTAGATATCCCCCCATTGTTCTTTGCAAGCTGAAAATAGAAAAGGACTGGGCTGAAGCAAATATTTGGAAGCTAGCTTTTAAGTGATTGACCATGTGCCTTATCTCTCAAGCATGATGCATTGAACTTGTGAAGTTTTTATTCTTACACAATTACCATCAGTAGCAGCGAAGGATGAAAATGCCAGGGATAAATGGAAGCTTGTACTCTTGTGATTTTAAATAGTCCCAGCTTGCCCTGGTCTTCATTTTGGGCAAGGAAAACAAAGCCATTACTGTCATATATTTTATATTGTGGTGTTCATTCATTGATTCATTAAAAGAATTGTCCTCTAATTTCCTTTTGTCTTTTAATAGGATTTCGCTGTCAGGTTGTTTTTCTTCTAAGCAGGGATTTATTACAAACCTAGAGCTACCTGCAGCATATTTCTTGGACACTGCTTTGCTAGTCTTTAGGTAAAAGATGTTTGTTTCCTTTGGTAGTTGAGTGAATTCTACCTTTTTGAACTTCTTGCAGATCCCAAGAATCACAGCCTGTCATACTGAAATTACTGAAATCAAAGATGACTTGATTTCAACATGTCATCGAAAGGCATTTTCACTTTGCTTATAAAGAGCAGTCAAGGAGAAAGTTGAGAAGAGCTTGGCAACAGCTCCAATTTCCTGTTTGGCTACACTAACATACAGTTTCATTGCACCCACTGAAAAGTGCAAATAGATGTAGGTTTAGATTATGTATAAGTACAGTTGAAACTCGAAAAATTAGAATATTGTGCAAAAGTTGATTTATTTCAGTAATGCAACTTAAAAGGTGAACCTAATGTATGAGATAGACTGAATACATGCAAATCAAGATAGTTCAAGTCGTGATATGTCATAATTGAGATGATTATGAAACTCATGAAAACCCCAAATCTGCAATCTCAGAAAATTAGAATATTGTGAAAAGGTTCAATATTCTAGGCTCAAAATGTCCCACTCTAATCAGCTAATGAAGCCAAAACACCTGCAAAGGGTTCCTGAGCCTTTAAATGGTCTCTCAGTAGGAATCACAATCATGGGAAAGACTGCTGACCTTGACAGTTGTGCAGAAAACCATCATTGACACCCTCCATAAGGAGGGAAAGCCTCAAAAGGTAATTGCAAAAGAAGTTGGATGTTCCCAAAGTGCTGAATCAAAGCACATTAATAGAAAGTTATGTGGAAAGGAAAAGTGTGGAAGAAAAAGGTGCACAAGCAGCAGGGATGACCGCAGCCTGGAGAGGATTGTCAGGAAAAGGCCATTCAAAAGTGTTGGGGATTTTCCCAAGGAGTGGACTGAGACTGGAGTCAGTGCATGAAGAGCCACCACACACAGAAGGATCCTGGACATGGGCTTCAAATGTCGTATTCCTCTTGTCAAGCCGCTCCTGAACAACAAACAACGTCAGAAGCGTCTTACCTGGGCTAAAGAAAAACAGAACTGGTCTGTTGCTCTGTCCAAAACTGGTCTGTTGGTCTGGTCCAAAGTCCTCTTTTCTGATGAGAGCAACTTTTGCATCTCATTTGGAAATCAAGGACCCAGAGTCTGGAGGAAGAATGGAGAGGCACACATTGCAAGATGCTTGAAGTCCAGTGTGAAGTTTCCACAGTCTGTGTTGATTTGGGGAGCCATGTCATCTGCTGGTGTTGGTCTACTGTGCTTCATTAAGTCCAGGGTCAACGCAGCCATCTACCAGGAGATTTTGGAGCACTTCATGCTTCCTTCCACAGACGAGCTTTATGGGGATGCTGACTTCATTTTCCAGCAGGACTTGGCACCTGCCCACACTGCCCAAAACACCAAAACCTGGTTCACTGACCGTGGGATTACTGTGCTTGATTGGCCAGCAAACTTGCCTGACCTGAACCTTATAGAGAATCTGTGGGGCATTGCCAAGAGAAAGATGAGAGACATGAGACCGAACAATGCAGAAGAGCTGAAGGCCGCGATTGAAGCATCCTGAGTCTTTCATAATATGTCAGCAGTGCCACAGGCTGACAGCTTCCATGCTACGCCGCATTGAGGCAGTAATTTCTGCAAAAGGGGCCTTAACCAAGTACTGAGTACATATGCATGCTTCTACTTTTCAGAGGTCCGATATTGTTCTATGTACAATCCTTGTTTTATTGATTGCATGTAATATTCTAATTTTCTGAGATTGTGGATTTGGGGTTTTCATGAGCTGTAAGCCATCATCATCTCAATTATGACAAATCACGGCTTGAACTATCTTGATTTGCATGTAATGAGTCTATCTCATATATAAGGTTCACCTTTTAAGTTGCATTACTGAAATAAATGAACTTTTGCACGATATTCTAATTTTTCGAGTTTCATCTGTATTATACTGAGCAGAAAGTTTCTATTTAAATGTTCTTAGGTTCATAAAATTAACATGCTTTGGAGTATGTGAGGATATGAATATATTTTCCCTAACTCTTTAAAGCATCAGTGTCTTTTCTCAGGATCATATAAAATTATGCCCTATCATGCTTCAAAGTATTTTTGTGTAAACTATCATTATTTTGATTGCCCAGAACAGAATTTATTCTTGACTTCCAAAGTTTCAAAGATACGGTACTATGTCACTAGATATATGAAGAATAACATTGAATTTCAAGATAAATTTTACTCAAGGGTTTTCTGCATTTATTCAAGATCATTTGACATATAAGCAGGAACAAAATTCTCTGTGAATGAGGTTATTGCAAAACCAGTTTCCCATTCAAGCATGCAGATGTTTTATTTAAGTACTCCTTGGACCTCTGATTTATTTAGCAAAACACATCTTGTACTGTTCTTATGAAACACAAGACAAATTTCACCCCCCCCCATAGTAGAAAAAGAACAACACCTTGAATTTTTTGTGTGACACACAGAAATAATTACATTTAATTTACAGTACAGATGCATTTTACACAGTCGCAAGTCATTCACTACAAAAAAAAAACAGCATTTAAATCACCTAGAACACTGAAAGAATGCTTAACTTCTGCATTTCAGAGAAAACAGTAGTAGCTGTGTGATGGGTGGCTAGCATTATGCAAAATTTTATTGAACACAAGAGCAGAGGAGTCAAACATACTTCTAGACTGTATCTGTTCTCTAAGTACTGGTGTTCCAGCTTTCCATTTATGATCTCAAATAGAGCATTGTCCAAGACTAACTTTTTAAATCCCGGAATGTCAGAACTGGTTTATAAAGCTCCTAATTTAGAATAGAGTTGGCCTTGACTGGAAAAAAAAAAACATGGGAAAAAAAAGAGGTAGTAGTAAGGCTGTGGTAGCCATAAATCAATCATAACTTATGCACAAGCTAGGGGGATAAGTGGATTTCTGTGAGATATGAAGTTTGGACATGACTCCATTGCTATTTGTGGACTGAATTCTGCAGGTCAGTGATAAAATCTGTTTCTGCATACAGCTCACCAGGAGCTGTCTGTGGCTGTCAGCAAAGTAGCATCCACAAATGTTATTAATGTACCCCGTGATATTTCAAAAGAAGAAACTGGTGAAAATTATATTTAGTATTTGGGTATTTCTAAAACCCAAAATTCCTATGGCATAAAATATAAAAGATTGAGTTAGTAATAAAAAATATAGCTGTGAGTAGAGATTTTGAATTATTGTTTTCCTCTTTATTAACATCCACCTGCATCTGTGCACGCCTTGCACTGTGAAATCAAGGACTCCACCATGTAGCAAGCCTAAAACAAAAAGTCAACGCAAAATGCTACCAGACTTGAAATTCTAGACCTAGAAAACTAGAACTACTCTGCCTTCGGTCCGGTCTAAGTATAGTATGTAAAATCATATATTGCAATGTCCTACCTGTCAATTTCAGCTTCAACCATAACAACACAAGAGCACACAATGGATACAAACTCAAGGTTAATCGCACCAAACTTGATTGCAGGAAATACGACTTCAGCAAAAGAGTGGTCAATGTCTGGAATACTCTACCTGACTGTGTGATTTCTTCCCCAAACCCCAAAAACTTTAACCTTAGACTCTACTATTGATCTCATCCCTTTCCTAAGAGGTCTGTAGGGGGCGTGCATAAGCGCACCAACATGCCTACCGTCCCTGTCCTATTGTTTCTTTTATTTTTTATTTTTCTTATATATTTCCATGTATTCATAACTGTTTTTACTTACACCTATTATGTTTTACACAATTGACAAAATAAATAAAAAAATTAAAAATAAATAAATCAGCAGGAGCAAAGATCAAAATGGGGAAAACTGGAAAAAAGGTTAAATAGTAACTTAAAATATTTGTTCACGGAAGAATAAAATAGTCCTGGGGTTTTGAGAGAATAGGGAATTACACTGCAAAACAGAACATTCAATAGAATCACTGTGTGGCAAGGACCTCAAATGCAAATCAATATTAAAATAGTGATTATAATAATTTTTATTCTTTAGTAAGAATAAATAACTAGAAGATGGAAAGGGAAGATAAAAAATGATTTGTTTTCACCTTGAACTACCTTGTGGCTACATTTTTATAGGAAGTTGGAATGGAATATATTAACCAATTTTAGAGCCAGATGCTGCAGTAAAAAGTGTCAATGTAATAAAAATAATTGCATGGGTGCTCTATACTGTTGTGGCAATGTAGCATTAAATATTATGTTTCTATTTTCTCTGAAGCGGTCCAATTGAAAGCCATACTGCTCAAAGGGAGAGAGGTTAATTGCTATTGCGATAAGATGTTGCATCCATTTGTATTAGTTGTTGTTTGGGCTGGTCTCTGAGAAAGCTGCTACAGATTCTATTGCAGTTTTGCCTGTTCACCTACTCCCTGGTTTCCCAGGAGAAAATCATCCCTAAATAATGCAACTAGACCTAGCAAATCTGTTCATAGTTATGGAATGAATCTTGCCCTAAGGCCTGCTCCAGTACACTGTAGAAATGAAATCCTTTGGGTTGTATCACCGGTCACCTAATAATACAAGTGTTGCAGATAATTTAAACGAGATTGTTTAGAAACAGTGGTTTGATCACCCACATCCAATGTATGGGTAGTCCTCAACCTATGGCCACAATTTTGACCACAACTTCTATTGTTAAGCAAGATGCTTGGTAAGTGAGTTGTGCTCAATGTTTTGGTGGTGTTTGTCAGAATTTTAAGCAAATCAATATGGTTGTTTAAGTGACATGGTGAATCTGGTGTCCCCCATTGGCTTTGCTTATCAGAAGTCAGCTGGGAAGATCATGGGGAAATTACCTGACCTTTATCAATTCATGACAGTGGGGTGACTTTGGACCAGTCACTCTCAGTCCAATTCTTCTCACAGGTTGTTAGGAGGAAAATAGGAGGAGGAAGGAGCATAAGATATATTCTCCATCTTGAACTATTTAAAAATATGGGAGAAAAATAAATAAATAAAAATAACAAATTAAAAAATAAATGGTGGTTGCCAATCTACATACTGTATTTTGATCACATGACCACAGGGACTGTGTGCCAGTTGCAAGTGTGACAATCAGTTGTAATGTCATTTTTTTCAGCACCATAACTTTGAATGGCGATTAAATGAATGATTGTAAGTTGAGGACTATCTGTATAATTTTTAGTATTACATCAGTGAAGACATTTATAGACATTCTTCCATACCTCAGGTAAAGACACTTAGGTTAAATACAATTTCATACTGGCCCATATATCAATTTCTCTAGAAAGTATTTCTAGATTTGGTTATATTTTGTCAATGCTATGTTTAATAAGGTGAAATAATAAGAAATTATCACATTCCTAAACAGATAACAAGTGAAGAAACAGTTGAAGAAAGTTGGGTTTCTGAAACTGTGTTTTTGAAAAATCAGCATTTTAAAAATGCTTTCAGATAATGAAACAAAAAGACTACGCGATAAAATATATGTACTGATCATATGGTAATACACACCTGTAGTTCTGATCGAAAGCTTTAATTTCAACTGTAATCCATTTTAGGTTATTGGACATCCATGAAGGGAGATACTTGAAAAAGTAAAGATGGGGCTAATTTTGCAATGGCATCTCATGCAAAAAAGGGGCAGGCCTTGATGATGTAGTCATGGTGGCCATCTTGAATTTTTCAAACTCCACTTCACTGTGAATGTCTCTGTTAAGCTATCTGATCCAGTGCTTCAGAACAGATTTGACAAACAGATTTATGTAATCTTCAGCAAATCTTACTTGCATGACTTTTCAATGCTTAGTTTATCTAACATCATTACATAGCAGTTTTAGAAGACTTTACTGTTACACCATGTTAGTTTCATATCAGATGTCAGCTATATTGTAACATCACATTAGGAAGACTTAATTAGTTCAGAAACACACTACAGAATGGTGCTTATAGATCAAGGTTTTTTTTTAAAAAAAACAGGAAAACTGCATTCAAAGGAAAACAAAACAAATAACAAAAAGCAAAGATTGGCTTTAAAAACAAAGTTGACAGAATTATTGTTCGCCTTAAATGATTAAAGCATTAAACTTTCTTATGTTACATAATGTATTGATAATCAGCGTGGGGTTTTATAGCTGACTTTGTGCAGTTACATAAATAAAAGACTGATTCCTGATACAACAGATGTATATTGAATTATTGCAGTTGTAACAGTACTGAGGAAGCAAGGGAAAACGATCATAAATACTAAACTAATTGAACACCTCAAGTTCACTAATGTGTGTTTGGAATATGAAATTTCTCTCTCCCCATCCCACCCCTCCAGCAAATTATTTGTACACCATGGAACATTAACAATCAGTTTTTATAAGTGCACAGAAATGCTCCTTTTTTACAGTAAAAAGTTATCATGCCTAGTCTGAAGTAAACAACAGAAGAAAATTCAGATCACAGCTCCAAAGAATTTGCACATGCATATGAGTTGTTTCTTTCAATCTCTATACATACTGGATGAGCCACTTCTCTCTTTTCTGAACTTAGCTGATTGATGAGTTAATGGTTTATCAATAGGAAAAAAGAGAACACGTTATCAAAACTGGGTCCATCCTTAATTTTGTATTTGGCTGGAAAATAAACTGTCTGAATGGTGGTACGTGTCTTTGTTTTTTTTTAAGGTACTTTATTAAAAAGATTCTTTTCTGCATCCCCATGGTAAGAAGAAGCTTTAATGGGAGACATGTCATTGTGCTCGTACAGTAAATGAAAAGAGTCACACAAGAGTTTATTCCAGAAAAGGTCCAGTTCATATAGAAACTCCTCCATTTGGTTGTTCACTGCACACAGTTCAATATTGAAAACTTCAAATACTTTGTATCTCTGGAATCCTTCCATTATCTGTGTTTAATCAGAGATGTATCCTTCCTTCTTCTGAATCTTGACAGCTACTCAATGGTCTTTATTCTACCTGTTTTATAAAGCAGATACTCGGACGATGTTTCCTCCTGAATACTCTGGAGAATCCTGTCTATTGTCTCCTTCCGGGGTAGTCACAGGTGGTGTTGGGATGCTGATTATTGCTGTGGTTACATAAGGCTGCTCACAGTTCAGTTTTACACACTCTTCCATTTTGGCATTTAAACTGGATCGACTAGAGATGAGGAACAATAAATAAAAACAAATCATGTAAACATTCCATCTGTTTTAGGGTTTTATTCAATTCTAGTATGTCAGAAAATAATCCAAGTTGCATGTTGGGCAGAAGACAGAAGACTTTATATTATTACAGAAGACTTCTTTACAGAAGACTTTATATTATTTGTTTATTTAGATTCTGCCTTTATTATTTTTAGAAATAATTCAAGGCAGCGAACATACCTAATACTTCTTCATCCTATTTTCCTCACAACCCTGTAACTTGAGTTGGGCTGAGAGAAAGTGGTTGTTCCAAGGGCAACCAGCTTTCAAGCCTAAGGTGGGACTAGAACTCAGAGTCTCCTGGTTTCTAGCTTAGTGCCTTAACTCTTAGATCAAACTTTGGATGCTTACTGTTTCTCAATATCCTTTTCTTACATCTTCCACATTTATCTAGCTCAAGTGAATAGATTTGGAAGTGCTAAATGAGTTTATTCTATTGTTTTGGAATGGTTCACATTTAAAAAAACAACTACTCATATATAATATTGATCCATAATGATATTAAGAAACTCACATGTTAGCTTCAATTACACAACAGCTTACAAACCAACATAGCTTTGAATAAAGCTAGACATCATATTTAGAGACTGAAACTCAGGTGAACATGCACTTAGATAAAATGAAAGTTGGACAGTTTAATAAGTTGAACTAACAGTTGTAGGAAGAAGTCTGACTATGTAAACATTGAGATGCATATTTAAATTATTTATAAACTAACTTCTACTAGTTGGATTGTAGGAATTTAATTCCCAGCCTGTAATGACAAACTAAATTGGTGTCTGGAGGTAGAAATCATTCTCATTTTCATTAGATTCAAGGAACATTTTCCCACATAAGATTTTCTCACTGCAGTATTTGCTCTGTCCTGAGTATTGTCACCTAAGAAACACAATACATTTCTGTCTTTTTGAAAATCATCTTATCCTTATTCATGGTGATTTGCCATAATGAAATCATAAAATTTCATTTGTAATAAAATATAAATTGGAAGGTATAATGAAAAAAGTACTGCCAGAAAGGCCCACCATTTTACACAAAAGAATCATGTAATGAATATTCATATTAAAGAAATTCATTCACTTCTATAATTTAAGCATGAAAAGGCTTTTTCTAGAATGCTTTAGGCGCAGCTTGACAATTTAGCAGGGGTGGGCTGCTGGAAGTTTGCAGGGGTTCAGGAGAGCACCTACCTAAGATTTTGCACAGTTCAGAGAACCCTCAAATCCCACTCCTGGCTGGCCCCATCCATCCATCCCTCCCTTCCCCGGAGTCCCCATGTGGCTCCTTTTGGATGCAGGTAAGTGCGGGGAAGCTGAAAATCAGGCCTTCCAGAAGTTTGGGAAGGCTGGAAACAGGTCCATTTCCGGCTTCCAGGGAGCCTTCCAAGCCTGGGGAGGCTGTTTTCACCCTCTCAGAGGCTCACAGAAAGCCTCCAGAGCTTGAGGAGGGGAAAAAAACACCCTCCCCGCTGTGGTGCAGGAGGCCGACTAGGCCATGCCCACCATGCCCATGTTCAGTCAGCAACCGGGCAGAGAACCAGTTGCTAAAAATTTTGAAGTCCACTCCTGCACCAGCAATTTAAAAGGTACCCATCAAATTCCTAGATTAAATACATTTTCAGCCACTTTTTAATTTTTTTAAATTATGCTTTACCTTTATTTGAAGGGACCCGTATCATTACATGAGCACAATGGAAGATGGTTTCCCATGTAGTAGAGGTTATTATTTGAAATACAGCAAGCACAAACTCTCATGTATACATATTGCTAATTTTTGCCCTGGCAAATTTGAACGTTTTATCAATTAACACCTATGTACCAGCACTTTTACAATTGAAGTACCTGTTTGACAGAGGTGTTCTTTCCATGCACCTGATCTGAATAGTGCTGAGTTCTTGGACACTACTTGGATGGCTACTGATTATATTGGTGTTTGGGATGCGGAATGTCTTTTTATGTCGTCGGGAACAGCAAGAG
The DNA here is from genome assembly GCA_015471245.1 of Laticauda colubrina. Lineage (NCBI taxonomy): Eukaryota > Metazoa > Chordata > Lepidosauria > Squamata > Elapidae > Laticauda > Laticauda colubrina. Next base: position 9,827,437 of record BLBF01000037.1, read on the forward strand.
CTTGTCACTCCTTGTTGAGATGAAAGAGAAGGACTGTGGCCAGCTTGCCGGTTGACTGTAGAAACCTCCATACAGCTTTCTTCATAGGTTTGCTCATCCACAAAGTCATGATTCTGGGCCACAGACATAGACAGAAAAAGCAGCATGAATGACATGGTAGCAGTGACTTATGCAAGGTGCTCTTATTTCATGAGCAGCAGCTTTTAACTGTAGTTATTTTTATAAATTTAATTCTTGCAAGGCCATTCTTAACAAGTAAGAGACCAAATACTATTGAGTAAAAAGTGTATGGCATTTCAGGTTAATGAATGGAATTTCCTTCCAAAGCATAACAACCCTCTCATAATTACGAACTGGATTTAAGCAAATCTTAGGGCTTGAATTTCTTAAACTTAACACTTAGAGCAGGGTTATCAAACTTGTGGCCCATAGGCCAAATGCGCCGCACACTGGCCATGCCCATGCCCAGTTTAGCAAAGGGGAAAAAAGTTGCAATACGTCACATGATGATGCCCCGACAATGCGAGTTTGACACCCCTGATTTAGAGCAAAAAAACCAATTACTTTTAAAATGAACTGGGTCTCAGAGATGGCCTGAGATATGTAGAATTGCTATTAAAAATTACCAATACCAATATATTACCCACAATAATGCCAATTTAAGTCTTTTCGTTCACGCCAAGCAGGATATTTGGGATCCTGATGACTTGCCTGAGATATTGTAGATAATTAAAACAATAAAGTAATATATCTGTGCTAATCATGCTTGATCTCAAAGATGAAAGGGAGAAATTAGGAGATGAAAAAAAGAATATTTGAAAAGAAAAACAATACTTTCTTTTGTGTCTTACTCTAATAAAACAAAAATAAAAGGATCAGAGGTATTTTTTGAAGTTATAGAATGATGAAATTGAGCACCAAGAAGATATATTAAGGTCTGATCATCACCAACCCACAGTTTGACAAAAGAGCAGGTGATATACCAACAGAGGTAGCCACTTGACCTAATTTCAAAGAGCAAATGGAAACCATAACATTTAAAATAATATAAAAACTAAACAAAGGGCCAATGTAGATAGGATCTAGTGTTTTAATCTGCTACAGATAAAAATGAATAGTACAAATATTAGAAACATATAATTGATTTTAAAATTTACCTCCCTTCAATTGAAGGAAACTTTTTCCGAAGTCCTTCTTTTAGATGAACAGGATGTTGAAACCAACCCAACAATTTGTCATCATAACTGGCAGAAAGAGCCTGAGCAGTTCAGGATTCCCATTCCTGATATGACATTTTCAACTACAACAATGCCTACACTGATCTGTTCTTGAATCTGTTCTCCCTCTTGGCATTTCTTCCAGATATCAGAACCAAGGAATATGAAAAGGACCAAGATGCAATATATACATTGACTGCTAAACAATGACTGTTGGTGAAGCTCAGTGATAAAAAGTGTGGATCACTATGGTTTCTCCTTGGCTGCCCATGTAAAAATGGAAAAATCAGCATAGCATAACCAAAGCATGGAGCAGTTCTTAAAGAAATAAGATCAACCAACATAATTTTTGTTTGTTTTTACAGATCACAAGGAGGCTGTCAGTTTATCATCTTACCGTAGTTTTTTCCAGACAGTGAAGCAGATGGTGGTGCTGGATTTCAAAGGAAGAACCAGATTTGCCAACAAAGGCCTCTTGTTCTTCACCACATAGCTGTTGATATATTGAATAATACATTGTTCTCATTTGTGAAGGAATAGGCTTTAAACTGAATTCTTGACTTTAAAAAGAGCGAACCACTATAATGGTCTAACATGAAAATATTAAATAGCATAAACTTTCTTTTCTAAAAAAAATCTGATTTAGAATTTACTTCTAACTAACTTGATATAAGAGTTGAGACAAGAAAGTCACTGTTCACTGAATGTTTCAACATGATATTGACCATCTGAAATAAATCCTTAGTAGTTTTTAGACAAGCAAACTTTCCCCAATCTGATGTCCTCCAGATTGTGGGAATCAACCTCCCATCCCATCTGGGAGTTTTGGAAGTGAACTCCCTGAGAAAAAAAAATTAATAAACATTATTACGCTTGTAAGTTTATATCAATGGGGCCAACAAATGCAGGATGAAAGCACTGATGTGAAAGATCCAGAAAAAAAGCAGCCTTTCAGTGAAAAGTTGGACATGATTAATGTCAGTGCTATGCAGAATAGAACTCTCTAGAATAATCCTGGGGAAGTTCATAGTATTTTAATGAATAACAATAACAGTAAAATGTTAATTCTAATCAATTATTGAAAATATCCTGCTACAGTTTAAATGTGTGAAGTAATCAAGTCTTGTTTTCCTTTTTTCCTTCCTCTAGGCTGTCCTTCCATTTGAATGTTCTTGTCAATAGGAGTGATTGTTTGTCATTTGATTGCCTTAGATTTCTGTGCTGCATTATAGGAGAAAAAGACATTTCTGCCATTCAACACCAAACCCATATCAACATTGCCACTATCTGCCAAAGAGCATATTAGAAAGTGTACAAAAATCAGTATAGCAGCAACAAGCAATAAAATCTTGTTAAATAAATGAATTTGTGAAGGTGAGGAAACAACTGAGCCACACTTAGTGAAGGAAATCATTCTAAGAATAGTGCTAATAAAGGACTGGTGTTTTATTGTTGTTGTTATTGTTGGTTATTGCTGCTGCTACTACTTCTGCAGTCAGCTAAACTCTAATATTTATTTGTTAGGCAGCCTAAGAGGGTGGTTTCGTTAACGATTTCTACTACACACTGCTTACTATGGGAAGTCCTCAATTTATAATCACTATTGGGACCAGAATTTCTTTTTTTTAAGCAAGTGAGTCACAACCAATTTTATAACTTTTTGCCACAGTTGTTAAGTGAATCACTAAAGATGTTAAGTGAATCATGAAGTTGTTAAGTGAACCTAGCTTCCCCAATTGACTTTGCTTGTCAGAAGCTAGCTGGACAGGTCACAATTAGCAATTGCCTAGCCCCAGGATGTTGCAACCATCATAAAAATCTGCCAGTTTCCAAGTGTACAAATTTTGAACATGTGACCAAATGGATGCTGTGATGGTCAGAAGGACACAGACCAGTCAGAAGTCACTGTTTTCAATGCTGTTTTAACTTTGAACAGTCACTAAATGAATGATTGTAAGTCAAGTCACAAAACCTGTGCTCTTTATTATTTGCTGTTCATGGATATACTGGACAAAGCTCCCTGCCATTCACAGAGTATGAAATAAAAGCCAGAGGTGATCCATTAAGGGATCAAGAGGCAACGAGAGTTTGAGCTGAACATTCCTCCAGTATAGGAGAGCTTAGAAGTTACTTAGTCAAAATTTGAAATCTCTTTGAAATTAAAACCAGAAGTGATTTATGGTGGAGGACAGAACATTATGTGAATTTTGTGTGTGTGCATGCCTATATCTTTGTATAGACATATATGTGTGGCAAGGTAAATAGCCCTCAGAGGACAATTTTAGACCTACAGGAACTACATGACAAACTCACATTCTCCATCATGTATTAATTTAACTTTGCAGGTCCCAGAAACTCATCTGGGACATCTTGCCTGAACTGGACTTGCAAAGCTCTTGTGGGTTAAGAGCAATTGCTCCTTCTTCTGCCTGAGGGTGACTGTCATGGTATATTGGAAGGCAGCCTGACATTTTCCGATATGAAACAGACAAAAGATTGCTGGGGTATTATTAAATAAATGATGTTTCTGGATATAGAACACAGATGCTCGTTACCTGCAGCTGGTTACTGAGGAAGCCATTTCTTTTGCTCTGCATATAAGCATTTGCACTCCCACTCTTTGCTGCTCGGATCCTTGCAAGCCGGGCTTTCTGGGGCGGGTGGGAGGAAAGAGGAGAAAAGAGAAAGAAGTGTCACTTGCTTTTATAGCCTTCATATTGTTTTCAAAGAAAGGTAATACAGCTAATTGAAAAGATTTCTTGTGAATACCCAAGCCCTCTAATCACCAAAGAGTCTCTTTCAACTGGCTCTCCAGGTGCAGCGTTTCACATTTCCAATGCAAATCATCAAGAAGCATTCGTTTCTCAGCAGGCAAGAGCCTGCAAGAACAATGCACGGGCTTTGAGTCCATTTACACCTTTTCACATTAGACAGATTGTTTCCCCATTTCTACTGTCAAGGTGATTGTGTCACCACTGATACCTGGAGAAGAGGAACCCTGCTGTCCTATCATTTTACTTGCACCATTTCTGAAACCACCCTTCAAAAAAAAAGGTGGAGAAGATGAGAAGGACCTGGAGCTGTTCAACAGCAGAGAAGTGTCATATGTGGTGATTCAGGAAAGTCTGATTTGTACAACCCAGTGAGAACCAAACCGATCGCTCTCTGTTTATCTGCCGGGAGGGGAAATTTTGAAAGCAGTATGTAGCATCGAGTGGTTTAAGTTACTTTTTGGGATGGACTCCAGGGTACTAAAGAATTTGAACAAAGACTTCTCAAGTCATCTCCTTTGATTTGCCATTATCAAGGGAGTCCAATAATTTCCATCTTGAAGCAGAAACAATAGTTATAATTAATACATGGAAAATATGTGCTCTTCTCATTAGGCCAGAGAACACCATGAAGAAATAAAAAGCCTGTGGACTGAGAAACGGCAATCTAAGGAAGTCATGCTTAATTAAACTCCCAAGTTCTCTCTTTTTACTTCATTTTCTTTTTTTAAAAAAAGACACTAATGCCACAACTGAATTTGTATTTTGTCTTAGGTACTGAAACTTTATGAAAAAAAAAATCCTTCTAGAGCAGTGATGGCGAACCTTTTTGTTGTGGTGTGTTGAAAGCGCATGCACACCGACACCCACAATACAATGTGCCCTGCCCCCACTGCACATGTGCACGCAACACTCTGCCTCACCCCCTTACCTGCACTCACATACCTCCCAGCTGATTTTTGGCCCATTTGAGGACATTTTCCTTCCCAAGGCTCAAGGGAAGCCTCTGCAGCCTTGGGAGGCCGAAAAATGGGCCTTCCGGAAATACCGGAAGTGCCTGTTTTCAGCCCCTAGAAGGTCTCTGGAGCTCAGGGGGGGGTGTTTTTGCCCTCCTGGAGGCTGGAGGGATGCCTCTGCAGCCCTGGGAGAGCAAAAACAGCCTCAAACAGGCTGAAAAAACAGTTGGGAGGCGCACACATGCACAGTGCAAGTAAGTTTGGCTGGGGCTCGCGTGCCCACATAAATGGCTCTGTGTGCCACCACAGATCTAGAACAAATAATGGTGCAACTGTAATTAATCTACTATATGTCTAGTTTGGACTTTCTCTCTTGCAGTTAGAAAGATGCAGGACATTTGTATATTACATTTCACTTTACACCATAATTATAATAATTATAAAAATCATTTAAAAGCAATCATAAGATTGGGAAAGGCAGGGCATATTCTCAAATGAAAGGGACTTTCTTGGATTACCTTCTTTGCTTGATAAAGGAACATTCTATCAATAGGATAAAGTTTTGTTCCTAAAATACAATGAACATTTCCTTACAGAGTGTACTGGATGCTTTCGAAGATGCTTAATTAACTTCAGTTATGTTACAAATATAAAGTGGGGCAGAAAACAGCGATATACATTATTTGGGTCTCTTCCTGGATTTAGATTTAATCCTACACATACATGTTCATCTTTGGCTAGTTCATTGATACTGCATTCTGAATTTGTCTACAGCAAACACATTGTCTGAAGAATTAGATATGGTGATAACCTAGAATGGGCTTAGAGTAGTGAAGGTAGAGGTCCTGGGTTCAGTCTGTCAATAGCTAGGCAAATACCTAACTTGACTTTGCAGATGGTGTTCTCTCTTCTGTTGATAGGTCACTGCAACCTACTCATGGCTGGCTGGTCTGGGTTGCATGAGGCCTTCATTCTTGAAGCAGCTTTGCAGAATGCTCTTCTGCAGCTTCAACTATTTGAAACCTATTCTTGCATGGTTTTCATAGGTTCCATGCAAGAACCCAACCATCTCACCCAACTTCCAGAAGGTCTGAAGGCCACACAATAGCATACCTCATTCTCGTATGGCATTCACAGCTTCTGAAAATTGTGTGAGAATGTGCTTTCAATTATAGTTATTGTCATATGTTGGTGGACATGTGCATTTTATCTGAAATCTTGTGGTACATCACTTTTAACATACATGTCATAGTTTCATCATCACTGGCTTAGAGTTTTGTAAAGATTTCACAGATTTCTTTAAAAGTCTATTTAGGAAAACAAAATTACAATTACAATTTTGTTTTTCTAAATTACAATTTTGTTTTCCTAAATTTCTCATACCTATAAAACAAAACTTCCTATCCTATCCCCAAATCCTAGAATATTTTAATATCCCAATTCTCTCTATTTCAGTGCACAGAATCCTTCCCCTTTCCTTAACTATCACCTGATCCTTTTGACTTAAAGTACTTGACTCTATGAAGTTAATCATGGAAAAGAATACAAAGTCCCAAATCCACCATGATTTTCCTCTTATTATTCTGAAAGAGTGAGAAAGAAGAGAAGAGAGATAGTCTCAACTTTCTTCAAATATTAACTTGGTCATGGGAGCAGGGAAGACACTGCATTCTTATGATTGATGGAAGGTAACAGAGTAAAACACTCTAATAATGTCATTACAAATTGAGCCTGAAAAAGTTTTCACATATTCTTGTTTTTTTTAAATTCTTAATCCCATATTTTTAATCCCTTAAATTTGGTAATTATTAAGAATCTACAGAAAGTGATCTTGGTATACATGTTTTTCAATTTCACTTTGCAAAATTTAAATTGTGAAAGGCAGACTCAACTTTGGACTTTGATGAATGAAGATAATGGGCAAATCACTTTTTCTTTTCTTCCAAATTCTAGACTGCAAATCCCTTCTCATACAGATTTTTTTAAACACAGAAAGATAATAACCAAGGAACATTCTTGAGAGAGTGAGAGACTGAATGATATTTGGAGCCAAGATCTAAGGAGATATCAAGGTAAATCAACAGGAATATTCAAGCAGGAGCCACAGTGGTGCAGTAGTGAGAATGCAGTACTGCAGTCTACTTCTGCTGACTGTGGATGCCTGTAGTTTGACAGTTCGAGTCTCACCAGCTCAAGATTGACTCAACCTTCCATCCTTCCAAGTTTAGTAAAATGAGGACCCAGATATGCTGACTGTTAACTGCTTAGAGAGAGCTGTAAAGTACTATGAAGTGGTATATAAGTCTAAATACTAGTGCAATTGCTATTAATGGAATTGTATCACCAGATTAAACAACAGTCTGGGTTCTTTGCTACTTGACCCCTGAATTCTGACAGCATCTTGGAAGGTATCTTTAGTGAGGCTCCTTAAGTGAGATATGTTTTAGGATATGGAGCTCCTAAGGACTGTGTTGTATGATAGTTCAAAAGAAATCTTAGCAAGATGCAGTAATGCTATGTTCCTTCTTATATCACGATATCAATTCCCTAACTAGTGGAAGTTATAAATAAAAATACAAGTTAAATTAATTTAAAATGAGAATTCACAAAGCAATGAATGCTGGGAAGTGTTTTGAATCTTCATTTCAGGTGCTTTGCCAGGCATGTTACCAAAGCTACAAACTTTCAAGCAGTTTATAACTTCAGAAAAAACAAAAAATGAAAAAGGCAGAAGAAACAACTGGCACTGTTTATTCTGGCACCAACTGAATTACATTACACTCTTACACTCTGTAACTCCATTACACTCATCCTAAACAGTAAAAAGTTTGTGTTTCTGATGGGTTGGGAATGCAATTTTTAGGTTGGATATTTGTCCCCTTCTTTGACTGGCACAGCATGTGAACAAGAGTAATTTAGAAGGCAAGGAAAATAATAACATGAACAAAGAAGACAGCACAAAGTTTGAAGTAAAAAAAATGCTTCAGCTTCTAAGATCTGTAAATTGAACAGCAGGATTCAACACTGAAGATCACAAGCTCCATTAGAAAGGGTCATTTTCTTGGGATCAAAACAAGGACAAGCAATAGAACAGTATCTCCTAGGCTCCTAAAATGTGAAAAGTTATTAACTTCTACTAGTCAGTTTTTGTAGCAAAATCCCCACACAGGATGCAGCTATTCTAAATTTGTATTCCATTTCAAGCCAGATGCTTTTGATATCTGAAGTCAAATACAGAGGTATAGTTCCAAGTATTCAATCTAGGATAGCTTAAGATGTAAAATGGGGAGATCTAATTGATTTTTTTTTCAGATTCTTTTTAATGAATACCTTTATATGGCTTACTTAGTTATTATCATGGTCAGTGTTTTTTTGCTAAGGATGCCATAAAATCAAACAAATCACACCAACTTAGTTCTTTAATTCAGTGGATCCACAGAATATAATCTTAGGCAAGAAGAAGTGGGAGATATCCCCAAACTCTTCTGAACTATATATCAGAAAAGTGGCTACTGAACTTTGAGAATTAGCTTAATGAGCACAGCCTAACTGTCACTTAAGTGGACTAAATACTAGTACTGGAAACAACTGTGGCTAAGGACATGTTCTTTAGTCAAAATTCTAAGCTTAATTTCCAGCAACTCCTAAAAGAGTTGGAAATTTTTCAGCCTGAAACCCAAACACCTGCCTGCCTCACTTGCTCCCACAGGGAGAGCACACCTCAGATTCTCTCTTTTATATTTTGTCAGATTATGGGTCCTAGGAAGTATCCCTCCTCTGGAATTAAGTCTCTCCTGCTTTCCCCCTCCCTCAGGGGTGGGATTCTACCAATTCACACCTATTCACTAGAACATATTGTTAACATTCTAAGCATTTCGGAGAACCCGTTGTTAGAAGAAATTACTGGCCTAATCCTGTAAGGAAGGCAGGAAGGAAACATTCTGATGTTGCTTACAGAAGCAACCTCTCCGTTAACCCTTATTACATTCTTGGCAGGACTAGACTTCCTGTCTCAGGAACTTCTCTGGAGTTTTTTCCCGCTCCTTTGCTGGTTCTTTGCTTGTGTGGAGTGACCATTCAAAGTTACAATGGCACTGAAAAAAGTGACTTATGACCATTTTTCACACTTACGACTGTTGCAGCATCCCCACAGTCATTGTTGAGGTAATTCCCCATTAGGAGAATGAGCGCATACAGAGAGATGTATAGAGAGTAGTGTTTTAATAACACACACACAGCACACAGATACACTGTACAGTAAATGTAGGTTTTTACTTCCAGAAAAGTTTAAGCAAAGTTCAAAATAAGCAATCCAAAGTCATTCACAGGTAAGATCAGTCAGTTTTTAGTCCAGGGATAATTTCAATATCAAAGTCCAGAATCAAAAACAGTTCAGTATCAGACTTACATCAAATCCAGTAATATTAGTCAATAAGAAAAAATGGAGGAACGGCAATACTTTCCAACAGAAGGAAACAGAGATACACTCACACTCTCTTCTGAGACTAAGGCTAAAACAACCCAGGTTTCTGGCTCCATCTTATGGCCATTTGAGAAACCACACCTAATTACACTTTTGCATTTTCTTAAAGATACAGTTTTTAAATGTTTATCCTGGTTTATATACCGTATATACTCGCATATAAGCCGAGTTTAGAATGCTTTTTTCCCCCCCCAAATTTGGGGGTCGGCTTATACACGAATAAATCTGATTTGCTGGAGCAGCGACTTAGCGTGGCGGCTTCGCGCGATGAGAGTCTTGGCTCTCATCGCGCGAAGCCGCTGCCCGGCGAAGTTGCTGCCCACTGCTTCCCCGCCTCCCATCGAGTCTCCCAGCTGATTGGCTGTACAAGCCGCTGCCCGGCAAAGGCGA
>BLBF01000037.1:9837653-9854744 GCA_015471245.1 Laticauda colubrina
TCGCCTTTGCCGGGCAGCGGCTTGTACAGCCAATCAGCTGGGAGACTAGATGGGAGGTGGGGAAGCGGCAGGCAGCGGCTTCACCGGGCAGCGGCTTCATGTGATGAGAGCCAAGACTCTCATCGCCTTTGCTGGGCAGCGGCTTGTACAGCCAATCAGCTGGGAGACTTGATGGGAGGCGGGGTAGTGGCAGGCAGCGACTTCACCGGGCAGTGGCTTCGCGCGATGAGAGCCAAGACTTTCATCGCGCGAAGCCGCCACACGAAGTCGCTGCTCCAGCAAATCGCTGGAGCAAGTCACCACGCTAAGTTGATTTGGGGGTCGGCTTATATGCGAGTTTTTGCAAAATTCCTCATTTTGGGGCAGTTTTTTAAGGGTCGGCTTATATGTGAGATTGGCTTATATGCGAGTATATGTGGTATTTCTAACCCAAATAGCTGTTAGTTAACTCATATTCCTAACAGTCATGAAAAGCCAGGCAAGGAGATTCATGCCTTGAGGTGAGGGATATTGAGGTGGCCACACCCAGCCAATAATATGACCACCAAGCCATGTCCACCCAGTCACATGACCAACAAGCCATGCCCACCAATTAAGCCACACCCAAAGAACTGGTTGTTAAAAAATTTGAATCCCACCCCTGCCCTCTCTGATATATGAAAGGTCCCAACTCTTGCCTTTAGGGAATCTGTTAAGACCTGACTTTTTCCCCAGGCATTTGGGGCCAACTGAGTAGGGTCCATTTTGGTTGTTTTTGTTATGCTGTTGGCCATCACTTTAAATTCACTTTTTGTCAGATTGTCCCAATCAGTCCCCTCAGGAAAGCAAAACTCTTGAATCCATTGGGTTGAATCAAAATAACTTTTACCGAGAGAAATGACACAGTAATATCAGGCAGAATCTGAAATTCCTGTGCAAAACAAAAGCAATTATTTCAATTTTCCAATCCCAATCCCCCTGACCAGTTCACCAGCAGCCAGTGTGATACTGAGAAGATGTTTTGAGAATGCTGAGGTGCTAGGCAGATAGCAGTTCACACTCAGGGTGTGGACCTGTGTAGAACCTGGCGAAAACCAGCTGAGAAGGAGTCTGTCCTGTCTCCAAAGATAGTCCACCTCCCTAATTCTCAAGCATACAGCAGAAGCGGAAAAATCTCAAGCATGCTATCATCTCCTCTCAGCACAATGGCAGGACACAATGGTGGACCTGACACTTTTATTTTCATCTTCATATATTGTGTCAGTTTTAATGTTAAGTATTTTATTTATGGTTTGCTTTTTATGTTTGTCTACCACCCAGAGCCAGATCATTGAGTTGGGCAGCTTTATAGATCTGATCATAAATTAACAAATACTTTAAAAATCTGTTCTTCAGTGTTTCTAAACCTCAAAATCAGATTAGGTATGAGGGGCTGCAAGAAAAAGGAGAGTAAGAGAAAGTTCCACTTCAGTTATGGAAACTAACATTTAACTCTGCTAATGGTGTTTATATCAAATGAAGCAATAATTCAATTCTAATTAACTCAATTCAGGTAGCATTATATCTAGTATTGGCTGTCACAATTCAAGAAGGGACAAACTGGGAATAGATCCAGAGGACAGTAACTAGTTTATTGAGAGATCTGAAATATATGTCCTTTGAGAAACAATTAAAAGTCCAGGTATGCTGAATTTAAAGAGTGGATGAGTAATGGCAGTTTTCAATTATCCTGAGGGCTGTCATGCTGAAAATGGAGCAGGTCTTTTGGATGTCACTCCAGAGATTAGGACTAAATTCAGTGATGATGAATTGCAGACAAATTGGCTAAACGCAAATTAAACTTTCTAAGTTTTTTAGTTCTTAACTAATTGGGACATTCAAGTATATCCAGTTCTGAAAACCTTAAATGATTCACTTATTTAAGCAAAGGTTAGATCAGTGGTTCCCAAAGTGGATGGTACCAACCCCTGGGGGGCGGTGGGATGCCTTAGGGGGGCAGTAATAGGCAAGAGTGCCAGCAGGAAGGTGATAAGAGGCGGCAGGGGGGTGCTGGAGGTGGGCCCTCACAGGACAATTCAGGGGTGAGGAAAAAATCCCGCCACCACTGTGTTCAAAGCAAGGCCCCACAGGATCACCCCATTGACTTGCACGCTCCAGTGCAAGGGGCTCAATGGGGTGATCCTGCGGGGCCTCGCCCCGAACACAGCATTGGGAAAGGAGAGCAAAGCCAGAATGCCTTTGTTGTCTTTTTCAAACATCCCATCGCCACCGCGTTTGGGGCAAGGCCCTGCAGGTCCACCCCATTGAGCCCCTTATACCGGAGGCACCTGCCCAAGCAAGTCCGAATGGAGCGGTGCATGAAGGCAATGGGGTGAGCCTGACAGAGGGAAAGAAAGATGAAAGAGAGAGAGAGAGAAAGAAAGAAAGAAGGAAGAAGAGAAAGAGAAAAGGGAAAGAAAGAAAAAGGGACAAAGAATGGGGGAGATGGAAGGAAGGGACAGAAAGAAAAAGAAATAAAGAAGCAGGGAGGGAGGAGAAAGATAATGAGATATCTATTCTAATCCAATTACCTGCTCCAGCAGGGTTAGAAAGGAGTACATGTGTGTTCTTGTAATTTACCAGTACATTTTGGTTGTGCCTTCTTCAGAATTGGCACAGTAATACATTGGGGAAAAGTAATTTTTTAGGGTGGAGATCTGGTCCAATGGATCCTATTTAATGCCTCAACAAAATGTGAGAGCTTCTTGATAGTCATGACCATGTTTTGTCCACAAAACCTTTAATTAATAGAAGCAAAAGATGTTTCAATGTGGAAAAGGGCTTCTAAACTAGGCCTCATTTCAATCTGATGCATCAGGTCTCTCTCTCTCTCTCCCTCCCCCCCTTTCTTTGTTCCTTTTTCTTTCTTTCCCTTTTCTCTTTCTTTTTGTCCTTCTCTATTTCTCTCTTTCTTTTCTCTCTCTCTTTTCCTCTCCCATGGTCACCCCATTGATCTGGTGCATCTCTCCGCTTGGACCTGCTTGGGCAGGTCCCTCCAGGGCAGCGGGCTCAATGGGCTGGACCTGCGGGGCTGGCACCTAGAATATGGCAGTGCTGGCATGTCATGTTTGAAAAGTAGAGCAAAGCCAGAGGTTGGTAATTTTTGCTGCAAAGAATCACAAAGGCTTCTGGGCTGTGCACAAGAAGGGACACACATGTCAATGCAATTCAGCAACATAAAATAAAGAAATACAAATAAAACAAAACAACAAGAATCGGCAAAGCATCTCTGATAAGATTTTATTCACTACTAGAATCTAATCAGGGATGCTTTGCTGATTCTAGTCCAATGACCTGCTCCAGCAGGGTTAGAAGGGAGTGTGTGTGTATGTGTGTACATGGCTGTCAAAACTCCAAAAACAGGTCAAGTAGTTCTGGAGAGGTCAATCATAAATTAGAACACTTGCTAAACAACCGGCCATTAAATGAGGACCACTTATATTTGGTTTGCCAGTCACCAAACCACGCCCACCCAGTAACCTGACCAGCAAGCCACACCCACCCAGTCACGTGACCAGCAAGCCACACCCACCCAGTCACATTACCAGCAAACCACATCCTCAAATTAGGTCACGCCCACAGAAATTTGAATGCTGCCCCTGGGTGGGGGCATTGAGGAGGAGTTTGTAGCACCAAGGGGGCGGTGAACTGAAAAATTTTGGAAACCACTGGGTTAGATGATTATCATGAATGCAATCGCTGCACACTGCAACTCCCTAGAGTTTAATGACATCCAAGCCTGTAAATCTATAAAAGCTTTTTACACAATCCAATATAAGATGTGGCAAGATATGTCTTTCAGTGTCTTTCAGTGAATACATATATGTCCCGCTGCATACTGCTATTAAGAAACATTCAAAAGCATCTCATGTTTCATAATAATCTCGATCCACCTGGATATACTTAACCCATTGTGAACTGGAGGCATTAAATATAAGACAGGTCTTACCAGACAACATAACATGCTGGAAGTTTTTGCCCAGTTTGTGGCAGCTGGATGCTTTATTGAATGTCTATTTGTTTATTGAATTCCTAGATTCAATAACTTCCAAACAACTCTGGGCAACTCTGAGTGTTTTTGCAAGTTAAGCCCCTGTCACACTGCAAAAACAAATGCAAAGAGGAAGCAAAATGGAAAAGAAATCTTGCCATCCGTTGCAAAACGCGATGTACTCACTGCCTCCGTTTGGCTTCCACTCAATCCGTCCAGCATCCGTTTATTGACGTTTCATCCACTCCAAAAGTTTTAGGCTGCCTAAAACTTTTGTGCGGAAAATGTATCCAATTCGTCCATTCTGCATCCGTTCTGCATCCGCTACACATCCGTTCTGCATCCGTTACGCATCCGCTATATCCGCTAGGCATCCGCTGCACATCCGCGCAACTCGCATCCGCCCGGACGCAGGGAGGAAGCAGAACGGACGCGGAACGGATGCAGAATGGATGCAGAATGGAAACAAAGCGTTTAAAACGGAAAAAACGTTCTCAGAGGGGACCTATCTCGGATATTAAGGATGCCTAGAGGATGCCTAGAGGATGCCTAGAGGATGCCTAGAGGATGCAAAGGGACACCTATACTGCCTATAAAAAGGGGGAGCAACTCGCCTGCTTCGCACTTTCAGACCAGCAGCCCAGCGGTGCAGACCTCTGCAGCCTTCCTCTTCCTCTTCCTCTTCCACAGCATCCAGTCATCTCCAGCATGGATTGCGACAAAATCCTTTTGGCAGCCAACATCCTTCTGCATCACTGCAAAACCATCAACAGTCTCTGTGAACTCTACTATGGCAAGAAAAGGAGGCACCCAAAAAAAGTCTGGGTCCAAAGATGGTTAGCCAGAAGAGCACAGTACCAACTTTCCGACAAGCTGATGGTGGAGCTCAGGAGCGAAGACACTCGGGCGTTCCAGAACTTCATGAATATGCCTCCAGCCATGTTTGATGAACTTCTGCAGCGCCTGACACCCAGGCTGAGCAAGACAAAAACCAACTTCCCGCCCAGCCTGGAACCTGGGCTCAGGGTGGCACTCACTCTGCGCCACCTGGCCTCAGGGACCCCCTACAGGAGCATGCAGTACGGCTGGAGGGTGCCACCCAGCACCATCAGCTTTGTGGTCAGAGAAGTGGTGTGGGCCATCCTCGAAGAATACAAGGAGGAGCTCCTCCAGTGCCCCACCACTGAAGAAGGATGGAAGAAAGTTGCAGAGCAGTGGTATCAGAAGTGGAACTTACCCCACACCGTTGGAGCCATCGATGGGAAGCACGTGGCCTGCAAGGTTCCAGCCAACTCGGGGTCCACTTATTTTAACTACAAGGGCTTCTTCAGCATCATCCTCTTCGCCATGGTCGATGCTGACTACAAGTTCATGTACATCGATGTTTCAGGCAACGGCTCATCTTCCGATGCCCAGGTATACAACGACAGTCACCTCAAGGAGGGGCTGGAAAGCAACCTCATGGTGGGCTTCCGAGATCCAGAACCCCTGCCCAACGACACGCAAGATGTGCCCTACTTCATCGTGGGGGATGACGCCTTCTCCCTCTCAACCTACCTCATGAAGCCCTACACCTCCAAATACCTCACCCGTGAAGAGAGGATCTTCAACTACAGGCTGTCCAGGGCAAGGCGGGTGGTGGAGAACGCCTTTGGCATCCTGGCCGACAGGTTCCAGGTACTTCTCAACACCATGCAGCATCGCCCACAGAGCATGAGGAGGATCGTGGAAATTTGCTGCATCCTGCACAATCTCATGCGCACCCGCTACCCAGTCTTGAAGAACAGGCTCGTGGACCTCCAGCAAGGCAATGGGGACATGGAGCCTGGGGAATGGAGGCAAGGCCAAAACCTGATCGACACTGAGGATGTGCAAGGGCCCAACAGAGCCTCATGTGAGGCGAAGAAGCAGCACAACCTTCTGAAAGACTGGTGCAACTCCCCAGCTGGAGCGGTGGAGTGGCAAGACAGGATGGTAGATGCTTAATGGATGCTTCCTTCAGCCTGTCTCATCACACGGATGAGTTTGGGCCATGTATGTTTGGTTGGCCTACAATGAACAGGGCATTTAATAAAGAGTTGTGTTTATGTTGACATGTGTGGATCAATGCTTACATTGTAATTGATAAGGGCCATAGGTTTGACAGCTGGGAGGGTGGACCATACAGTCCCACTATGCTTGCACTGGAGATTTATCTATCTCACAGCTATCTTAACCCATCCCAAAGGTATCCCTGCCCATCCCACAGCTATCTTAACCCAAAGGTATCCCTGCCCATCCCATAGCTATCTTAACCCATCCCAAAGGTATCCCTGCCCATCCCACAGCTATCTTAACCCATCCCACAGGTATCCCTGCCCATCCCATAGCTATCTTAACCCATCCCAAAGGTATCCCTGCCCATCCCACAGCAATCTTAACCCAAAGGTATCCCTGCCCATCCCATAGCTATCTTAACCCATCCCAAAGGTATCCCTGCCCATCCCACAGCTATCTTAACCCAAAGGTATCCCTGCCCATCCCACAGCTATCTTAACCCATCCCAAAGGTATCCCTGCCCATCCCACAGCTATCTTAACCCAAAGGTATCCCTGCCCATCCTATAGCTATCTTAACCCATCCCAAAGGTATCCCTACCCATCCCACAGCAATCTTAACCCATCCCAAAGGTATCCCTGCCCATCCCACAGCTATCTTAACCCACAGGTATCCCTGCCCATCCCACAGATATCTCAACCCATCCCACAAGCATGCAAAGGCTAAACCATTTCTACAAGTTTCCACCCAGACTTTATAGAAAAAAAATAATGAAGCAAGCGTGTGAAACAAAGATAAACTTTATTAATAACAACCTGAAAAGTAAACATGAACCAAGTCAAGTGTCCAAATAAAGTCCAAAAATATCCAGGCAGCCAGTCTCTGCTACTCCACTTGGTCACTCGGAGGTGTGTGCCCAGTGTAATTTTTAGGGTGCAGGTGCTCTGGAGGTGGGTGCTGCTGCTGTGCTGGTCTGAGGTGCTGATGGAGTGCCTGGCCCCGAGAGGACAACAGGGGACGGTGTGTTCAGAAAGGTGTCCGACAGCTGGCTTATCCCCGCAATGCTGAGAGGTCCTTCCTCCATGCCATGGGGTGTCAGCCCCAGTACCGAGGACAGATGTACTGAGGCCGGGCTTGGCTGTGGGATGGAGGAAGGAGTAGTGTAGTGGGACTGCCTGCTGTGCAGCGAGCTGAGGAGTGGCGTGGCTGGCATCGATGTCGTCGGTGGCATCGTTGGCATGGGTGGCATCGGTGGAATCATTGGAACAGCTGGCAACGGTGCCACCCGATGACTCTGCGCCTGGCCTGGGAAGGGCTGCTGCCTGTGCTGCTGGACCTCTGGGTAGCTGTAGCCCTGGTAGGTGAGGGGCTGTTGGAAGCCTTGGTATGGGAGGGACATCACCTGGGGTGGAGGAGCAGACCTGGACTGGGTGGGAGCAGGTGCCTCTGGGTCTGGAGGGTTGTTAAGCAGCGTGCAGATCCTCTCCTTCACCAGCTGGTACTGGGGATCCGGCATCTCCTTCAGGGTCTGGTTTAAATAATTGAGGAAGGGCTTGCGCTTGGAGCAGTAGGAGTCGATGGGGACTAGCTGAGAGAGGAGACCTATGCTGGTGCGGATGGTGTCCCTGATCTCCACCAGGACCTTGTGGCTCTCCCCTTCCTGTGGTCTGGCTCTCTGCCTTCCTGTGGAGGCGGCGGTGTGGGTGGATGGGACATCGGCAGCGGTGGACTCGATGTTACCTTTCTCCCACCGCACCAGGGAGTCCTCATCGCTCTCCACCAAGCTTTCAACACCTGCCTGGGGGTTCTCCGCCGTGGCACGCTCCACCGAAACCTGCCTGGAGACAGGGACTGACTCTCGGCCGGAAGAGGACTGGGTCGCAGCAGGCTGCCTGAGAGTGAGGGTAGACAGATGGGCTCCTGGTGCTGCTCGGTGGCGGATCTCACCCTCCAGGAAGCTGCACCTGGCCATGACGTAGTTCTCTCTGTCCGTCAGCTTGACGGCGGCCTGGCCAGATTTTTTGAGGTGCATCTTCCCGTACCAGGTGTGCATATGTTTCCACCAGCCGAGTAGCACCTCCAAAGTGTAGCCCAGACTCTCCGCCCTCTCTCTCCAAGCAGCCTGCTTACGCTTGGTGTCCCTGTACAGCCGGTGTCCCTTCCACCACAGATAGTCGTTCTCTCTCAGCCACTCCAGCACCTCATCCTCCTGCGCTTCCTCAATGTAGTACTGCCTCCTCTCCCGTTGTTGCATACACCTCTTCCTCCCTTTGGCAGGACCAGATGGGCCCTCATCAGAGGGACTTCGAGGTTGTAGGGGCTGCTCCTCCACACCAACAGCAGCAGCAGCAGCAGCAGAATCATCATCATCAGAAACATCACCAGCAGGATCATAATCAGAATCAGCAGCAGCAGCAGCAGCAGCAGCAGCAGCAAGACCAGGATAAGCAGCAGCAGAGTAAGCACCAGCAGCAGGACCAGCAAGACCAGGAGCACGAGCAGAACGAGCAGGACCAGCAAGACCAGGAGCACGAGCAGAACGAGCAGGACCAGCAAGACGAGGAGCACGAGCAGAATGAGCAGGATCAGCAAGACCAGGAGCACAAGGAGAACGAGCAGGACCAGCAGGATCAGGAGCAGCTTCAGCAGAGTGCACAGCAGCAGAAGCACCACCGCCAGGAGCAGCTTCAGCAGAGTACGTAGCAGAAGCACCACTGCCAGGAGCAGCCACAGCAGAAGCTCCAGCAAGAGAAGAGCGAGCCCAAGCAGCAGAAGCCCCAGCAGAAGCAGAGTCACGGACATGGGGCGGGAGGGTGGCCCTGTCCCTCTTGCCGGGATGGCGGCAGGTTGCTGAGCCTTTCGCTTCTTCCCCATGGTTGTGGGGTTGCTGGCTGGCAGGAAGGCTGGCAGGAAGGTTTGCAGGCACCAAGGCTGGCAGGAAGCCTGGCAGGAAGCCTGGCACCAAGGCTGACAGGAAGCCTGGCAGGAAGCCTGGCAGGAAAGCAGGCACCAAGGCTGGCAGGCAGACTGGCTGGCAGGGAGGTTGGAAGGCAGGCTGGCAGCAATGCTGGCAGGGAGGCTGGAAGGCAGGCTGGCAAGGAGGCTGCCCAGGAGGCTGGAAGGCAGGCTGGCAGCAAGGCTGGCAGGGAGGCTGTAATGCAGGCTGCCAGCAAGGCTGGAATGCAGGCTGGAAAGCAGGCTGGCAAGGAGGCTGCCCAGGAGGCTGGGAGGCAGGCTGGAAGGGAGGCTGGGAGGCAGGCTTGAAGGCAGGCATGCAGGCAGGGCAGGCAAGGAACTCGAAGTATCCAGCAGCAGGTCTTCCCTCGGAATGCTGGCCACGTGCGAGCTGCTCCCTTTATATCCGGGGGGCTTGCGCAATGCATCCCCCCTGCATGCGCAATTAACACGCGACATCCGTTCCGCTTCCGCTGTGCATCCACTAGGTTTCCACTGTGCATCCGCTTCATCCGCTGTGCATCCGTTCTGCATCTGTTTTTTCCGTTCTGCGTCCGCTCTCCTGAGACCCCCCCGAAGCCCTGCAAACGTGCCATCCGTTCTGCATCCGCTGGGCTTCTGTTCTTCATCCGCTTTGCTTTCCTCCCTGCGTCCTCCCCGCGTCCATTTCATCCGCTCCAATTATGCAAATTTTCACCCCTTTTGAGCGCGGATACAACGGAAGGAACATTTTTCCCTTACGTTGTGTCCTCTTTGCATCCGTTGGGCAGTGTGACACGGCCTTTATAGAAACAAAGAATATCATACATAAACAATCATAATCAGTGTGACAATATAATTTCCAACCACATCTGTCCCAACTCAAAAGGAGCCTACCAACACATCAATCCAAGGCCTGGAAAAAAAAATACAGCTGTTAAAAATCTGCAAGCAGGCTGTTCCAGTGCTGTCTGCTGGGATGGAGAAGACTTTCTTCTTGCATCCTACTAGATGGCATTGTTTAATTGATTGATTGGACCTGAAACAAGTCAACGTTGTCAGAATGCACAGGACTGTCTGACACTACAGAACAGACAGTCCATCAAAAAGCCAGATCCTGTCATGTAGGAGCTATGTCTTCTCCAAATCAGGTAGTTTTGCCTCAACCTGTTTCTCCTGCCCAAGCCAAAGCATCTTCATATAGAGTCAAGTTTTGACCACCCCACTGTTTATATGAGGATGTGTGCACACAGATGTTCAAAAGAGGAAGGTGTCAATGATCAATGACATCACAAAAGAGAATATAATTCAATTTGGGAAAAATTGCTTTCTTTTGTTTGTAATTGCATGTATGTAATACAATTCTGAAAGCTTACACATCTTTCCCTCCTGAGAAATGATAGCAAATTGCTTCTCTCTGATTTGGTGGTTTGCTAGTAAAATTTAGAAGTGCAATTTGGGGATATAAAACAGGATTTAGCAACCATGTGCTGTCCATATGCTGCATTCAAAAGTGTGTATGCAAAATCAGCCAGACAGAAAGCCACATATTTTCTAATAGACCCTCTAGTACTTTATGGTAGAGAGCAGAGATGGTATTCATCAGGTTCTGACCAGTTCTGGAGAACCGGGAGCAGAAATTTTGAGTATTTCAAAGAACCGGTCAATCCCAACTCTGACTGGCCCTGCCCCCATTTATTCTCCGCCTCCTGATCGGCTGGGTCTTCTTTTGTTGCCCTGCACAGGACAACAAAGCTGGAAAGCAGGTTAGTGGGGTGGGGAGGGAATGGGATTTTGCAGTAACCTTCCCCTGCCACACCCATCAAGCCATGCCTACAGAACTAGTTGTAAAAATTTTTGAATCCCACCACTGGTAGCGAGCCCTATGCAATATGAAATTTTTGCAAGGTAATATTATTGGTGGGTGCAGTCTGTAGGCAATTTGTTCTAAGCAAATTTCTAAACAAATTTATGCTTAGTAAATATAACTTAGTTTTTGCTGAAATTATTCCTCCTATTGGTCCTTTTGTGTGCTGCCACTATCCAACTAATCATAGGACTGACTGCCAAATTGGCCTTCTCAGTTAATGTTCATATTCAGCTGCTTTTGACAGAATTTACTGGGGCGATTTAATATGCTTAGTGCCCAAGAGTTGCCAGCTGGAGAATGAATAGTTTTGGTATATCGTCTGAGAATGAAAATAACTTCATTATTTCTTCGTTAGCATCTGCCACCTTGGTCTTTTTGTCAGGGGCACTGAAAGGGTTTAAGCTTTGATGTAACATGCTTTTCCCAGATAGCACACACACACACTCTCCTCTCTTCCTCCCTCCCTCTCTCCTCTCTCCCGCTTTCTCTGTCTCTCTCTCTCTCTCTCTCTCTCTCTCTCCCACTATCTCCTTTCCTCCCTCTCTCCCACTCTCTCCTACTCTCTCTCTCCCCCCTCCCCCCCCTCTGTATTTTCAGTCATATGTAGAACATGGGATGGAAATGCTACTGGACAAACCATTTCTCTTTGCCATGATGGTCTCCCTTAATCAGAATAATGTTGATCCTGTATGAAAGTGGCTAATCTTATTGTTTCTGGACGAAGGACCTAAGATTGTGTACCTTTGTGAACCTTTGATCATATCAAAAATGCCAAAACTAACTTCTCTTTAAAACAGAAAAGCAGCTCCTTCATGGAGCAGTCACTATATTTATACTTTTAACGATGCATGTGAAGTTGGCCCTGTTGCTAAGGATTACACACAGTTAGCTTTACTTGGATGCTCAGAAAATGCTAAAAGATAATACAAAATAAAAACAATAACCTGAACCATAAATGTGCTCAAATCATGATAATGTCTACAAACAATAAAACAGAGTTTTGCCAGGTTAAATAAACAAGATTAGGAATAAATGTATATAAAAAAGACCCATAGCTACAAATTCTCCCCAATACAGTTAGTCCTTGTCATACAACCATTTGTTTAGTTGAAAGTAACAATGGCACTGAAAAAAGTGACATATGACCATTTCTCACAGTTATACTCTTTCTGATCAGCAATGAATCACTTAACAACTATGGCAGGAAAGTTCATAAAATGGGGCAAAACTCACTTAACAATTGTCTTGCTTAGCAATGGAAATTTTGGGTTCAATTATGGTTGTAAGTTGAGGACTACCTGTATGTGGAAAAAGGCCACTTGGCCATTGTACTGCACAAAGTGAGAGAAAGAGAATTAAAAGGTCTCTTCACACACATTTATACAGGTACATTTTTGTCTCTAGAAAAAGTGATTCATTTGCTTAATTCATATTTTCAAAAGCTTGTTAATGAAAATTCTATAAGATTCAGGACTGGGAAAAGATTTCTTTCTGGTCAGACTTCAGAAAATTATAGCCAGTAATTTCCTTTTAGTTTTCATTCAGCATACTCACAGTCAATCCCTATGTTCAGATAAGAGCAAGCCATTCAATTCAGCCAACAAATATAACTTGAGGTTTCCTTGTTAAACTTCAGCAAACATCAAAAATATTTAGCTGGCAAAATTGGGACAAAAAGTGGAGAAGAGCAGCAGGAAGAATATAAACAACAAACAAGAGATGAAAGGGCAAAGGGGAATTAATATCACAAAGCAGTTATTATTTTTTAATGTATGACATATGATTAATATTTAAAAGAGGGCAATATTATAACACTTTAAATATAAAGCAACAATACCAAATAAGCTAAATTGTATACAGAAAAGTCCAAAACAATTAATGGCGTAAGATAGGCAAGCCATTGTAAAAATATTACACACACACACACACACACACACACACCTCCAGATAATACAAACACACTCAAGCTAAGTGTGATTTAATATAGTATAAAACTTTTTCTAAGTTTTAATTTTCAAGATTGATCTAACTATGATAAATATATAGTCATGGAAAACTAAAACTAAACAAAAACAAATCACAGAAGGAATGTAACTGAGGAGGATGCTAGCCTCCCTTTTCTAGCCGAGCATCCTTCTTGAAAAGTCACAACAATGGAAACAAAATAAAAATCAAGTCTCCTTTGACAAATCCAACTCATACTGCTTCCTTCATGGTCCTGTCTCTTTGCTGTAATATGGAACTGATCCCATTGTTGCCTCTGGGATTTTTCTTTTCTTTCTAGTCCTGTCTATTGCCTTGGGGTTTCCTGGTAAATTTTAATTAGTTGGACCGTGCTTAGTTTTTTGAGACAGCACTGACTGGGAGTGTAGATCATCATAGTGTGAAATTCATCTTAGTTACCCAGCTAACGCATGTAGGCATCTATATTTGGCATCAGTGATACAAGGAGATACTGGAGGCAAATGATTGCTTTAGTGACAAAGGCAGATATATATATTTCATACTGCATAGAAGTCACATGAATAGGCAACATAAGATGAGGAAAGTGCTACATGGTGTGTCTCTCAGATTTGATGGCACTCAGTACATGATTGAGGAAAAGTTGAGGATTTTTAAAAAATACTCATGGAGTTTATGATATAGCCAGATTGGGTCATCTGATTGCTGGTGTGGCCATGAAGGAAAAGAAAATCCAGAGCTACAGAGACAAAATTACAATAGGAATATGGAATATAAGAAGCATGAACATGGGAAAACTCAACACAGTGAAAATTTAAATGAATCAATACACAGGTATCAGTGAATTTTTATGCATTGTAATTGGATATTTTAAGTCAAAAGATTACACTATTGATTATTCTGGATATTAAAAACCAAGAAGGAATTGCATTACTTTCATAATTAGGAAGGATATGACAAGAATATTTGACTACCCTGCAATCAGTGACAGAGTTCACGGACAACTCTTAAATGTGACAATTGTCCAAAGTTATGCTCCAGCCAATTCTATAAAAAAAGAGGAGTTTTATGTACAATTTCTGAATGCGTTACTTGTGGCTGGAGACAGGAATGCCAACACTGGAAATATTAATCAGAAAAATATGCACTAGGAAACCAGAGAATGACTGATCCACTTTTATACATCAGTGCTTTTTTCATTGTTTACACAGTCTTTCAAAAACAAAACAATGTATACATCTTTAAATGGAGTATCCAGAAATCAATTTGACTATATTACTGGCACAGGAAGTGAAAGAGCTCACTTATTTGAAGTACATGGCTGACTTTGGAGCAGATCATAAACTGCTAATGGGAAAATTCCAGTTCAAGGAAAAGTGGAAGAACAAAGCCAACCAGTTTCCATGTTATGATCTTGAACATAAACTCATAATTTTGAAGGAGCACATCAGAATCCTGAACCTTGTTGATAGAGAACTAGAAAAACTGGATAAACTAAAGAAGTTGTTAAGTATGAATGTGAAAAGAGACTGCCAAGGATCAAGAAATACAAGATTGGATGTCAGAAGTAATGGAAATTGTCAAGTAAGCAAAGATAATAGATGTAAAGTTAATGAAGAATTTCAGAGAAGCTTGTTCCTTTCACCAAGTGTTTTGGTCTCACTTCCTTCATGCATGACTGGTTTTCTCTCCAGTCTCCAGTGCAGTCTTCTTTCTCTTTCCCCTAAATATCCATATTCCCAGCATTTGAAATGCCTTCAGTATTTCTCTTTTATTGATCTGCAAGCAAGTATGGTTCTTTGTTTCCTTAAGGTGTTAGGGAACATCCATAAGGAAGAAAGACAGTTCATATCAGTTCATCTGAGATAACTCAGATCAGCAACCCTGACTATTTCCTTCCATAATACTCTAGATCTAGAAGATATTTTTTACTTACAAGAACTTCTAGTACGAGAAGATGGCTAGATCATCACTCCAATTGGAAGGTACAAGGATTGATGGAATATCTTCAGGAAAATAGCAGCAAGAAAAATCAATAAAGGTTATAACTAATCTTTGCCAGCAATTCTGGAAGATAGTACAATGATCAAAAGATTGGAAGATCTCAGACTACATAGCAATGAGAGGGGGGGGGGTAGAGGGAGAGAGAGAGAGAGAACTAGTGTGCTACCTATCACACAATATCCCGAATTTCACATCCCAGTAAAATAATCATGCATAGGATTAATGTAATCAGAATTTCTTTTACTTATGTCCTCATACATGTAGAAGATTTGATAAGCGTTCTTAAAAGAGTTCTTGAAAGAATAGCTATGTAAACATGAGTTGCACTCAGCTTTTTCTTTATAACAAAATGCCAACCAAGCTCCTTACTTAATTATTACTATTACAAAGTTGTTCTTTTTACACTGTATTTGAGAGTGCACAGCCATTACAGAGCTGCTTAGGAAATTCTAACCATGAATTATATCTTCATATCTTGCTTAATGGAGATATGTTTTTGGAAATGCATAGACTGCATTTTTCTTATCAAATATTGAATGCAATAGGCCAGTGGTTCTCAGTCTTTTCTTCATCACATACCTCTTTAAATACCTTTTGTGGCCATTTATCATGGCCACAAACCCCCAAGATTTAACTCAAGATTTAAATCATGACATTTTTCAAGCTTTCACGGACCCCTGTGATGACATCACGGCTCCCCAGGGATCCACGAACCACAAGTTGAGAACCACTTTAACAGGCAATATATTTTCATATTCAAGGTTGGCCAAAGAACAACCATAGTAAAATTCAGTAGTTTGGGGTTTTCAGGCTTTGGTGTTCTGGGAACTTATCATCTTTGCAATTTGATGGGTGGCACCAGACAGTCCCTGTGCATAATCTGGGTGTCCTTTGGACTCATAATTCCTGCTTGGAAAGCAGCTACAGTTGTAGCCAGGACAGCTTTTCTTCAGTTTTGTGTTATGTGTCAGATGGGTATGTTCATGGACTGGGAGGCTCTACTCTCACATATGTTTTGGCACCTCCTAAATGGATTTCTGTAACACACTCTAAAATGGAGTTACCTTTGGAAAGCATCCAGAAGCTTCATATGATGCAAAATGCAATGGTGAAGGAAGTTATGCATACTCCTTGTTCAGCAAACATTGTAACTCTTGTCTGTGAAGAGCATCAGTTGTGAGTTTGCTTCAAAATTAAACTCAAGGTGCTGGTAATAATCTATAAAGCCTTACACAGGACTGCATTATTTAGAAGGCTGCCTTTTCCTAGTCTCCCAGGTCTGGCAGGAGGGGAATGGTATAGAACCTTTTGATTAAGAGGTATCATCTGATGACCCAAGGGAAAAAACATTTTCTGCCATAGCACCTTCAGGCTGGCTCCAACACTGCTTGTCTTTTGAAAGGGTCTAAACACATTTGTGTCAATGGGCATGAGTATCTGGATTATGATTTGGAGCCTGCTAGATTCACTAATTAATCTACAACGTGCCTTTACCTGATTTTTATATATTTTTTGTTTTAATTTTTGTTTCAATTAGGTTTTCCATTTTGTTTTAGGAGTTATTTTTGTATTTTGTTTATTTTTTGTGTTATTTAGTTTTTTTTTTAACTCTATGAGCTGCCCAGAATCACAAATGTGAGCTATAAATTGAATGAATTAATGAATGAACAAGGAAATCTTCCTGTCCCTAAAATTAAAAAAGGGAAGTGAGTAATACATGAGAGCAATATCTTATGGAACCAATATATTATTTTAAATAAATCATATTTATATAAAAATCTGCTTTAATCATAGAATTAAGTTATCTTTTCCTCAAGTTTCTAGTCTCTTCTTTTCTATTAAAATATCCCTGCCAGACTTTTCTACTGCACCAAAGCACAGAATCTGAAAACTGCCGGTTTATACTGTGGTTTCATTGAATCCTTCATTCAGTTTAATACAACAATGACATTTAATCATTATGAGTCAGATTCTAAATTGCCCTTCTACTAGTATACAGTTCATAGCAAGTAAAGTTTGACAATCAAGCCTCAAATTCATAATGCCATCTGCACAATCTCTTGCACAGATTGAGACATTCAACAACTTGCTAGAACAGATTTTTAGAACATTCACCAAAACCAACTCCTTTTTAACCTGCTGTGGAATCCCACTCAAAGACATTCTGAATCACAACACATGCAGAAGTATTTTCACCCACAAATTTAGGATGTTGTGTTTTAAAATTAATTGTTAAATGAATTACCTAGTCCAGGGATCTCCAAATTTAAGACTT
>BLBF01000037.1:9869847-9884503 GCA_015471245.1 Laticauda colubrina
ACACACACACACACACACACACACACACACACACACACACACACACAAAGCATGAATAGAAGAGATGATTCCAGCAGACTGTCAATCATTTGGAAGCCTGCACTCTCAAATAGAAAGATCTCCACACCACAAGCCAGGGAAACACCTGAGCACAAACAGACTCCCTCCGGTGCCTCCAGCTGAGACACCCCCCCACCAAACACCCAGGTGAAACCTAGCTTCGTAAAAGATAACAGCCGTCCTTTCACACGAAGCCAAGCTACACTGAAAGCCTCCAACACAGGAACAGAGTGTTACCAGCCAATCAAAGCCACAAAACAGACAGAAGAAACCAGAAACACCAATCAATCAAACTCCAAGTCCAATAAACACAGACCAAGACTTCCAACCAATCAGGATAGGCCAGCCTCAAATTTAAAACCAAAGGCTGTGAGACCCACATCCATACAGAAGCTTTCAGTTTGACCTCAGGGGGCCACGTGTAGGCGTGCTCATAGTGGGCATGGCTGGTGTGGTCGTGGTCATGGTGGTCGTGGTTATGGTGGGCATTTGACACAGGCTCAAAATGCATTTTTTCCTTCTTTCTTTCCACACTTCTTTATTATAACCATTTTCCTCTTTCTTTTACCAGATATATATTACTGGCAAACACTCATTACTTATTCTTCATACTCCACTGAACTTTTTATTTCTAAATTTATACCCTGCTGTTTAATAGTGAATTGCTTTTCCAGGCAGAAAAGCTATTTATATTATTGTATTTTTATTATTCAACCAATAATAAAAATACAATAGCATTAATAACATGATAATAAAAGATCTAACAGCAGAGGTAAATTTCCAGGATAGTAAATAGAAATGGCTGTCAATAATAGATTGCTGATTGTAAATTAAATGGACCTACAGTATGTAAAATCTGGCATTAAACTGTAGTATTAATATAGGATGCTGCTTGTTTTCTATCCAAATCAGCCACATAATTGTAATCCAGTCTAAATCAATCCTCCAGCAGCACTCTGCTGGCCAAAAATGGCCCACGCAGAAGCCCTGTTAGGCCCATTTTTGGCTAGGAAAGGCACCATGGGCCAGTCCTTTGATATTTCTAGTCTGACCCAACGGGCCAGATTTAAGCCCTCCATGGGCCAGATCTGGCCCACGTGCCTTGAGTTTGACACCCCTGCTCTAGTATCTTGTTTTTTTACACTTTATTTTGGTGACCTTGTTCTAATATGTGGGGCTTCTTAACAAATTCCTCAAGGCAGAGGTGGTATTCAGCAGGTTCTGACCAGTTCTGGAAAAACAATAGCAGAAATTTTGAGTAGTTCAGTGAACCAGCAAATATCACCTCTGACTGGAGATTTTACAGTATCCTTCCCCTGCCATGCCCACAGAACTACGAGTAATTTTTTTAAAATCCTACCACTGCCCAAAGGGTATGAAAGTTTTCCATAAAACTTTCAAAAAGTGTACTGCTTTGGCTCAACTTTATCTAACGAACTATTTGCAGGCTTTGGCCAGGAATCATGATGGAGAATATGTTTGACTATGCAGATATTTGCTTATGAATGCACCATGGATAATTTTTGTGGACAGCAATTGGCGGTTTGCTCATATTAGTTCATCTCTATAGAACTTAACGGCCTGTCACATAGGCCGACAGATGCAAAACGTATGTAAAAAGGACACAGTGGATGAGAAAATATTCCATCCATTGTTATCCGCTCTCAAAAGTGCCCCGAATTTGCATAAGCAGAGCGGACAACTACGGAAAGGAACGGACGTGGGGAGGATGTACCAAGGATGTTAAGCAGATACTCCATGGAAGCCTAGCGGATGGAAGCGGATGGCACATCCGCAGGGATTCCGGGGGAGCACAGCGAAGCAGATGCGCAATGGAAGGAACGGATGCAGAGCAGATGCCTAGCGGATACAGCGGATGCATCATGGAAGCCTCATGGATGCCTAGAGGATGTCTAGGGGATGCAAAGCGTTCACTGTGCATGCAGGGAGGATGCATTGTGTCAGCCCCGTGGATATAAAGGGATGCAGCTCGCAAGCAGGTCACCATTCAGAGGAAAGACTTGCTGCCAGACACAGCTCCAGCCAGTCAACAACCATGGGGAAGAAGAGGAAGCCTGTGCCATCTGCTGCCAGCCCTGGCAAGAAGGACAGGGCCACCATCCCACCCCCTGGCGCTGACTCTGCTTCTGCTGGAGCTTCTGATGCTCGGGTTGACACTTCTGGTGCTGGAGCTTCTGCTGGCACTGCTCCTGGTGCTGGTGCTTCTGCTGGTGCTTTCTCTGCTGGCGCTGTTCCTGGTGCTGGAACTTCTGCTGGGGTTTACTCTGCTGGCGCTGCTCCTGGTCCTGCTGGTGCTCCTGGTCCTGCTGGTCCAGTTTTTGCTGGTACTGTTGTTGTTGCTGCTGCTGCTGATGGTGGTGTGGTGGAGCAGCCCCTACAACCTCGAAGCCCCTCTGATGAGGGCCCAGATGGCCCTGCCAGAGGGAGGAAGAGGCATACAGGAGACCGAGAATGGGAGAGGAGGCAATACTCCATCGAAGAGGAACATGAGGATTAGGTGCTCGAATGGCTGAGGGAGAATGAGTATCTATGGCGGAAGGGACACAGGCTCTATTGGGACACCAAGTGGAAGCAGGCGGCTTGAAGAGAGAAGGCGGAGAGCCTGGGCTACACTTCAGAGGTCCTCCTCGGGTGGTGGAAGCACATGCACACCTGGTACGGGAAGCTGCACCTCAAGAAATCTGGCCAGGCCACGGTCAAGCTGACGGACCGAGAGACCTACGTGATGGCCAAGTGCAGCTTCTTGGAGGGTGAGATCCACCACTGAGGAGCAGCCCCTCTGACAACCCTCTCTCTCAGGTATCCCACAGAGAGCCAGTTCTCTTCTGGCCAAGAGTCAGCTCCTGTGTCCAGGCAGGTATCTGTGGAGCGTCCCACGACAGAGACCCCCCGACAGCTGTACTCCCCGTGTCGGAGCACCTGGAGGACTCCCTGATGCAGTGGGAGCAAGGAGAGGGCACTGCCACCAGAGACCAACCCACATCCACCCCCAGCTCCACCTCCACAGAAAGCAGGCAGAGAGGCAGACCGGAGGGACAGAGCCACACTGTCCTGCTGGAGATCAGGAACACCATCAAAAGCAGCGTAGATCTCCTCTCTCAGCTGGTACACACCGACATACCATCCTCAAACCGCAAGCCCTTCCTCACCTACGTCAACCAGACCCTCCTGAACATGTCCAAATCACAGTACCAGGTGATCAAGGACAGGATCACCGGTCTTCTTCAAAACCCTCCAGACCCAGCTGAACCTGTTCCCACCCAGTCCAGGTCTGCTTCTCCACCCCAGGTGATGTCACTGCCCTTCCAAGGCTTTCCACAGGCCCTCACCTACCAAGGCTACGGCTACCAGGAGCTCCAGCAGCACAGGCAGCCCTTCCCAGTCCAGGCACAGGTTCATCGTACATCACCGGTGCCACCGATGCCACCCACACCTCACCTCGCTCACCTGCAGACCAGACATCCCCACTACACTCCTCCTTCCTCCACCCAACAGCCAAGCCCGGCCTCAGAACATCTGTCATCGGTCTTGGGACTGACACCCCATGTCCTGCAGGAAGGGGCTCTCAACATCACAGGACTGAGCCAGCTCTCTGAGAGCTTCCTCCACACACCATCCCCTGTTGTCCTCTCGGAGCCAGGCACCCCAATGGCGCCTCAGACCAGCACTCCAGCAGCAGCCACCTCCACAGCACCTGGACCCTTCACCCCTGAGACCATGGGCACACCTCAGAGTGACTGAGAAGAGTGCCAGAGACTGGGTTGCTACCTGTTGACTTTCTCTTTGCTTGGGACACTTGACTTGGGTCATTTTGCTTTTACAGTTTGTTATTAATAAAGATTATCTTTGCTTCACACACTTGCTTCAGTTCTTTTAGTCAATAAAGTCTTGGTGGAAACTTTTAGAAATGGTTTAAGCCTTTGCATGCTTGTGGGATGGGTTAAGATAGTAGTGGGATGGGCAGGGATACCTTTGAAATAGGTAATAGCTGTGGTATGGTCAGGGATACCTTTGGAATGGGTAATAGCTGTGGGATAGATAAACCTCCAGTGCAAGCATAGTGGGACTGTATGGTCTACCCTCCCAGGTGCCACACCTTTGGCCCTTTATTATCAATAACAATGTAATCATTCATCCACACATTTCAACATAAACACAACTCTTTATTAAATGCCCTGTTCATTGTAGCCCAACCAAACATACATGGCCCAATCTCATCAGTGTGATGAGACAGGCTGAAGGAAGCATCCATTAAGTATCTATCATCCTGTCTTGTCACTCCACTGCTCCAGCTGGTGAGTTGCACCAGTGTTAAAGGAGGTTGCGCTGCTTCTTCCCTTCACGTGAAGCTCTGTTGGGGCCTTGCACATCCACAGTATCTGTCAGATTTCGCCCTTGCCTTCATTCAAAAGGCTCCATGTCCCCATTGCCTTGTTGGAGGTCCACGAGCCTGTTCTGCAACACTGGGTAGTGGGTGCGCATGAGATCGTGCAGGATGCAACAAGCTTCCACGATCCTCCTCACGGTCTGTGGGCGATGCTGCATGGTGGTGAGAAGTACCTGGAACCTGTTGGCCAGGATGCCAAAGGCATTCTCCACCACCCGCCTTGCCCTGGACAGCCTATAGTTGAAGATCCTCTCTTCACGGGTGAGACATCTGGAAGTGTAGGGCTTCATGAGGTAGGTTCTGAGGGAGAAGGCGTCATCCCCCATGATGAAGTAAGGCACATCTTGTGTCTTGTTGGGTAGAGGGTCTGGATCTGGGAAGCCCATGATGAGGTTGTGTTCCAGCCCCTCCTTGAGGTGACTGGCATTGTATACCTGGGCATCTGAAGATAAGCCGAATGCCTGAAGCATCGATGTACATGAACTTGTATTCAGCATCGACCATGGTGAAGAGGATGATGCTGAAGAAGCCCTTGTAGTTGTGATAAGTGGACCCTGACTTGGCTGGAGCTTTGTAGGCCACGTGCTTGCCATCTATGGCTCCAACGGTGTGTGGTAAGTTCCACTTCTGATACCACTGCTCTGCAACTTTCTTCCAGCCTTTTTCAGTGGAGGGGTACTGGAGGAGCTCCTCCAGGTATCCTTCGATGATGGCCTGCACTACTTCTCTGACCACAATGCTGATGGTGTTTTGTGGCACCTCCAGCCGTACTGCATGCTCCTGTACGTGGTCCCTGAGGCCAGGTGGCGCAGAGTCAGTGCCACCTTGAGCCCAGGATCCAGGCTGGGCCGGAAGTTGGTGGTCTGTATGGTCAACCTGTGTCTCAGCCACTCCACAACTTCGTCAAACATGGCTGGCGGCATCCTCATGAAGTTCTGGAATGCACGAGTGTCTTCGTTCCTCAGCTCCACCATCAACAGTCCGTACTCTGCTCTTCTGGTGATCCATCTTTGGACCCAGACACTTCTTGGCCGCCTCCTTTTCTTCACGTAGAACAGGTGAAAGAGCCTGTAGATGGCTTCGCACTGTTGTAGAATGATTGTGGCTACCAAAAGGAGTGTGTGACGATCCATGGTGGAGATGACTGGATGCTGTGTAAGAGCAAGAGCCAGATGAAGGCTGAAGAGGTCTGCACTGCAGAGCTGCTGGACTGAAAGTGAGATCCTGGTGAGTTCCTCCCCCTTTTTATAGGAAATTTAGGTTTTCTGCTAGGTGTCCTTTTGCATCCTCTAGACATCCTGCAGACATCCTAAATATCCAACATATGTCCCCTATGTGAACGTTTTTTCCATTTTAATGCTTTGTATGTGTTAAGCCTGGGTTCCCCAACCAGGGTTAGGTAGACAAGCTAAACAGAATGTGCAGCGTTAGTCAGATAGGCACACAGATAAATGAGTGAGCTAAGCTTGTATGTTTATTAACATACAGTAAAAATAACAGATACGCTTGTGCTATCAAGAATATATTTTATTCCAGTATAAGTTTATAGTATAGTCAAAAACAGTCCAATATTCATTTACCATGTAGTCAGTCCATTCAGGGATATTCAGTTAGCAAAGTCCATGTAGAATATCCTATTGTCAGTTCTCATAAATCAGTCCGTTGTTGTCTCTCCCGTTCGAGCAATGCAGTCTTGCTTCCAAGCAGTAATCAGGGATCATCAAAGCCAGAGAGAGAGAGAGAGCAAGCTGTAGCCTTGCTACTTTTATATGGTTTTCATAACCACACCCACAATAGCTATTTTACAGTTAAAGCTGCATACACTAATTATGATTCATAGTTAGTATTTCACCTAAAACAGTTAGGGTGAACAATGTTATCCCTAACAGTATGCGAGCTGCATCCGCTTTCATCCTTTCTCCGTCCGTGCTACTAACGCTGCATGTCCGTTCCGCGTCTGTTTTGCTTCCTCCCTGTGTCCGTTTTCTGCTGGAGCAGATACGAGTTGCGTGTATGTGCAGCGGCTGCCTAACGGATATAGCGGATGCATAACGGATGATGACGGACGTCTAACAGATGTTCCCCTATATGCGTAGCAGATGTAGAACGGACGTGTTGGATACATTTTCCGCTCAAAAAGTTTTGTGCAGCTCAAAACTTTTTGAGCGGATGAAATGTCAGTAGAGGGATGCTGGACGGATAGAGAGGATGAAAAATGGACGCAGTGAATACAGAACGGAAGCATCGCATTAACCAACGATGGCAAGTGTTTCTCTCCATTTTACATCCTCTTTCCATCCGTTGGTGCTGTGTGACAGGGGCTTTAAATTACATTACAATATTAAAGCTACATAACAAAGGTAGAATCAAAAAACCAAGAATATGGTGACAACAGGTAATAATTGCAAGAAGATTTTGGTGGTCATCTACACAGATACAAAAAACAACAACCCTCCACTGGTGTTGAAAATAAATTCATTTTAACAAGCCTATCCTGCAGTGTTTTCCAGATATAACAGGGTAAGCTTCTGAAGAGATGAGAAACAGATGTGAATTCACGCCTGCAAGCTCGATACAAGAGATGATTCTGTGTCATACATATACTAAAATATATTCAACATCTCCTTCTATTTGAGGAGATTTGGCCTGATAAATTAAGGCAGAACTTGCCAACTTGTGAGTGAGAAAAAAGAAAGCTAACTGTATTTCAGAGCCTCAGATTAATATTTAGCTTTTTCAAAAAAAATAAAGGATATTAAAGTTTGGCGGGTGAAGAATGGAGGTGACCAGAGATAAACATTTGCTAACTTGTTTATTTGTGCTGTGGTTAACCAATAGCAGCTGCTAGGCTAATGAGCAGCTTTGCTGACAGGCAACAGCCTGTTAGCTCCCTTTTATAGTCAGCTATTATTTGGGCCAACCAAAGAGTAAATGAGTAATGATGTAAAAAGGAATCTTTACATTTGAACCATAAAACTAAACCCAAGCAAGTTTTAAACAGACATATTGCTGGAGAAAAGACACATTCAAGATATCTATACTTGTTTTTATAGTATTGATAAAATTGGATAATGATATTTTCTGGTTTATATTAGATTGAAAAGAAACCACAATAGCCAAAAGAGTGAGAAATTTTGAAGTTGTGTATTATTCTAAGACAATTTAACCTTTGAGTTTTCTTGGATTTTTTTTTTCTCTATTATTAAGAACCATATGTGCTATTTCAATTTAATACAGAAATGCTTTAATGTAAAAATCCTTTCTCAAAAATAAATGAAACATTCCACCAATATATTCACTGGTAGTTAAACAATTAATCCATAACATTGAGCAAGCTTCACTGCATATTAAGAATAAAAATGAAAAGCCAAAGCAAACAACTGACTGAATGCTTCCCGACGACCCTTGCTTTTTTTAAGTGGCTTTAAAAAAAAAGACCATTAGTGAAGAATGGGAATGGTTGACACAGTGGAACAAGCAATCCCAAACATGAAATAATATTACAGAGCTGTTAAATTATATTTGACAACTGCAAAACAGGCTGCTTATCTAAGAAGAGTGGGGCAAATTGTTGGGGAGCAGTTTTCAATAATTCCCAAACTGCTTGGAGACTAAACTTGGTGGGAAAGAAAATGCTAATTAATTATTCATTTCAGCAATGAACCTCACAATGGATAATTTAAAATGCCACCAATTAATATTAAATAGGGAGTCTTTCGAAGAATCACAGATGTGCCCATATGTTTCAACAGTGAAGCTTTCTAATTTGAGCTAGTTGTACTTTCCATTTCAAAACAAGCCAACATTGTTCTTGTGCATATAACACTTGATGTAAATATATATGTAGAGAGCTCTTATGGATTTATTTTTGTATTGAAAATAAGGGTGCCACAGAGTTTTGCTTTTCTAAACTTTTTTGGCATTTTCTGTTATTTATGTAACTTATGGAAGGTCTTGCTTTCTTGCTGAATAAAAAAAGATAGAAAATTTATTTTTCTCCCAGGAAACAAGTAGATCATATCACAATGAAATATTGTAGATACTATACAGCTACTGGTATAACAAAAACATTTAATGAGTTAGCAACAAAGCTCATTCTGTCAAATGCACGGTAAATTCAAGAGTAGTACAATACAGCACAATAACATACATCTGAAATAAATGCCACTGAACTTAATGGAACTTCTTCATAGTAGGTATCTTGCTCTTAATAGCAACAGCTATAGAATCCTGACTATATGTCCAGGCAGAGCAGGAGCAAATTCTAACAGCAATCCAGCTTTTGTTGGATTGTTGTTTTGTTGAATGAGGCTTGCACAGGCAAAGCCTGAGTCCTGCCAGACCATACTCCAGACCTGCCATAACAAATACTTCTTATTTGTTCTGCTTAGACCAGGGTTGTCAAACCCTGGCCTGAAGGCCAGATGCATCATATGCTGGCCACGCCCACACCTGGTTTAGCAAAGGGAGGAAAAAGCTGCAATACGTCATGTGACACTGCTGTGACAAAGTGAGTTTGACCTCCTGGCTTAGACAAGTCAACAGTTATTTTGACCAGGAAATTGTGACAGTGATTATATTCCTGGATGTAACATGGAACTGCACCCTGTTCAAATTGGTCTTGATTTCTAGAAGAGACACATAGCTTGAAATTCCTGTGGCTGGTGATTCCAGGAATTGAAGGTTAATTTAAGTTAAATCGAGTTTGAGAAAAATGCCTAGATTAGTCTTGTCTTCTGCTTATTTGATCCCTCAATAAATTTTGTAACAAGATGCTCAACTAAATAAGATTCAATTGTTATGAGTCAGGTATGATGGGACTTGCAGAACAAAATATAAAGTTGCACATATCTTGAACATAGAATAATAAGGGGCCTTGGAGGTCTTCTGGTCCAGTCCCTTGCTCAAGCAAGAGATCTTATAATGTATGAGACAAATGGTTCTCTAGTCTCTTTTTGAAAGCCTGGTTTTGGCAGGTAAGTAAATATCTCATTACATTACTGATAACTTATAATGAGTTTCTTTTTCTTTTTGTATCTATTACACTGTTAGCATTAGTGTCTATATAGTTCTGTACACTGAGGTAAGCAAAGATGGTGTATGCACATGTGCATGCCTTGGATTCCTGTAAGACTGCCTTGCCTATTTTTGTGATGAGGAAAAATTATAGTGTAGGAAGTATTTTCCCCCTATGTCAAATAAGTTATTTCCCAGATTTCTTGGGTCATTGTTTCAGTGGCCATATTGGACGTCTGTTGTGATAATCTGTGCAATAACTCATAAATACTATGGCAATGAACATGAGAAAAAGGTCTGACTGGTTCATTGTTGACAGACCCATAATACTTGTATAAAACCTAACAATCTTCTGAATTGTGTTTCTCCTGAGGCTTTTGCTGCTGTGCAGTAATCATGTGGGACTCGTTTACTTCTATTCTGCACAGATCAAAGAGAAATAAGTCAAGAAAAAGCTGACACCTTGCCTTCCTTCATTATCTCCTTAATGGAAAATCTTCCAAGAGGCTTGCTTATAGAAATTGTTCATTGCGTGTACACACCACTAATCTTCAAAAAGGTTGTGGGACAACATTAGATTGGTTGACTCTATGGGGACTCTTTAGGGAGTCAGAAAAGAATCATCGATATGGTTAGGAAGTGCTTTAGGGCCTTTTGGCCATAAATAAAATTGAATTGAATTAATTAGGAAGATTGTATTATGTTTCCCCATGGCATCTTGCAAAATCAGACATTATGGTGAAGGCTATAGTTTCAGCTCAGAGCAGAATGTCGCAAGATGTATTGAAGGTACTTGATGTAGGATATTAAAGGGGGAGCTTGCATAGTTTATAACCACAGTGATTTTTCATTGTTCAGTTAAAATGCAGAATCCATAGTCCTTTGTTTTTCATGGCTGATATGTCTGTAGTGGGATGTTGGCAAATGTAGACAGTAGCTGGTGGAATCCCAGTCAAGATCACAGACTGAGAGAATGAATTGTTTTACAAGCACCAGGTGAGTTGGCTGTTTAAAATGGCACTGTGTATCAGTTCAAATGTGAAACATATAAACAATATTTATTTTCTCTCCTTTCACTTCACCAGGCTTTATATCTGCTTCTCTCTTCTTGATATATGAGAAGAGAATTACAAGGCAAAACAACTCTCATGATTTTATGACCTTGGTTCAAACCAACAACAACAAAAAAAATCACACACACACACAAAAGCCCTCCATTCTTGCCAAATAGTTGTTAAAAGACAAAATATGTCATTGCAATGATTTACTTCATTGTATAATCATGTCACGGTATCAGTGATGAAAAATTGATGCAAACCATAGCCATTTAATTTGAGTGGCTTATTCTGTATTTTTGCAGTGCTGTGTCTAAGAAGTAGTGGACATGCCTTTTTTTTGGTGGTTTATCCAGGTGAAAATTTTATATGTTACACTCAAAGTCCACTAAACAATGTTCCAATACAAGGTTTATGAGGAAAATATTGTTTAAAGGTGAAATAATAAAACATTCATGACTCTACCAAGCTTGATACTTTCTGATTAAACAAAACAGAAGAGAATATACCACCACATCAGATTCATACTGTCACCAGTGTATAATGCTGTACTGTACTTGATTAGATTCAACCCATTGGCCCTACAGTCCATACATCCAGTTTATAAACTAATAGATTACAATTTGATGGTGAATGGAAAAAGACCTCCACACATCAGCTGCACTACTCTCTTCTCCTGAATAACTCTTATCTCTGGCAATAGTTATGTATAATCTATTTTCATTTTCTGCGGAGAGGTTTTACTAATATTCAGGAAAATAGACTGAAAGAGTCTTGCCAGGCTGATAAACTTCACTTTGTACTATTCTAAACTTTAAAATAACAGAGTTGGAAGGGACCTTGCAGCCCAACGTCCTGCTCAAGCAGGAGGCCCAGAGGTGGTATTCAGCAGGTTCTGACCAGTTCTGGAAAAACGGTAGCGGAAATTTTGAGAAGTTTGGAAAATTGGCAAATATCACCTCTGACTGGCCCCACCCTCATCTGTTCGCTGCCTCTTGAGTCCCAGCTGATCAGCCAGGTCTTCTTTTGTTGTCCTGCACAGGAGAATGGAACTGGAATGCATGTTAGTGCGATGGAGAGGGAATGGGGATTTTACAGTATCCTTCCCCCAAGAATGGGGTGAGAATGGAGATTTTACAGTATTCTTCCCCTGCTATGCCCACCAAGGCACAGCATGCCGACCAAGCCACGGCACACTCACCAAGGCATGCCCACAGAACCAGTAGTAAATTTTTTTGAATCCCACCACTGCATTGTTCCATGTCTGGTCTTTGGGTGTTTTGGAAAATCGGTTGTTCCCCTCTTCTCTGTGATAAATATTGGAACACTGCTATCATGTCACCCCTGGTCCTTCTCTTCACTAGACAAGCCATGCCCAGTTCTTATAACTGTTATTAATTTAGAGTAGACTCCAGGCCCCTAATAATTTTTGTTGCTCTTCTCTGCACTCTTTCTAGAGTTTCAACAGCCTTTTTATGATGTGGTAACCAAAACTGGATGTAACATTCTAGGGCCTTACTAACTCTTTATAGAGCAGTACTAGTACCTCAAGTGATCTTGATTCAAAGACTGAATTTGGGTCAGTTACTGGGACCAGAGATATACTCTTCCAAGCTTTTGGACTCCTGCTGGAGCCCATCTTTACAGACTCACTTGGGCAAGAAGAAAAACTCAGAAGAATTGCCTCTATAATTAAATATAGATCCATATTTTAAACAGTTATATTTCTGGTCAATAGATATCATATTATTATTTGTTAAATTTATCGCAGCCCATTTCACGTCGGGTGACTCTCCAGGTAGCTTATGACAGTAAAATGAAAACAGTAGAATAGTGCTTTTAAAGTGAGCTGCACCTGATTTTATGAACTATTTTGTCATGGTTAAGTGAATTACTACAGATGCTAAGTGAGTCATGTGGTTGTTTCACTTTCTTTTTGGAAGCCAGCTGGGATGACAATCACATGAGCCTCAGAGCAGTGGTGGGAATCAAATTTTTTTACTACTGGTTCTGTAGGTGTGGTTTGATGGGCGTTGTGTGGCTTGGTTGGCGTGGCAGGGGAAGGATACTGCAAAACCTCCATTCCCTCCCATCCCATTAACCTGCTTTCCAGCTCCATTCTCCTGTGCAGGGCATCAAAAGAAGACCCTCAGCTGGGACTTGGGAGGCAGCGAATAGATGAGGGGTGAGGCCAATCAGAGGTATTTGCTAGTTTTCTGAACTACTCAAAATTTCCGCTACTGGTTCTCCAGAACTGGTCAGAATCTGCTGAATACCACCTCTGCCTGGGATGCTGCAACCTCTAAATGCTTGTTGATTGCCAATCAACTGAATTTTGATCATGTGACGATGGAGAGGCTGCAATAGTCGTAAGTGTGTGACCAGTGAAGTCAGTGCTATTGCAACTTCAAACAGTCATGAAATGAATGGTTGTAAGTCAAGGAATATCTATTCAAATGGGTGTTTTGGCTTTTGGAGGAATTTACTTTTTGCCCTCTGTTTTCCTTTCAACCAATGAAGCACTCAATCTTCCCTACTCTGATTCTAGATAAATGTGCTGCTTGTAAAAACTGTGAAGGTCTTCATAGGTACTCAAGGGAAAAAAAAAAACATCCTTGCCAAAGTTGCCATTTTTAAAATGGACAGATTATCTCTGAACTTAGTAGATGCAATGGAACCAATAAATAAATAGGTTGGACTGACCCCCACTGGTGCAATATTGAAAGAAAATGTTTCCCATACTGTATTTCTTTCTTACCAAAATCTTGGCAGGACTGGAATCTGCCTATAAAAGCTAGACTTAGCTAATGCTACTCATTTGTATCACACAGAGTAGAAGCGAGTTAAATGCTTTGTTTATTAAGTTAAGTGCAGCTTGAGACTGTTGATTTCATAG
Source organism: Laticauda colubrina (assembly GCA_015471245.1). Lineage (NCBI taxonomy): Eukaryota > Metazoa > Chordata > Lepidosauria > Squamata > Elapidae > Laticauda > Laticauda colubrina. The sequence continues at coordinate 9,883,283 of BLBF01000037.1, forward strand.
CTTCATGTTCTTCATTACAGCTCACCTTTGGGGAAACAAGGAGGGATGGATATAAAAGCAAAAATGCTGTTGACTGTTCAGTTGATTTCAGTGAGCTGGGCTTTAGACTAACAATGTCACCTAATTTCATTTGGAACTTGATCTTTAGGCTACTTATTCTGTGAAATCCAATTCCTAAGAGACCTGAAAAGTGCACTGAGAGGTTCTACCTCAAGGCACCAAGCGCAATTATTTTTCTCTTTCTTCAAATCTCTGTCTTAACTGAATCATTGTCCCTGAGGTGGTAAGTTCAATTTCTAATTATTGGGAGCCTTAGTCATCCAATTCATCATTTTTCATAAGTGTTGTAATGACACCAAATATCAACTTGCTCACCCAGGCATTTTCAGTGTTACTGTTCCTCCAAGGTCACTGTGCTGCTTAAAAAATAAACATTTAAAATATGTTTTTTTTCTTTTTTCATTCTCTTGTTTTAGGAAGGTGGCTTTATATTTAATTAATTGTTTACTATCAAATAAGATTGGATTCTTTTTGTATATGCCTGTGATCTTTCTCAAAATAACAACATTAGTAAACCATCAACTATATAATAACATACCCTTTCCCCACAACACTAAGTTCTGACCTGTCTTTCAACTGCTTGAGACATTCTTTATGTCTTTCAATGTCTTCTTTTTGTACATTAAAGGGAGAATATTATTTTAAATTTGAACAAGATGTCCCCTTACGTTGGTTTTTGATATGATAATCAAATGACATTGCTAACTCTTACAATATGCCTCATGGCATATTAATAGAGATAGATTATTATTATTAATAGAGATAACAACATTTAATAAACATTTAATCATTAACACAGATATTTTGCCAGGAACTCTTATGTCATCATGGACTTCTTTCTTCTTCCTATTTATTACAAAAAGGGGCACAAAGAAGTACAAAAGAGATTGCTTGATATACTTCCTCTGGGGAGCCTTGATACATTTAAACTACAGCTTTGAATTAGTTTCATAGACATTATCTTCTCAAGGAATTGTCTGAGTAGGAAGATAATATCGCAAAAGAAAAGACAAGTGCAGCCTATAAGAAGGACTGCACAATCTATTCATAGTACTTTGAATTTCTCCTGATCTTGACTGTATTCTATGTTGCTAAGGTAGATGATTTTTATAGATTCTTCTTCTTCTTCTTCTTCTTCTTCTTCTTCTTCTTCTTCTTCTT
>BLBF01000037.1:9884513-9922925 GCA_015471245.1 Laticauda colubrina
TCTTCTTCTTCTTCTTCTTCTTCTTCTTCTTCTTCTTCTTCTTCTTCATCACTTATACTAGCCAGAGCATAGAACAACTCAAAGAAGTACCATAGTGCCAGATTGAAAGATGTGGAGAGATCTGGCCAAGAATTGCCAAGAATCAGACATAACAGAATGCATAAAAGCAGCAGCACCAGCACCTTCATCACACTATTGGCTCATATTCAGCTTGTGATTTATCAAGATACTTAGATCCTTTCTATGTTCACTGCTTTCTCTTTATGGTTTCTCCCATATTGTACTAATGCCTTTGGCTTTTCCTACCCAAATAGGAAAAGTTTTCAGTTTTACTATTGAAAATAATCTTCGTTTGACCCATACTTCCAGCCTATTAATATTTTCTGGAAGCTTCATACTGTCCTCCCATAATGTATTTCTATGTGCTGTCTATGTATTTGATAGTTTTATTTTCTAGCTTCTTGAGAGATGGGTTCAACCCACATTTGTCGATGTTTTACTTTTTCCCACCCCATTACCAACATAGTCAAGATAGTCCATTTTATTGTTCTTACCTTCTCTTGTTCATCTAAGTTCAGTTTATATACTTTAGCTTTTCTGTTTTGTTTTGTTCTTCACCATGAAGGTATTATCTACTTTCTGGTAAGCTTTTTTGGTAATTATGCCCATCTTGCATTTCATATATATCTTCTTCTAACACTTAGCTCAGTTAAAAAAATCCCCTTACAACCACAATGGTGTTCTATGCTGCCACTTCATTTTTTCATGCAAATAGTTTGCAACTGAACTTCCATACTGCATTTTTTATAAGTTCCGAACCAAGCTATGTTCATTTTGACCAGAGGTACTTTGTCAACTATTACATCTTTTAACTTGTTGAAATTGGTTTCCTTGAAATTTGGTATGCATATACAACTATACTCCAGTTTTAATTTCTGTGATATCTTACACTCCAAGTTTTTATACTGACTTCTTCCCAAGGTTCTTAATGCTTTTTACCTGTTCAATCAGTCTCTGGTCTATGACTGTAATAAACTGAATTGAATTGACCTGTTCAATTTCTTCTCTTCTGGTTAGGAACAGATTTGGGAAAAAGTTCCCTTGTCTCTTTTTAAGCCTTTTAGAAAATGAAACAAAGAACAATACCACTGAAGTATTTTTCAATTTTTGCAAGCGTAGCCAAGTTGGTTTCAACAAATATTGAGATAATTGGAAGAATAACAGTTTTTGGTACCTCTCTGTGTTATTCAGTTATCATTTTTATTTTTGTAGCCTAGAGAGATAGTCGCTGTATCATTTGCTATCTATATCTTAAAATAGTCATTGCCCTCAATCCCTCCCCCCAAATAAATCACTATCTTTAGTCTGTAACACAAGTGCCTAGATCTCATCAAAGATTCTGTGCTAAAAATATTAACCTTTATATGAAAATAACTGTGTTATGCATAATGATATTTTTGTGCTGCCTTTTTGCCCTTAACCGTTCCACTACCAATAGTAAATTGCATATCAATGGCGAATTAAACTTTCAGCTTTGAGGAATAATTATGTTTTCTCTTACAACTTTTTATCCAGTGCCTGTGCTTAAAATTAGGTTGCAGGATACAAAGGGTTCGCTATTTTCATTTCACTATCCAATACATTTCAAATTTTGGTATATACAGCCAGCTTGTAGAAAAAAAAACCTTCTGTTGAAAATAACTCACTATTCCAAATGTAAAATTGCACATTCACATGATTACTTCCATATGATGGTTGCATGACAAAGCTATCATTATAATATTAAAACTATTTTTATCCCTTGTGTATCCCCAACAGATGCATTATGCATATATGCACACATATCAGCAGTGAATGAACTACTCAGTCTCTCTGATGAACAGGAATAGCTAAGAAATTATAGATGAGTTTGTCAATATCATGTGTGCATGTACTATATTTGAATGTGAGGTAAGGTAAGAACTATCTCTAATCCATGATACCTTTGAACTAGGTTACATTTATTTATTTATTCATTTGATTTGTCAATCACTTAAAAGATAATAGGTATAAGTATATACATAGTTATGAACACATGAAATGGGTACATATAAGAAAAATAAAAGAAACAATAGGACAGAGACGGTAGGCACGTTTGTGTGCTTAGGCATGCCCCCTACAGACCTTTTAGGAAAGGGTGAGGTCAATAGTAGACAGTCTAAAGTTAAAATTTTTGGGGTTTGGGGAAGAAACCACAGAGCCAGGTGGAGTATTCCAGTATTGTTGCTGAAGTCATATTTCCTGCAATCAAGTTTGGTGAGGTTAACCTTGAGTTTGTATCGATTGTGTGCTCTTGTGTTGTTATGGTTGAAACTTCATTGACAGGTAAGTTGTTGCAATGTATGATGTATATACCATACTTAGATCAGACCGAAGACTGTATAATTCAAGGTTTTCTAGGTCTAGAATTTCAAGTCTGGTGGCATAAGGTATTCTACAACAAGTAGAGAAGTGGAGAACTCTTCTTGTGAAATATTTCTGGACTTTCTCAACTGTGCTAATATCAGACACATAACGTGGGTTCCAGACTGATGAGCTGTATTCGAGTATTGCTCTTGCAAATATTTTCTATGCTCCAGTTAGTAGTGTGATATTACCAGAGAAAAAGCTATGTAGGATTAGGTTAACAACTCTTCATGCCTTTTTGGCTATGTAGTTACAGTGGGCTCTAGCACTTAGATCATTAGAGATGAATATTCCAAGGTCCTTTACAGAGCTTGGATCATCAACAAGATCTTGACTATTCAGCTTGTATTTTATTTTCTGATTTTTTTTTTTGCCAATATATAAGACAGAGCATTTATTTATTGAGATTTGAAGTTGCTACTTTTTGACCATTCTGATACATAGTCAAGATCTTTTTGAAGGATAGCAGTATTGTCCATGGTATTGAACAGCTTTACATCATCAGCAAAAAGAACACAGTTGCTCTTAATATGATCACAGAGGTCATTTATGTAGAGTATGAAGAGAGTTGGTCGTTGAACACTGCCTTGGGGGACACCACTATTGACAGGTACAGAATTTGATAGGATGTTCCCATTTTTGACCATTTGTTGTCTGTTTGACAGGAATGCTTCTATCCAGTTATGCAGTTGTCCAGAGATACCATAAGATTTTAGTTTTAGGAGTAGTTTGTCATGTACCACCGAATCAAAGGCTTTACAGAAGTCTATGTAGATTGCGTCTATTGTTTTGCCCTGATTGAGTTGTGTAGTCCATCTGTTTTTGCAGTGTAAGAATTGCAGTTACAGCAGTGTTCCCCAACCTTTTTTGTACTAAGGACCAGTTTCATGCAGAAACACGTTTCGTGGACTGGCAAAATCAATTCTTCCCCAATAGTAAAGGGCTTCTTAGCTTTAGCAATGTGGTCCGCGAAGTTAGGCACGGAAGTTAGGTGAGGGTGGAAATGGTTGTCCTTCAAAATAAGACACCCGGAAACAAAAACATATTTTTATGTATATTTTAATCACAATTATTCATTCTTTGCGGCCCGGTACAAAATGATCCATGGACAGGTACCGGTCCATGGCCCGGTGGTTTGGGACCCCTGAGTAACAGGATAGCTTTTTTCTGAAATCAAATTGTTTATTAGAGAGTAGTTTGTTTGTCTCTAAGTAGAGGATAATGGATTGGTTAATAATTGATTCCATGACTTTACAGGTGGTGCAGCATAAGGAGATTGGTCTGTAATTTTCAACTAGGCTGGGGTCTCCCTTTTTGAAGATGGGGATGACCGTGGCTTGTGACCATAGTTTTGGCAAGGAGCTGATCCTGAAAGATTTTTCAAAGATTATGCTTAGAGGTTCAGCTATGGCAATGGGTAGCTTTTTTAAGAAGTAGGCACATATTCCGTCCATCCAATTGACAGAGATGGTTTTAGATTGTGCAGTGCTTTTTCAACATTGTCTTCTGCAAAATAGATATGTATTAGATCATTGTAGTTGTCTGTGGTTCAGCTAGGAAATACTGGACACGATCCATTGCTGTTTACAAATACCGAGCTTAATAATGTGTTAAGGATGTTGGCTTTAATGGTGTCATTGTTGCAGTCTTTACCATTAGGTCCTTTCAGGGGTGGGATGGACCTTGAGTCTTTTAGTTTGTTGTTTACAAAATTGTAAAAAGCACAGTAGAACTAGTGCTAGGTTTTCCTCTTGTTTAATGTGATAACTGGTGCATTCAGTCTTTATCTGGTGGGATAAATTTTTGTATCCGGTTTTGAAATTGGCAACATGACCAGATTTGTTTTTCCACCAGAGTGATCTCTTTTTGGATTGAGGTTTCCTTATTGTTATGGGTAATCTGTTTTTTTTTGGGGGGGGGGGAGTTGTTATTGGTAAATATAGTTTGATGACTCTTTTGACTTCAAGTAAAAATAGGTTGTAATGCTCTTCAACAATATTGCATCCAGTGAATAGAGATTGCCAATCAAGGGATGAGAGATCGTTGTCTATAAGATCGTAGTTGCCTTTTTTGAAATTATAATTGGGGATAGTGTCATTGTGTTGATTTTTGTGTGGGCGTATGTTGAGACAAAAGTCAATCATATTGTGGTCAGTGCTGGAAAAGGGTTCTTTAGTTTTTATTCCATAAATTGAATTCAAACTATTGCAGAAAATGATATCGAGGCAGTTGTTAAGCCTAATATTGTTGGTTACTAGTTGTTCCAGTCCCAGATTTGTAACAGCATTGTAGAAGGTTGCATGTATGGGTTCAGTTGTACATTCATTTAGGTTCCAGTCAATATGAGGTAGATTGAAGTCACCAAGAAAGATAAATGCGTGTGGGCAGGATGCTGCCCATGTTAGTAGTGCTTGCATGTTCGATGTCATAATCAGGTGCTCTGTAACATAGTAAGAATCGAAATGTGATATTTAAGGACAGTTCACAGACGATGGTCTCAGGAAGAGCAAGCTCCTGGGTAACTTGGATGTTTTTTAGATGTGAGGACTTTTTATAGAAGATAGCAACACCACCTCCTCTACGGACTTCATGATTTGATCGGTAAACATGATCATCTCTTACTGTGGTAAGGGCATATTGTAATACATGCAATACTGCATGTCATTACTGTGGTAATGACATGCAGTATGTCAGATGTGCATGGGAAAACTGTTGAATCTAGGTATTCCTTGATTTACAATGATTAATTTAGTGAACATTTACAGTTACAAAGGCATTTAAAAAGTGATTTATGATCATTTTCCACACTTATGGCAGATGCAGCATCCCCTGATCATCTGATCAGAATTCAAGTGCTTGGCAACTGGCATATATTTATGACAGTTCCAGTGTCCTAGGGTCATGTGATCACAATTTGCAACTTCCCAGCTGGCTTCCAACAAGCAAGTCAATGGAAGAAGTCAGATTAGCTTCATGACCACATGATTTGCTGAACAACTAGAGTGATTCACTTCACAACTGTGGTAAAAAGTTATTAAGTGGGGTAAAATTCACTTAGCAACTGTCATGGGCTCAATTGTGTTTGTAAGTTGAGGATTACCTGTAATTGTTCCAAATCTTGTGGAACTAGAGGAAGGTTCTGCTTTCCAGCAAATGAAAAATATTTTAAACAGTCCTTTTTTTAAAAAATAAATTTTATTCAGTTTTTCACATTAAAAACAAAAATCTCTTTCTAGTGGACAACATATTTCCAGGTCATCACCTTTACATACAAATATGACAGCAATTATACATTCATATATGCATAAACAAGCATAAAATAAAGCTGGACTTAAGATTGTCAATAATAATAATAATAAAGTTTACAAATTGGAGACTGGATTGTGCTGGAATATTGAGGTTCGAAAAATCCTAAACAAAAAAATAGGGGGGAAAGATGAAGACTTTGTATGATGGAGAGTGCCACCTTTTGACAAAAACCTGAGCTCGAAAAAAAGGAAAGCATCCTGTTTCTGAATGAACTTGTATGGATATAACACTAAAGAAATATTGAAACAAAGTAAGAATATTAGAAAGTGAAAGCAGAACCAGAATAAAGAAAAAAGCAAGGAAAGACTGATTGTGGGATTGATTGATGCTTTTGGTATAGACCCTGGGCTGGAATAACTGAGAATTTTAGAAAATTGAAAGAAGAAAGAAGGAAAGTAAAAGTGTTTTTTTGTGGACTTTAACAATCATAAAATACAAGAATGTGTAATGATGATATCTCTTTGGGAATTAAAAATGGAACTAAAAAATATGAGAGAATTACTATAGGAAAGAGGCGAATCACTTTGCTCTGTATTAGAAAAAATGGAAATGGGGTTTATTACTAATTCCGAAATTAGTAATAAACTAATTCTGGAATTAGTAATAAACCCTAGCAGCTAGTTAAAATTTTAATGGGATCAGGAAAAAAGAATATAACTAGATTTTACAATTGTTTACCTGAAGTAGAATTAGAAGAAGAAATAGTAAAAGGAAATGATTACTTGGTGTAGGAATGTAGGATGTAATATCACTTTAAATGAACAGGAAAAAGTCTGGGGAAGTAATAAAAATATTTTAGTCCAATTTAGTTAAATCTTCAGTTCCGGCTTCTTCCTTTTCCAGTTTGAAGCCCCGCTTAGCTGTCAAAAACATTACTCTTAGGCATTGCCAGATTTTGCTATTTATCTGCTTTGCCTGCTATTTTTATTATGTACCGCCCACATAATTCTTGACTTGTTTTCCCTTCCCAACAGACAGGTAAGTGGTTGCTGCTGGTTGAGGGAAGGAGGCAGAATTGCAAAACTGGCTGGGAAACTATGTTGAAAATGAAGATCACTTTCAAAAAAATGTTGCCCAGTTAAAAGTTATGTCAACTTTTAGTAGTTAAAGGTTATGACAACTTTTATCAGTACAGGTACTAGACGTATGACCACAATTGAGCCCAAAATGTCTGTTGCTAAGCAAGGCAGTTGTTAAATGAGTTTTGGCCCATTTTATGACATTTTTGCCATAATTTGTTGAATGATTCACTGCAGTTGTTAAGTAAATTATGCAGTTGTTAGGTGAGTCTCCCTTTCTCCATTAATTTTGTTTGACAGAAGCCAGTAGGGAAGATTAAAAATGGTGACCACATGGCCCTGGAACAGTCCAATTGTCATACTTTTATTTGCAAGTTGCAAAGCACTTTGTCTACTGTGCTATTGGGGAGGTTGCAGAGTGTTTTAAATGAACATGTTTATATCTTTGTATTGTTTAAATATTTGCCAGGAAGCCTCCTTAAACACCCACTGATCTTTTCTGTATTTATATACATTCCCAGATTGACATTGCAGACTGTTTTGTTTTCTTCATTGCCTCTGCCAAAAGCAATACATTCAATACATACAAAAAGAGAATAAAGAAATACATTCTTATAGCGTATTTTTTTTCAAAGACTGAATTTCTCCTTTCCTTTACTATCAGAAGAGCTAGTGAAGCATAGCGCTATCTTGATAATTGAACCAATGCCTTGCATATAAAATATTTTAGGTTCAGTCCCAGATAGGTCTAAGAAACACAATGTATACGACTGATCAGGGCTTGGATTTCATAGAAGTTGTCTTCCTATCAATGTTTTTATGATGTTATCCATGTATTACCTTTAGTAAAGTACTTAGCAATGGTACAACTTTATCTGCCTCCTTTCATTAGGACAGGGAATAAATTCATTACTTGTTTTTGTTGAGCTCCTATTGTGGTTTCAGGTACACTTTATATGTTGTATAGCTCAGTTAAAGTATTGGCAAAAATGGTTCACGAACTGTGTTGACCTACATAAGCTCAGGTTCAGTTTAGAGCATATAGGGAAATGGTGACTAAAAGGCAAAATATGCATCATGGTTATTATATGTGTACAATACAGTGGGACCAAAACAGTTGTAGGAAGACATAATCCTTCAATTAGGAGTGTTTAAAATATTTGGAGCCTCCTCGCTGATAGACTGTAGATTGCGACTCTCTGCGGCTATTGTCCGTGCTCTTTCGTTGGAGAGCCGCGGTCATTATGGTTAGGGGTTGAAGCTGCCTTGAAGGGGCAGTGGAGTCAGGGGAAGCTGCAAGCCATGTTGAGGGGAGCCGCATCTCCCTACCTGCACTTGGTCTTTTCCCCCTCGAAGACAACTGCAGCAGTGATTTAAGATGGCCACCCCGAAGAGGAGGACTCAGCTGGATTAAGCTTTGTGCAGGAGGGAAGAAAGAGGTGGATAACATCTGAACCAAGATAACTGGGCAATACAACTAAACAAAAGTACCCCGGGATTAAGGTAACATGGAATTTTTAAGAAAAGAAAAGTGAGCAGTGAAATTACAAAGGGACAGGAAAAAAATAATGCACCTTGCAGCAAGAATTTCTCAGTGGAACTGACAACAGCCCCACCAAGTGGAACTTCATTGTTCAAGTTGATTGCTGTCCTTCAAGTTGATACTTTGCTCTTAATAAAATCTCAGAAATCATTCAGTGAATAGCTTTTATTTTGGAATAATAGACATACTCAACTGTAAAATCAGATAAATATTATCTGATTTTTTGTGCCTCTGCTTCTATTCTTCTGCAAAATGCTCAGGCTCTGTGAAAGTCAGGATCTTTGGATGGAAAGAAATGACATCCACTTAAGTCTTCATTATCTCCCCAGGGTGAATTATACATTCCTGACCTGCTAATATTCACTTATCCTGCCTCTGATAGCTTCATATTGCTGATGTTTATAATATAACGCTATACAGATACTGATATTTTAAAATCACGGAATAAAATAAGGAATCAAAATCTTCCCACCATTTCCTCTTGATCCAACAAATTATGGTTGTTTGTGATACTATGAGAAATTTATTTACCATATTGGATTACAATAGGTTTTGATAATGAGACTCAGGAAGACTTAATTCTTTGAAAAATAATCTATTTTAAAAATAGGGGATAAAATGTTAAATTAAAAATGTTTTAATGGATTGTTTCATCTAATTTTGCTATTGTTGTGCATTTTTATATTTTGCCAGCATTATCTTGTAATTTTTGCTTCCCTGTGGTGTCACAATGATGAACAAATCTGGCCACTCCCTTGAGGCTACTGGTTCATAATGGCTAGTTTTAATCTAAGAGCTGTGGTGGCGCAGTGATTAAAATGCAATACTGCAGGCTACTTCTGCTGACTGCCAGCTGCCATCAGTTTGGCAGTTCAGATTTCACCAGGCTCAAGGTTGACTCAGTCTTCCATTCTTCTGAGGTCAATAAAATGAGAACTCAGATTGTTGGGGGCAATATGCAGATTCTGTAAACTGCTGTGAAGCAGTATATAAGTCTAAGTACTATTGCTTTGCTACTTTTAATCTAATATTGAAATACACTATTGAAATGATTTCTATCCTTAATGGTACTGGAAGCTAGAACCATAGAAACCAGACTTTTAAGGGAGTCCTACTAAAAATATATAAAATATATTTATGACAATATTTTATCATCCTACAACATTTGTATAATACAGAATACCAGAGTTGGAAGGAACCTGTCCAATATCCTGTAGAAGCAGGAGGCCTCATATCATTCCAGACAAATGGCTGTTCAACCTTCTTGAAACAACTTCTAAGACAAGCCGTTCCACTGGTTAATTGTTTTCATTGTTAGGAAATTTGTCCTTAGTTCCTTCTAGTATATCTCTTCGATAATGTTTCCATCTGTTACACATTGTTTTGTTTTCAGGTGCTTTGAAGAATAAGTTGACCTCCTCTTCTCTGTGACAGACAATTTTAACAACAATGTGCCTGTAAAACAGACTCCCTCAATCTGGTACACCTCCAAATGTAATTGCTGTCATCCAGCACAAACAAGGGCATGACCTTGTTTACACTGAATGATATAGAAGCATTTTATATGTTCCTGAATATAAGTTGGTGATTGACTAACTTGAAGTAATTAGCTGATCTTTTCCACAGACAAATTTAAATGAAATAAAGAAAAGCCTGTGGTCAATGGTCTGATTAGATGATAATTAAGGAATATATATATTTTCCTCTACTTTCCATCATTTTTATGGGAGTATTTTATCTCAGTAAGATCAAGACACTGTGCTAACCTTGACTGATCTCCATCTAGTTTGTCATCAGGAGCTGAACTCCATCCAGTAATTTCCCCATTTTGAATAATTGTTGAGAGCTTGACAAGCCCCTCTGGTATGAAACTTGCTCGGTAAGTTTGGGCTAGTCATTATTTCTCACCCTATTTTACCTCATGGAGTTTATGATGAAAAAAGGAGTAGAAGAAAACCATGTTCATTTCATGAATTTCTTGAAGGAAAGCTAGAAATCATGATAATATACTAACTAGCCATTTTATCATCATTTTAATGTTATGTTTTTATATTTCATAACAGCTTTGAAATATAAAGAGCATAAGAGCTTTGATTGTTTTACCCAAAAAATTTATCCTGAGTTTATCATAGGCAAGATAGGACACTGAAAAAGCCATGTTTGTATTGTGACAGGTGAAAGTAACTAGAACTACTTGTGAAGAATCTCAACAGTAGCTTTATTGCTCCTCATCTATGTTACAAGAATCTTTTTAGACTGATTGCATTCCTTTAGGATTGACAAGATAATTTACTGCATTCCCTTAGGATTGACAAGCTTCAAGGATTCTGGGGGAAGTTCAGCCTGTGGTGTTTACTGCAGTGAAAAGACTCTAAGCTTGAACCCCTCTTGATCCCTTCCTCAATCTAGCTGGAGATCCCACTACACTTGGGAAGAATGGGATGTTTTCTCTTAAGTGTTTGTTTAGTAACATCAATTCTGAATCAGAGAACCATTATAGAAAAATCAGAACTTTATGACAGTTCAAATAATTGATGAAATTTAACTTGTAGTTGAAGGATTTAAAGGATTTATTTAATCCCGTAGGAAAAGAGAAAAGAAGTTCACTGAGGCTTATATTGTATCCTCTGAAAATTAATGAGAATTTGGGGGGGGGGGGATTCCCACCACTTTATTAAGAACTTTTTATTTCTGAAAATATTTTATATAATGTCAGATATAATTATTCAATTTTTACAATATATTCACACAGGAAGGATGAGTGTAGAAGGTTACTATGCGCTACGTTACATTAAGGTCTTCCATTCTTTGAAGCAGCTAAAGGAGAATTATAACCATTGTCTGAAAAATAATTTTGTATGCAAATCAAAATGCATGAGGAAGCTAGGAGATATTGAAGAAGGAAACTACTTCAAACAATTTCTGTGCCAAGTCAAAAGTTCAGAGGACCCACATTCTATACACAGCAGCACTGCAAATATTCTGAGATGCCTGCAGTCTAAGTTCTGATAATGAATATGATAATAAGTAATTGGAAAAGAGGGAAAGACAGTGACAGAAGCATAGATACAAAACATGATATTCACAGATACTCTCTGCCCATATTAGCTTAATTTTCTAATGTTTATTTTAATTGTAATGTATTAAATGGCGAAAACTGGGCTAGAACAAAAGCAAAGTACTAGTTTCTAGAACTTCTATGAAGTTAATTCCACATAAGCCTCAGAGACATTCTTGGAAAATAACAGCAGGAGGCAATTTTATTACAGTGCTTTATTCGGAAATGTGCTCACCTGATGGGGAAAAAAGAGACAAAAAACAAAGGAGAGCTGGAATTTTAGGAGGAGGAAAAGCAGGAGCCAACTTGGTAGTTACTGCCTATAAATACCTGATTGGTGGGGTTATATCAGAGACCACCTGATTGAAAAAGATTCTCTGTCCTATAAGAGTATTGAAGGATGGTTGGCTTGAAGTCTCATCACTGTGAGAACTGAAAGGGAGGACAGCCAAAAGATTGGTTTTCTCTGTGGTTGTCTCAACTTTTTTTTTCTCAGATCTTTGTTCTGGGATTCTGAAAGTCTCGAAAAGCTTACCTTGATATGCCATTACTGGATTTGAAAGGATATATATATAAAATCAGGAAATGTAATCACATTGTCATGGCCCCCATTTTTTTAACCATATCTTGTGGACATTCCTACCTAAATTGCAGGGGAACATTTGTCATCAATGACATATTAAAATCTGGATAGGAAGCAACTTCAAAATGGCTACTCATTGTAGCTGTTTTGTCCAGAGAATGTCCAAATGTGCTTATTGATCCTGCCCCCTCTCACAAAAAATGTTAACCTCATATAAGTAAACACTGAAATAGGGACAAGTATTACAGAGAGCTGGAGCATTAAAACAATTTTTTTGTTTTTCAAAACAGGAGACATTGTAAATAAGGTTCTAATGTTGAGATAAACCTAAATGCTGAAATGTAAATGAAAGATTAAAGCATTTGTTGATGAATGAGACAGCTCAATTATGCCTATCCTGCTGGATATAACTAAGATGTGTGACCAAATAAGGCAGGCATGTACCCAAGATAAGCAGATGTACCCTATGATCTAAAAGGATTATTTAAAGCTTTGGATCCCCTCAGTTAATACTTATATGTGACTTGAAATTGGATGAAAATGGGTGAAAATGACATTAACTGAATGCTAAATTAGCCCATTTTAAGAAGCCATCTCTAATAGGATTCTTTATTCTACAAAACATACCCAGTTGAAATGAGCAGTGGAAAGTCACTATTCTCTCCTCCTAGATTTGAGATCAAAGTCAGCAGCAAAGAGGAGTGCATAAGCACACCAATGTGCCTACCATCCCTGTCCTATTGTTTCTTTATTTTTCTTATATGTATCCATTTCATGTATTCATAACTATGTTTATACTTATACCTATTATCTTGTAAGCGATTGACAAATCAAATAAATAAAAAATAAATAAATAAAGGACAGGAGAACACACATATTTGTAACTGTTTAAAGAAGAGAGAACAAAAAGCTGGAATAATTGGAAAAATGTTCAGAGTGGGCTTCCCTAAGAATTTTTATCGGGAATTTCATTGTATTCTTAAAACATTTTGAAGTTATAGATCAGCAGTCAAACAATGAAGTTGGCTGATGATGTTCAACTGCCCAAGTCCCCAAAAGATCTTTCCAAACTGGATGAATGAACAGCAAAATGTAGTACAGTGTAAAGTACAGTGTAAAAAGCCTGAGGTTTTGCACATTGGCATAAAATATCCAGACTTCAAATATATATTAATGGAAATTGAGCTCACTGTGCATGGCCAGGAAAGGGCTCTTCATGCAACTATTTAAAAAGGTAAATACCATGCTTGGATTATTAAAAAAAACTCAGGAGGAAAATGAGAAATACTCTGTAGAAGCCATGATATGTTGCTGACCACTGTTTAAAACAGTGGTGGGATTCAAAAATTTTTACTGCCAGTTCTGTGGGCGTGGCTTGGTGGCCATGGTGTTGCTTGATGGGCATGGCTTGATAGGCATGGCAGGGGAAGGATACTGTAAAATCCCCATTCCCTCCCCAATCCCACTAACCTGCTTTCCAGCTCCTCTGCAGGGCAATAAAAGAAGACCCAACCAATCAGCTGGGACTTGGAAGGAAGAGAATAGATGGGGGCAGGGCCAGTCAGAGGTGGTATTTTAAATTACTGAAAATTTCTGTTACCGGTTCTTCAACCTACTCAAAATTTCTGCTACTGGTTCTCCAGGACTGGTCAGAACCTGCTGAATACCACCTCTGGTTCTTAATTCAATTGGAGATTGCCAGCCTGAGAATATGAAGTAATTCAAGGGTAGCATATGCAATGAAAAGGTCAGGGGACCTGAGATCTATCCTTCCTTCCTTCCTTCCTTCCTTCCTTCCTTCCTTCCTTCCTTCCTTTCTTCCTCCCTCCCTCCCCCCGCCCCCCTCTCATTAAACTACACTTTTATTTTTGTTAAATGCTTGACTGCTAGTTGTTCCTTTTATACTTGCTTATTTGTGTATGTCTGTGTGAAACAGCATTAGCTTTTTACAGTAGTGACTCTGTTCTTACTGCATTTGGATGGCATTTACCATAATGGAAGCTTAATCTTGTTTAAGACCTTCAGGCACTATTTCTAAAACAAATATTAAACAACAATAAAAAAGATTAATGCGACACAGTAATCCTCCCTTTTTAACTCTACAAAACTGGAATTCTTCCCATGAAATATCTCATTCACAGCCATCAAAGTCAACAGAATCCTTAGCTGACAAAATGCATGTCCCAAGATTTTGCTTCTGTCAGTGACACACCAGCAACTTTCCAAAAATAAGTAAATGTAGACTGTGACTTTTAGCCCAAGGCTATGGAAATACTGATTGGCTGACAGTATTTTTGAATTCTTGCCTCATTGATTCTGCTCCAAGCTCCTTTCCTAGCAGGAGTGTTAAATCAAGACAGGTATGTGCCATGGTACTCTAAGTAGTGGTGCTTCCTTTTCAAAGGCTTAGTTGATTCTCTTGCTTTCTTTTTTCATTTAATTCTAAATTTAGCATCGGATCTTAGCTTATAGCAATAAAATAAAATAAATGTACAAAATAAACAATGTGCCTAGTATAACACTACACAACTTGTTATTTAAAACTTTTGCAAAAATATTGATTATTTTTTCTACTGTTCTACAGTTTATTATTGTGGTATCTCTGATTTGAGTCTCAAGGTTTTAGTCAGAAAAGCAACCAGCTTAAAGCTGTAAAGGCTAGGTCACACTGGCCAACGGATGCAAAACGTATGTAAAAAGGACACAGCGGACGAGCAAATTTTCCATCCGTTGTTATCCACTCTCAAAAGTGCCCCAAATTTGCATAAACAGAGCGGACAACAACGGAAAGGAACGGACGTGGGGAGGGTGTAGAGGGGATGTAAAGCAGATGTTCGTAGGAAGCCTAACGGATGGAAGCGGATGACACATCCGCAGAGCTTCCAGGGGAGAATAGCGAAGCGGACGCGTAGCAGAAGGAGCGGATGCGTTGCGGATGCGTAGCGGATGGAAAGAGTTCACTGAGCATGCGGGTAGGATGAATTGTGAAAGCTCCGCGGATATAAAAGGAGGCAGCTCGTAAGCAGTCACCATTCAGAGGAAAGACCTGCTGCCAGACATATCTTGAGAGAACACCATGGGGAAGAAGAGGAAGCCTGTGCCTACTCCTGCCAGCCCTGGCAAGAAGGACAGAACCACCATTCCACCCCCTGGCACTGACTCTGAAGCTGCTGGTGCTGGTGCTGCTGGTGGTGCTGCTGGTGTTGCTGGTGCTTCTTCTGCTGGTGCTGCTGGTGCTTCTCCTGCTTGTGCTGCTGGTGCTGCTGGTGCTTCTCCAGCTGCTGCAGCTGCTGGTGCTGCTGGTGCTTCTCCTGCTGCTGCTGCTGTGATGGACCAGCCCCAAGGCCCTCAAAGCCCTGCTGCTGAAGACCCTGAACCCCCTGCCAGAGGGAGAAAGAGGCAAGGCAAGGAGAAGGGGGAGAGGAAACAGTATTCCATTTCCGAAGACCATGAGGAGGAGGTGCTGGAATGGCTGAGGGAGAACAAGTACCTGTGGAGGAAGCGCCACAGACTGTATCACGACACCAAGCGGAAGCAGGCAGTGTGGAGAGAGAAGGCGGAGAGCCTGGGCTACACTTCAGATGTACTCCTTGGATGGTGGAAGCACATGCATACCTGATATGGCAAGCTGCACCTGAAGAAATCCGGGCAGGCCGCTGTCAAGCTCACTGACCGGGAGACCTATGTCATGGCCAGGTGCAGCTTCCTGGAGGGTGAGATCTACCACCGAGGAGCAGCCCCTCTGACACCCCTCTCCCTCAGACAACCCACAGAGAGCCACTCCTCTTCCAGCCAGGAGACAGCTACAGTGTCCAGGCAGGTGTCTTTGGAGGGCCCCATGACAGAGACCCCCCCGACAGCTGCACTCCCCATGCCAGAGGACGTGGAGGATCCTGTCTCAGATGGAGCAAGAAGAAGCAGCCACCAGAGACCAAGCCACCCCCACCCCCAGCTCCACCTCCACAGAAAGCAGGCAGAGAGGCAGACCGGAGGGACAGAGCCACACTGTCCTCTTGGAGATCAGGGACACAATCAAAGCCAGCACAGATCTCCTCTCCCAGCTGGTCCACTTCGACATACCATCCTCCAACCGCAAGCCCTTCATCACGTACGTGAGCCAGACCCTCATGGACATGCGTGAGGTCCAGTACCAGGTGATCAAAGAGAGGATCACAGCTCTTCTGCACCACCCTCCAGGCCCAGCTGAACCTGCTCCTACCCACTCCAGGTCTGCTCCTCCACCCCAGGCGATGTCACAGCCCTTCCACGGATTTCAACAGCCCCTCACCTACCAAGCCTACCACTACCAGGACTTTCCACAGCAGAGGCAGCCCTTCCCAGTCCACACCAGAGGTTCCTCGGACACCACAGACACCACAGATGCCTCACCTGACCCAGCTGCAGACCAGACAGCCCCACTACACTCCTCCTTTCTCCACCCCACAGCCAAGCCCTTCCTCAGAACATCTGTCATTAGTCTTGGGCCTCACATCCCAGATCCTTGAGGAAGGGCCTCTCAACCTCACGGGACTGAGTCAGCTCTCTGAGAGCTTACTGCACATACCATCTCCTGTTGTACTCTCAGGGCCAGGCACCCCAATGGCGCCTCAGACCAGCACTCCAGCAACAGCCACCTCCACAATCCCTGGCCCTTTTACATCTGAGACAATGGGCACGCCTCAGAGTGGCTGAGAAGAGTGCCAGAGACTTAGTTGTTACCTGCTCACTTTATCTTTGCTTAAAGACACTTTACTTGGGTCATTTTGCTTTTTAATAAAGTCATACAGTTTGTTATTAATAAAGGTTATCTTTGCTTCACACACTTGGTTCATTTTTTTTTATTTAATAAAGTGTTGGGGAAAACTTTGAAAAAAGGGTGAAGACTTTGCATGCTTGTGGGATTGGTCAGGACAGCTGTGGGATAAGGATAGCTGTGTGATGGGTAAGGATAGCTGTGTGATGGGTAAGGATAGTTGTGGGATAGATAAACCTCCAGTGCAAGCATAGTGGGACTGTATGGTCCACCTTCCCAGCTGCCACACATATGGCCCTTTATTATCAATAACAATTTAATCATTGATCAACACATTTCAACATAAACAAAACTCTTTATTAATGCCCTGTTCATTGTAGGGCCACGAAACATACATGGCACAATCTCATCAGTGTGATGAGACAGGCTCAAGGAAACATCCATTAAGCATCTACCATCCTGTCTTGCCACTCCACTGCTCCAGCTGGGGAGTTGCACCAGTGTCTCAGTAGGTTGTGCTGCTTCTTCCCTTCATGTGAAGCTCTGTTGGGGCCTTGCACATCCACAGTGTCTATCAGGTTTTGTCCTTGCCTCCATTCACCAGGCTCCGTGTCCCCATTGCCTTGTTGGTGGTCCACAAGCCTGTTCTGCAACACTGGGTAGTGGGTGCGCATGAGATTGTGCAGGATTCAGCAAGCTTCCATGATGCTCCTCACAGTCTGTGGGCAATGCTGCATAGTGGTGAGAAGTATCTGAAACCTGTTGGCCAGGATGCCAAAGGCGTTCTCCACCACCCGTCTTGCCCTGGGCAGCCTTTAGTTGAAGATCCTCTCTTCACGGGTGAGGTATCTGGAAGTGTAGGGCTTCATGAGGTAGGTTCTGAGGGAGAAGGCGTCATCACCCACGATGAAGTAGGGCACATCTTATGTGACATTGGGTAGGGGGTCTGGATCTGGGAAACCCATGATGAGGTTGCGTTCCAGCCCACCCTTGAGGTCATTGGCATTGTATATCTGGGCATCTGAAGCTGACCCGTTGCCTGAAACATCGATGTAGAATGAACTTGTAGTCAGCATCAACCATGGCAAAGAGGATGATGCTGAAGAAGCCCTTGTAGTTGAAATAATTGGACCCTGAGTTGGCTGGAGCTTTGCAGGCCACGTGCTTCCCATCTATGGCTCCAACGGTGTGGGGAAAGTTCCACCTCTGATACCATTGTTGTGCAACTTTCCTCCAGCCTTCTTCAGTGGTGGGGCACTGGAGGAGCTCCTCCACGTATTCTTCGATGATGGCCTGCACCACTTCTCTGACCACAATGCTGATGGCATTGTGTGGCACCCTCCATGCATACTGCATTTTTCTGTATGTGGTCCCAGAGGCCAGGTGGTGCAGAGTCAGTGCCACCTTCAGTCCAGGGTCCAGGCTGGGATGGAAGTTGGTGCTTGGCTTGGTCAGCCTGGGTCTCAGATGCTCCACAACTTCGTCAAACATGGCTGATGGCATCCTCATGAAGTGCTGGAATGCACGAGTGGCTTCATTCCTCAACTCCACCATCAGCTTGTCATAGAGTCCAAACTCCACTCTTCTCCCGATCCATCTTTGGACCCCCACAGCTCTTGGACGTCTCCTTCTCCTTGTGTAGAAAAGGTGAAACAGTCTGAAGAGGGCTTGGTTCTGGTGTTGAATGATGGCGGCTACCAAAAGGAGTGTGCGATGATCCATGGTGGAGATCAATGGATGATGTGGAAGAGCAAGACCAAGGGTGAAGAGGTCTGCACACCAGGGCTGCTGGACTGATAGTGAGATCCAGGTGATTTCCTCCCCCTTTTTATGGGAAATGTTGGTTTTATGCTCGGTGTCCTTCCACATAACCTAGACATCCTCCAGACATCCTAAATATCCGAGATATGTCCCATATACGAACATTTTGTCCATTTTAATGCTTTATATCCAAGCTGCATCCGCTTTCATCCTTTCTATGTCCGTGCTACTAACGCTGTGTGGATGTTCCGCGTACCTTTCGCTTCCTCCCTCTTTCCGCTTTCCGCTGGAGCTGATGTGAGTTGCGCGGATGGCCAGAGGATGCCGAGAGGATACATCGGATGTGTAACGGATGACAATGGAGGTAGAATGTTTGTTGGCCATATGTGCCGTGGATGTAGATCGTACGCGGCAGAAAGTTCATCCGCTCAAAAAGTTTTGTGCAGCTCAAAACTTTTTGAGCGGATGAAATAGCAGTAGACAGATGTTTGACAGATAGAGCGTATGAAAGACGTACGCAGTGAGTACACAACGGATGCATCGTGTTTTCCAACGGATGGCAAGCTTTTTTGTTCATTTTACATCCTCTTTGCATCCGTTGGTGCAGTGTGAAATGGGATTAAATTATACAGAGAAGTACACTATTATTACACTATTAAAACACGGTGATTCTTCAAACATTTTTTTAATGTATATTTTTACTCTGATTCTATTATTTTCCAGCCTAATTAATCAGGTAGCTAGGATTTCCTTCCTCACTCTGCTGGAATTTTTCAGCATCCCCTTTCTCTTGTCTTATTATGAATATAGCTTCAATTCCCTCTGTGTTATTTGTACTCTTTATTTTGAATCTTAAAATTAGGGCTACCACAAATGGGTGCAAAAATCTAGATAACCACTAGATGGTGGCAACTCCCCCTCCTCAATAATTTCTGGAACCATGTTATGATATATGTTGTATATAGAAGACTTGGAAGACTCCAAATACCTTAAACCGATTGGCCGAAAAGGCCGTTCTCGGATTGGTTATTTAAGTGCCATTCCGATTGGCCCACCTCATGGCGGGAACACTTAAACAACTGTCATTGGCCACAAGCCACGAGCAAGCCGCTATAAGAAGGGCTGCCGCGGCTTGGGCAGACGTTCCGTTACCAGCCGTTTTTAAAATGGCCAAGATGCTAGCTAAACCGAGAGATGTTAAGCAGATGGCATGGTCTGAACTGAACAGAATGCTTTGAGCTCATTACGCGCCTGTAGTCTCCAACCTGATCAAAAGGCACAAGTTTTACAAATGAGACCAACGGGAAGACGAGAGCATCGGAGACTTCGTAGCAGCCCTAAGACACATCGGAGGAGCCTGCGAGTTCCAGAACATGGATGAGGCCATGAGGGAACACGTGGCCCTCAGATTGAAGGATGGTACACTCCAAAGCAAGCTGCTAAAGAGACTGAATATCACAGTGGCCGAGTCCATCACAGAAGCCAACGCCGCTGAAGCAACCAAGAAATCTGCAGCCACTATGCACCAGATGAACTCAATTCCAAATCCACCGAATCAACCCAGAGAAGAGAGGGCGGAAGGAAGCAAGAAACAGCCCACAGCGACCTCCCACCATGAAGAAATCGACTCCCCGAGTGGCACTGAACACGACAATGAAGATATACATAGGCTTCAGTCGGAAAGAAAATGGCGGGGGAAAAGAAGAAGCAGGTGAGAATTCCAATGTGCTGGATGCAGAGGAAATCACCCACGCTCAGAATGCAGCTTCCTAGATTCCATTTTCAGAGCTTGTGAAAAATGGGGGCACATCGCAAGGGTCTGCCGAAACAAAAAGAGCTATAGTCCAAAAAGACATGGCAGCACCCCCCCCCCAGAACCGAAGAGAGACAAGCCAGAAGCAGATGGAGCTGAGAGAGCAGGAACCAGTGAACGAGCGACAGAGAAGAAACACACCAAACAATAACCATCGGAAACGCCAGGGCAGCAAACACAAAAAAGGTCCGGATAAATGTAAAAATCGAAGGAAAGCCCTGTGAGATGGAAGTAGACTCCAGATCATACTTGTCAATGGTATCTTGGAACACTATCAGAAGCCTGATACCAGACATCAAGCAAAGAGAACTGGAACAACAAAAATTGATACTAAAGGACTACCAGGGAAACCGAATCCCGGTAGTGGGCCTTGGACATTTCCTAGTAGAATTTAAAAACCACGCTGAAATACTGCTTCTAACAATCATCAACTGTGATCGCCCTAGCCTGCTAGGAATCGAATGGTTCACGCCCCTGGGAATTGGAGTGACCGGGATCAACAGCATTGTTGCGGCCAACTGGGAAGAGACCCTGCTGCAAGAGTTCCGGGATGTATTCGACGGGACCCTAGGCAAGTACAAGGAGACCCCAATATCATTCAGCCTAGATCCTAAGGTAGCTCCCATCAGGCTCAAAGCCAGACACATTCTCTTTGCATTAAAGCCAAAAATAGATGAACAGCTTAACAAACTTATTGCACAAGGGGTGTTAGAGCCAATAGACCATGCCAGGTGGGAAACACCCCTCGTGACTCCTGTCAAACCAGATGAGTCAGTGCACATCTGTGGAGACTATAAGGCAGCCCTAAATCATGCACTCCAACAAAGCTCATACCCAGTACCAGTAGTGCAACACCTATTGCACTCACTAGGGGGAGGAAAATTTTTTGCGAAACTTGATCTCGCACAAGCGTATCAACAGCTACCAGTTGACCCCGAAACCACAGAGGCACAGACTATAGTCACGCACAGAGGGGCATTCAAGTGCAACCAACTTCAATTTGGTGTTAGTGTTGCCCCAGGCGTTTTCCAAAGCCTCATGGAGCACCTTCTAAACGAAATCAAAGGAGTCATCCCCTACTTTGATGATGTATTAGTATCAGCAAAAAATGCAAACCAATTAGAACATAGACTAAAAGAGGTTTTGTGAAGATTCAGAGAAGCAGGGCTTAAAGTCAAGAGAGAAAAATGTAAACTAGCCACCGACCAGGTCGAATTTCTAGGCTACCTCATAGATGAGCAAGAGATACACCCCACGGAAAAGAAAATAAAGGTGATAAAAGTCGCACCCAATCCTAAGAACAAAACTGACTTAGAAGCTTTCTAAGGTGTCATTAATTTTTACAAAGTCTTCCTGCCCCAAAAAGTGACCATAGCAGAACCTTTACATGAATTATTAGATAAAAAACTATATGGAAATGGGGCCACCGGGAACAAGCAGCATTCCAGAACATTAAGGACTTATTAACTTCTAACACCGTTTTGATACAGTATAGCAACACTCTGCCTTTGAGGGTCACCTGTGATGCATCGCCTTTTGGAATTGGCGCCATCCTGAGCCACAAACTACCAGACAGCAGAGAGGCACCAATCACTTTCTATTCCAAAGCTGTCAAAATCAGAAAGGAACTGCAGCCAACTCAACCGAGAAGCCCTCAGAATCATTGCTGGAGTCAAAAGATTCCACGAATACCAATATGGTAGGACATTTTTGATTATCACTGACCACAAACCCCTGCTAGGAATCCTAGCAGGAAACAAACCAACCCCGAACATTCTATCACCAAGAATGACGAGGTGGTCTGAATTCCTCGCTGCATACAACTACACACTCATCCATCGCCTAGGAAAGATCATCACCCATGCAGATGCCTTGAGCCGTTCCCCGCTGCCCAATATGGAAGATGACCCAGCTCCCACCATCTTCACTCTCCAAATCGAGTCCTGGCCGAATCTGCCACTAACCACAGCAGACGTTGCTAAAGCTACTGCGAAAGACCCGCTGACAGCTCGAATCCTGCATTGGGTAGGTAAGGGCCGGCCGGATGAGAACAGAGGCAAGATTTTTAAACCTTTTCACACCCGACAGACTGAACTGTCCATTGAAAAAGGCTGTAAAATGTGGGAGGACAGGGTGGTGATCCCAGAAAAGTTACAGGAAGAAGTGTTGTGCATGTTGCACAAGGGATACCCAGGCATAGTCAAAATGAAAGCCCTGGCCAGGAGCTACGTCTGGTGGCAAGGGCTGGACAAGGACATTGAACGATGGGTGGCAACATGCCATGACTGCGAAAAATCAAGGCCTACCCCCCCACTGGCACCAGTCATGGAATGGGAAACTCCCAGAGGCCCATGGTCAAGACTGCATATTGACTTTGCTGGGCCAACAAAATTTTGTAATCATGGATGCCTACTCGAACTGGTTAGAGGTTAACCTTATGGCGTCCACTACTACCGAGGCAGTCATGAAACAGTTAAACAGACTTTTTGCCACGCATGGGCTGCCTGATGTAATAGTCTCGGACAATGGGCCCCAGTTTACCGCTTTAGCTTTCGAACAATACGTGGCTGCACAGGGCATCCAACATGCCCTGACAGCGCCGGCTCATCCGGCTTCAAATGTACGGGCTGAACGCATGGTTCGTTATACTAAGGAGGCTGTAGAAAAAATGGACACGGGGGACGTGCAAGATAAACTTAACAGATTATTAACCATTCAACATATCACCCCTAGTACAACCACTAACAAAAGCCCAGCTGAACTCCTTATGGGTAGGAAATTGCGTTCCTACCTCGATAGACTGCACCCCATCTATACCTGGGACAAACCCCCTGACTCCTCCAGTAGATATCGCTGTTTTGAAATCGGCGATTTAGTCTATACAAAAAGCCTTACCGGGGACCCATTATGGCTTCCAGCCACAGTTACCCGGTCATACTGACTTGCACTAGACGACAGCAGAACACGGAAGCAGCGCATCGACCAGCTTCGCTCTCGCACATTAGAATGCAACACTACACGACCACCGCAAACTCCAATAAACGAGCCAAAAACAACCGAGGAGGGGGAGGAAACACAAAATAATAAAAAAGGGAGAGACGAACCTCCAATAACAAGACAACAATCATTACACAAACCCGAACTAGAAACTCAAATCAAATAAAAAGAGCGCTTACCCATAGACGACCTCCAGAGAAGAATGGAGGTCTTCCGGGAGCAGGAGAGCGAGGCAAGGCCTTCCTGAAAGGAGACAGCCAGGCCAGCTCGACCAGCCCGAGAAACTCAGGCGGGAGCGGCAAGGCTGACCCAGCCTTCCAGGAGGTTCCATGGAGAAGACATGGAGAGAAAGTGATCCCGTCCGAACCGCTTGAGAACCATGCTGAGACTGAGCTGCGCAGGTCAAGTAGGACCTGCAGAAGCCCCACCTACCTGCGTGACTACGTTACGCACATTGGACGAAACCAAGGGGGGAAGGGTATTGTGTATAGAACTTGGTAGACTCCAAATACCTTAAACTGATTGGCCGAAAAGGCTGTTCTCAGATTGGTTACTTAAGTGCCATTCCGATTGGCCCACCTGACAGCGGGAACACTTAAACAACTGTCATTGGCCACAAGCCGCGAGCAAGCCGCTATAAGAAGGGCTGCCGCGGCTTGGGCAGACGTTCCGTTACAAGTCATTTTACTGTTTGAATAGAGTTGTTTGTTGGAACTCAGTCTCGCACAACTTATTTCCAGACAGAACAATATCCTTCCTCCCTCCTTCCCTCCCTCCCATTATTTAATAAAATAGTGTCCTATACTTTCTTTTTCCTATTCATTTAAAACTAAAAAATAGGTGTTTAGAAATAATGTCTCAAGGGCAAGCCCAGGACTGTACACAACGCATAGTAGAAAAAGTCAAGACAGCACCCACAGTTTATTTATTTATTCAATTTTGATACCATCTCCTTATTGATATAGCAACTTTATGGCTTACAGCATAACAAAAAGTAAAAAAAAAGTACCATAGAATAATTAACATTAGAAGAATTAAATAGGAAAACTAAAAACCAAGATGATGGGTGACCTTGGGGTGGGAATCTTTTCTACCCGGTCAGCTACCCCCCTGCCAATGTAGAAAGCCTCAGTTGGGGCCAGGCCAAAGGACAGAGACAAGAAGAAGGTCAGGAGTGTGGGGCTGACTTCACTCCAAACGGAGAATATTATAAAGAGAGCAGGATCTACAACAGAAAAGACTGTTCTTCTGGACGCCATCAGCCTAAATTCTTTCGCAGGTGGGATTCAAAGTAGGTCCTTTCTATTGGAATGAGTGAGAAAGGCTAGTCCCATCAGGGTGAGACTTCAGATAGCTTGGACATAGAAGACTTTAAAGGACATAGAAGAATTTAAAGTCCAATTCAACACCTTGAATTGGACTTGGTAGCAAAAATGCAGCTCATATAACAGTGGTGTCCCATGTACTACCAGAGGGGGCTTTAGAATTGTCTGTGCCAGTGCGTTCTGTACCAATGGTAGCTTCTGAATATTTTTTATAAAGTGGTATTCAGCAGGTTCTGAATACCAGTTCTGGAGAACTGGTAGTGGAAATTTTGAGTAGTTCAGAGAACTGGCAAATTACTACCTCTGACTAGAGATTTTGCAGTATCCTTCCCCAGCCATGCCCACCAAGCCATGCCCACAGAACCAGTAGTAAAAAATATTGAATCCCACCACTGAACCCAATATAGAACATGTTGCAATGTTCCAAACAGGATAATGGATATGGTAGATTTCAATGATGGAATCCAAGCTCCACCTCAACCCTTATGTTTGTCTTTTTTTGGTCATAACCTGGGCAAGGCAGAGATTGTAGTTAGCCATGAAGTCTAGCACCAGGGGTGTCAAACTCGTGGCCCGCAGGCTGGATGCATCACATGCTGGCCACCCCCATTTTAGCAAAGGGGGAAAAAGTCATGTTACATCATGTGATGACAACGTGATGCCACAAGTTTGACACACCTGGTCTACTGGGAACAGTAGGTAGGATCACATGTATTTCCTTTTTTCCCTTATTCCTGCTCAAAGGTCATATGATGGAAATACACAATGCTTTATTAGTGAAACACTTTTCTTTGTAGATGAGTGAACAGAATATGGGGACTGGAGACTAAAATATATGAAGAACGGTTACAGGAACTGGGCATGGCTAGTCTAGTGAAGAGAAGGACCAGGTGAGACATGATCTCAGTCTTCCAATATTTGAGGGGCTGCCACAGGGAAGAAGGGGTCAAGCTTTTTCTAAAGCACCCGAAAGCCAGACAAGGAATAATGGATGGAAACTGAACAAGAAGAGATTTAACCTGGAAACGAGGAGAAACTTTCTGACAGTGAGAACCAATGGAACAGCTTGTCCTCAAAAGTTGTGGGAATGTCATCTTTTGAGACTTTCAAGAAGAGATTGGACTGCCATTTGTCAGAAATAGTGTAGGGTCTCCTGCTTGAGCGGGGGGTTGGACTAGATGACCTACAAAGTCCCTTCCAACTCTGATTATCTGTTAACTGTTATGAGCATGAACAAATTTGACCAGCTCTAATGTACTAATTTTCATTTGTAAGCTGTTAAATGCCTGTTTCTTCACAGAATTCTGAACAATGGAATAGGGTGAAATTAAACGAGCAACACTACAATGTAATAACCTCCAACAATGACTTGGCTGTTGTATTTTTCACTCTTTGTTTGAAAGCAGTTCCAATCCCAGAAATGGCTTAAAGCATAAATACGTAGATTAAAACTCTTGATGATGTCCTTCAAGTTTCTTGCAGGGAGCACAGTTTTATGTGGATGCTGGTTTGGATGACACACTATTTATGTCAAGCCTGAAGATTCTCCAGAGAGTGCATTATTTCAAAGGCAGAGGATATCTTTGCCACTATATATTTTATGTATGCATGAACATTTTCATTTTCATGCTTGGTTAGCGGCTTACTGAGATATCAGTGACAGCATGTTTTCCTCTTTGCATGCTCATGTGGACTCACACATATTTTTGTGCAGCCTAAAACATCCACTATTCTGGCAAGATGAAAGTTTATACTGAGGAATCCAAAGAGAACCAAATACTGTTAGTAAAAGGTTTTTATCTCCATTTGTTCTATTTTTTGTAATTTTAATTCAGTTTTACATTTATAATTATTTAATGTTTGTTTCATCTTGATGTAAGTTGCTCAGAGTCACCTGAACCATGAGTTGAGCAGTAAATAAATTTTATTAAAAAATAAAAATAAATAAATAACCTGTCCTTCATTAATTTTAATATGGAAGATTCATTTCTCTTATTTTTTGGATAAATGGTATGTGGTCAGCAATAACAACAAGAGAAAATAGCCCGATGGCAGATTTCTTTAAAAAGTGGAATAGAATAGAATAGAGCAGAGCAGAGCAGAATAGAATTCCTTTATTGTCCAAGTGTGATTGAACATACAAGGAATTTGTGTCCAGTACTTCTCCAAGCTGTTTGAGCAAAAGGATTCCAGGAGGACCCCCAAATCATTACCATTCCTTCTGGGAAGCATAGTCCTTTATAGACCAACTGAGACAGGTTTTCTTGGAGAACCAAATTTGTAACACATGAATAGCATCTCAGTTATCCTAGGGTTTAATCTGAGCTTGTCTTGTTGCCTTCATTTCCTGACAGTCTCTAGACAAAAATAAAAACTTCCATAACATCACCACTGCATTTTCATATGTTGATATGTAACTGAGTGGCACCCATTACTAATTACACTTCACTTCATAGCAACTGATGACCTCTGTTAGCAGTTCCTTATGAGCTGTGGTAGCACAGTGGTTAGAATGCAGTATTGCAGGCTAATTCTGCCAAGTCAGCAGTTAGATTCTTACTGGCTCAAGCTTGACTCAGTCTTCCATCCTTCTGAAATCAGTAAAATGGGGACCCAAATTGTTGGGGGCAATATACTGAGTGTGTAAACTGCTTTAGAGGGGAGTGTAAAGCACTATGAAGAGGTATATAAGACTAAGTGCTATTGTTATTGTTATTGCAATTTTTAATCTAATATTAAAACATACTGCTGAAATGATTTCTATTCTTAGTGGAACTGGAAGCTAGAACCATATTTTAAATAATTAACATTAAATAATTATATATGCAAGAGGAAACCAAGTTCTGTTGGACTTTGTAGGACTGAAGTCTCAGACCTAGTCACTTTCCCCATTTCATTATGACTGTGTCTATTCATGTAGAGACACAAAATAATATTGATATTGCATAATGACATTGCATAATGTCAAAAGGTGCCATAACCTGGAAGGTGAAGCATCCAGGTCCAGCAAAGATCCTCTATCACAGGGGTCCCCACCTTTTAGACCTCAGGGACCACCAAACTCATTATTTTAAATCCCAGGGACCACTAATATGAATTTTGACTGACGGTGGCTTGCTGACATTGATGGGAGAGAGAGAGAGAGAGAGATCTGATCTCCCTTCCTCCTTCTCTCATACACACAAACTCACAAACACACAGAGACAGGGGTGGGTCCACATTTCTTAACAACCAGTTCTGTGGGTGTGGCCTAATTTGTGGGTATGACTTGGTGGTCACGTGGCTGGCTGGGCATAGCTTGTATGTAAATATTATAAATATTTATGTAAATATTGAACATTTTATTTAAAAAAGAGCAACTTTTACCCAAAATCAGGCAAAGGAGGCAGTCAGATTGAGTTGCTCACAGAATCACAGATTCACTTAGAGATCTATGATTGTGCAATTGGCTACCTGAGTCTGTCACATAAAATTTGCTTGCAAGCAAACTCACAAAATTAATTCACAACACACTATGCATGTAAATATTGAATTTTTTATAAAAAAAGAGCAACCTTTAACCAAAATCAGGCAAAACAGGCAGGCAGATTGAGTTGCTCACAGAATCACAGACTAACTTAGAGATCTATGATTCTGCAATTGGCCACCTGCACTGAATAATAGAAGCTTCAATCTTAAGGAAGTTTTGGTTCTGCTTAAAAGCAGAGCCGAAAATTTAAAGATTAGCTAGAAAGCAAAAAATGCAACAATTTCCTGCTTTCTAGCTAATCTAAATCTCCTGGGACAGCAGAACAGCTGATGGTCAAAATGCTTCATCAGAAACTCCTTTTAAAAATATTTGTTGAAATATTAGGTTACTTGAAAAGGATAGAGGAAATGCCACTAACAGTTACCAAGGATACAGGAACAAAAGGTGGTCATTTTTTTCTAATAATGCACTTAGATTTGTTAGATACATAGAACAGAGCAACTGCCTCCTAAAGGATTTTACAACAAAGGAAGAAATACATAAAATGACAGGTAAAAATTATAGTAAGAACTTCTTTTTCAACTTATATTCAGAAACCAATACAACATTCATAAATGATCTGTTTCGTATGCATCAACCAGCGTTGCAGCATATATGGCACAGATGTTGTTGGCTGGGCTTCATGAGAACCCGCATTAAAAATTACAATAAATAATCCTTGTGAATCCTTGTGGAAGTACATTTTGATATTTTGCTCCCATAGGATTCTGAATGGGAGGACAGCTAGCTAGCATGCATGACCTTTTAAAAAAATCTTTCCCTATAAAAAGAATCAGGGATGGGATTCCACTGGTATAAAAACTGGTTCAGTGATTGCACGCTTTTTGCACGTGCGCTCTGCATTTAAAAAAGCTCTAATATTTATGTTCTACAGCAGTCCCTGTGAATAAAACAGCTGAGGTGCAGCAAATCATTCTGCTGCATGAATCAGCTGTGCTCTAAACAGAGGACATAAAGCACAGGAAAGGGCAGGGGTAGGCGGGGGGGCTACATGCTCATCGCAGCGAACTGGTTTGCTGCCAGCAAGGGGTTCATGCAAACTGGTCCGAAACCAGTAGAATCCCACTCCGAACCAGTAGAAGCCCACTTGAGGGGCTAGAAATATGGACTTTCCTTAAATGCTTCACAGACATTCATGCAAATCTATTAAATATTCTCTTTGGGGTGGAGTTAAACATCATGCAAATAGCAGAAACAAAGTAATACTAAACAAAAAAAATAAAAGCTGAAGATGAAAGAAATGAAATCTAGCTGCATAAGTGAAAAAAATGAGATCTAACTAAATAGCTTTTAAATATCTATTAATATCGTTCTATCTTTATAAACATTCCCCCATCAACTCACACATTGCCTTTTTTCCTAGATGCCTCCTCTGTGGAGATCTCATGTACAACTACAAATTTTTCAGTCTTTCCTTTTTTTTCCATTCTCCTCATTCTGCCTTCCAAAATGCGTTTTGCAATTTGTTTGGCATTCGTTCTTTTTATAAAACCAAATTTTCTCAACTTACTCCTATGGTACTGGTCACTTTTGTATTCAGCCCATATTCTTTCAAAAATATATCCATTCTTTCTTTTTTTTATTTCTCTGCTGCAAATCATAGGACATAGAATAATAGGATTGGAAGGGATCTTGGAAGTATTCTAGTCCAACTCCCTGCTCAAGAAGGAGACCCTATACCATTCTGGACAAATGGCTGTTCAGTCTCTTCTTGGTATTCATTTGGTTCTCAAAAAACATTCAGGTTATCTGAGGAACCATCTTACCCAAATGAGTCTAACATGCCCACTTGTTCTTCTCTCCAGTAGAGGACTCTTACTTTAGATCCCATGACATTTGGCTGTCAGGGCCCAGGAGAACAGCCTTTTTTTTTATTGTGGCCTGACCCTCTGGAATATTCTCCCAGTGGAGGTGGTTACCCCCACACTCCTGGCTCTCCAGAAGAGTCTGAAAACCTGACTGTGCTGGCTGTCCTGGTACTCTGATGAGGACATGATACATTGGGGGTAGCTTCTCCCCACCATCACTTTGCTCATCCTGTTGGTTTTTACTTTCATATTCAATCTTATTAATTGAAGATTAATTCATACTTAATTGTATTAATTGTATTTAATTATTAATATATTTAATAGTTAATTGTACTTCCTCTTTTACTTTTTTATCATATTGCAAGATGCCCAGAATTTCTGTAAGATTGGCAGCATGCAAATTAAGTAAATAAATAAATAAATTTACCAACCAATGCACGTGTACCAATATTTTAAATATCCCATATACTTGTATGCATAAATACTTTGAAAAATCATGAAAACATTTTTTTGTCAGTATGGAATTGTGTGGAATTATTTGCTAACCATTTCCATTATTATTATGTGTTTTAATCTACCATATACTCTTCTTACTGAATTCATAAAACAACCTTCAAGATTATTTTTCCATATTGATGCAAAACCTTCTGTGATTTAAATCAATTCACTTTATCATATGTTTTATGTAACTTATAAACTTAACTGATTCAGCTGTGAGGACATACTGGAATGCAAAATACAAGAGAATAATAAGACCATATGTAATAAAGCAGCAAAACTAAAAGAAAATACAATTCATATTTCTGCATCATCCTTGCAATTGATCCTAATCAGATCTACATATACAATTCTTAGTTGTGCTATTGTATTCAGATGAAAAGCTGCATTGTATGTAATGTAATAGGGTACGAGAATAAACTTGAGAAATAACCTTAAGAAACAAGAGGAAGAGATACAGCCTAGACAAAGGGGAGATAAATAAAATCTGAGTCCAAAGCAGGAATGGAATTTGAGAAAGTCTCTCAGGGTTGATACTCCCTATTTTTCTAAAATAGCCAGAGATCGCAGAGGTGCATTTCGATTTGCAAGATTACTGTAATTTTGTAATAAAAATAGCATTAGAATATATAAGGTTGGTTTCCTGGTCTGGATTACCTGAAAGGGCTGACGATTATTTGGGTTCTGAGCACACATAAAATATATTGTTATAATATATGAATCCCAATGAGCTGTTCATCTGATGTGTACTGCAGTTCAGTACATTGTCCCCTTTCTTTACTATAAGCCAGTTTTCTCTAAATCAATAAACATAAACATACTCTAGACAGGCATACAGGTCCCAGAAATCTGATCTGTACAATTTCTGGCCACCATTTGCTCTTCCCAAATCTTGCTCAAAGCCACCTGTTACATTTTTTTAGCCAGAATTTTGTTAAACTCCTCACAGAATAGGCATCTATTTGTTTATAATCATTCAAAATATTGTACAATTTTCCCCAAATCTAATCTCCAGTTATTACCATTCACTGATGATGAAAAGCTGTATGCAACTGTCACCAGCCTATGAAATTATGAACCCACAACTAGATTCATAGGCAACTACAAGCATATGGTACCAGTTCATACTTTCTGGCAAAAAAATTTAATGTGTGATACCAATCATTACGGTATCCAATATGTTTTATGAAGTTTAGGGAATTTAGAATGGACTTGCTTAAGGTTGCTTAGTAGGATCCCCATGAGAAATGTGGGTGACAAAGACACTTTCAAGTTCTCCAGCCAGCCTGAATTGCTTATAGTATGTCAATTCACCATATGGAACTAGATATACAGAGTTCCCAAGATGCATTAGTTCAATTTCTATAGCTTCTGGTGAATCATTATTAGCCATCTGTGGATGTATTGGTATATGAAAATGTGCCAGGGAGATAAGGAGGAGAGGACAACAAGATAATGGTAAGATAGAATGCAGCTTAACCCAAAAAGGAATGTGGTCATTGGAAACATCTCCAAGGGGACACTCCTTAAGGCCTGGTCCCACTGCACTTACGGATGCAGAGAGGATGAAAAACGTCAAAAAAAGCTTGCCATCCGTTGGAAAACACTATGCATCCATTGTGTACTCACTGCATATGTGTTTCATACACTCTATCTGTCGAGCATCCGTTCACTGCAATTTCATCCGCACAAGAAGTTTTGAGCTGCACAAAACTTTGTGAACGGATGAACTTTCCGCCGTGTACAATGTATATCTACGACATATATGGGCAACAAATGTTCTATGTCCATTATCATCCATTAAATGTCCGCTGTATCCTCTCTGCATCCTCTGGCCATCCCCTCAACTCACATCTGCTGCAGTTGAAAATGGAAAGAGGGAGGAAACAAAAGGTACACAGAACATCTACACAGCGTCAGTAGCACGGAAATAGAAAGGATGTAAGTGTATGCATCTCATATATAAAGTATTAAAAATGGACAAAACGTTTGTATCTGGGATGTATCTCATATATTTAGGATGTCTGGAGTATGTCTAGAGTATGTAGAAGGACACCTAGCGGACAACTAATATTTTCTATCAAAAAGGGGAGAAAATCATCTGGATCTCAGTAGGAGTCCAGCACCGTGCTGTACAGACCTCTTCACCCTTGGTCTTGGTCTTCAACATCATCAATTGTTCTCCACCATGGATGATGACACAGTCCGTATGATAGCTGTGCTCATTCATCACCAGAACCAAAACCTGTTCAGACTGTATCAAGTTTTCCACAGAAGGAGAAGAAGGAGATGTCAAAGAGCTATGTGGGTCCGAGGATGGATCGTGAGAAGAATGGAGTTTGGACTGTATGACCAGTTGATGGTGGAGCTGAGGAATGAAGACCCTCGTGCATTCCATCACTTCATGAGGATGCCACCAGCCATGTTTGACGAACTTGTAGAGCGTCTGAGACCCAGGTTGACCAAACCTAGCACCAACTTCCATCCCAACCTGGTCCCTGGACTGAAGGTTGCACTGACTCTGTGCCACCTGGCCTCTGGAACCACATACAGAAACATGCAGTATGCATGGAGGGTGCCACAACAGCATCAGCAAAGTGGTCAGAGAAGTGGTGCAGGCCATCATCGAAGAATATATGGAGGCGCTCCTCCAGTGTCCCACCACTGAAGAAGGCTGGAGAAAACTTGCAGAAGAGTGGTCTCATAGGTGGAACTTTCCCCACACCGTTGGAGCCATAGATGGCAAGCACGTGGCCTGCAAAGCTCAGGCCAACTCAGGGTCCACTTATCACAACTACAAGGGCTTCTTCAGTATCATCCTCTTTGCCATGGTTGATGCTGACTACAAGTTAATCTACATCGATGCTTCAGGCAACGGGTCAGCTTCAGATGGCCAAGTATACAACGCCAGTGACCTCAAGGATGGGCTGGAACGCAACCTCCTCATGGGTTTTCCAGGTCCAGACCCCCTACCCAATGACACACAAGATGTGCCCTATTTCATCTTGGGCGATGACGCCTTCTCCCTCAGAACCTACCTCATGAAGCCGTACAGTTCAAGATACCTCACCCGTGAAGAGAGGATCTTCAACTACAGGCTGTCCAGGGCAAGTTGGGTGGTGGAGAACGCCTTTGGCATCCTGGCCAACAGGTTCCAGATACTTCTCACCACCATGCAGCATCACCCACAGACTGTGAGGAGCATGATGGAAGCTTGCTGCATCCTGCACAATCTCATGCACACCCGCAACCCAGTGTTGCAGAACAGACTTGTCGACTGTCAACAAGGGAATGGGGACATGGAGCCTGGTGAATGGAGGCAAGGACAAAACCTGATAGACATTGTGGATGTACAAGGCCCCAACAGAGCTTCACGTGAAGGTAAGAAGCAGCGCAACCTACTGAGACACTGGTGCAACTCCCCAGGTGGAGCAGTGGAGTGGCAAGACAGGATGATAGATGGATGCTTCCTTGAGGCTGTTGCATAACACTGATGAGGTTGTGCCATGTATGTTGAGTGGGGCATGAATAGGGCATTAACAAAGAGCTTTTGTTTATTTTAAAATGTGTTGATCAATGAATAAATTGTTATTGATAATAAAGGTCCATATGTGTGGCAGCTGGGATGGGGGACCATACAGTCCCACTATGCTTGCACTGGACGTTTACCTATCCCACAACTATCCTTATCTATCCCACAAGCATGCAAAGGCTTAACCATTTTTTCAAAGTTTTCACCAACACTTTATTAAGTAAACAAAATTAATCAAGTAAACTTGGTTAAACTTAAACAAGTCTTAAGCAAAGTAAACCTTTATTAACTTTCTTAGGTAAACTTTATGACTTTTTTAAAAAAGCAAAATGAACTAAGTGTCTTAAGCAAAGATAAACTTAACAAGTAAACAACTCAGTCTCTGACACTATTCTCAGTCACTCTGAGTCATGTCCATGGTCTCAGCTGTTAGGCGGGCAGGGACTGTGGAGGTGGCTGTGGCTTGAGTGCTGGTCTGAGGTGTGCTCATTGGGGTGCTTGGTCCCGAGGGTACAACAGGGGATGGTGTGTTCAGGAAGCTGTCCAAGAGCTGACTCAGTCCCATGAGGTTGAGAGGCTGTTCATCAAGGACTTGAGATGTCAGGCCCAATACTGATGACAGATTGTCCATTGATGGTCTTGGCTGTGGGGTGGAGGAAGGGTTGGGAGGATAAAGTGGGGTTGTCCATTCTGCAGCTGGGTGAGGACTGGTGTCTGTGGCATCC
This sequence comes from Laticauda colubrina, assembly GCA_015471245.1. Classification (NCBI taxonomy): domain Eukaryota; kingdom Metazoa; phylum Chordata; class Lepidosauria; order Squamata; family Elapidae; genus Laticauda; species Laticauda colubrina. The sequence goes on from BLBF01000037.1 coordinate 9,919,212, forward strand.
GATGAACCTGAACCTGGACTGGGAAGTTCTGCTTCTGCTATGGAAAGTCCTGGTAGTCATAGCCTTGGTAGGTGAGGGGCTGTTGAAAGCCGTGGAAGGGCTGTGACATCGCCTGGGGTGGAGGAGGAAACCTGGACTGGGTAGGAGCAGCTTCAGCTGGGCCTTGAGGGTTGTGCAGAAGTGCTGTGATCTTCTGCTTCATCACCTGGTACTGGGCCTTGGGCAGGTCCCTCAGGGTCTGGCTCACATAGGTGATGAAGATGTTCCGGGCTGAGGATGCTCTGTCCAAGTGGACCAGTTGAGAGAGAAGTTCTGTGCTGGTCTTCATTGTGTCCCTGATCTCCAAAAGCACACTGTGGTCCTGGCTCTCCAGTCTGCCTCTCAGCCTGCATCCTCTGGAGCTGGGGGTGAGGGTGGGTTGGCCTCTGGTGGCTGCTGCTTCTTCCTCCAATTGTGACAACAGGGCATGATCCTCCATGGGATCCTCCAAGTCCACCGGCATGGGGAGTGCAGCTGTCAGGGGGGGTCTCTGCTGTGTGGCCCTCTGAAGACACCCGCCTGGACAGGGGTGCTGGCTCCTGGCTGGAAGAGGACTGGCTGTCTGTGGGCTGCCTGAGGAACAGGGGTCTCAGAGGGGCTGCTCCTCGGTGGTGGATCTCACCCTCCAGGAAACTGCACTTGGTCATGATGTACATCTCCCGGTCAGTGAGCTTGACAGTGGCCTGCCCGGATTTCTTGAGGTGTAGCTTGCCATACCAGGTGTGCATGTGCTTCCACCATCCAAGGAGTACTTCTGCAGTGTACCCCAGGCTCTCTGCCTTGTCTCTCCAAGCTGCCTGCTTCTTCTTGGTGTCCCAATACAGTCTGTGACCCTTTCTCCAGAGGTACTCGTTCTCCCTCAGTCATTCCAGCACCTCATCCTCATGCTCCTCAGAAACGATGTACTGTTTCCTCTCTCCCTTCTCCTTCCCTTGCCTCTTCCTCCCTCTGGCAGGGGCTTGAGCAGGGCCTTCAGGGGCTTGAGCAGCAGGGCCTTCAGGGGCTTGTGTGGCAGGACCTTCAGCAGCAGGGCTTTGAGGGCCTTGGGGCTGGTCCACCGCAGCAGAAGCAGCAGCAGCTTTAGAGTCAGTGCCAGGGGGTGGGATGCTGGTTCTGGCCTTCTTCACCTTGCCAGGGCTTGAACAAGTAGGCATGAGCTTCCTCTTCTTCCCTGACTGACGAACCATGGTGTTCCTGCAAGATGTTTCTGGCAGCACGTCTTTCCCCTGTATGCTGACTGCATGCGTGCTGCATCCTTTTATATCCATGGAGCTGACACAATTCATACTCCCTGTATGCGCAGTGAACGCTTTGCATTCGATATACATCCAAACGGCATCCCCTTTGTTTCCTATAGGCATCTGTGATGCATCTCCCTCATCCGCTATGCATCCGCCCCTTCCGCTATGTGTCCGCTTCGAAATTTTCCCCCGGAACCCCTTTGGAGGTATCATCTGCTTCCATCTGCTTTCATCCGCTAGGCTTCCTATGAACATCCGTTTAACATCCCCGCAACATACTACCCACATCCGTTCTTTTCCGTTCTGTTTATGCAAATTTTTACCACTTTTTGGAGCGGATGACAACGGATGGAGCCACCCCCGAAATTTTGCTCGTCCGCTGTGTCCTTTATGCATACATTTTGCGTCCATCGGCCAGTGGGACCGGGCCTTTAGATTCTTGGGCTGTAAAGGCAACAGGGAAGAAATCTATTTTTAGATTTTGTTATATTACTTCGTAGTAATATAACCTAGTAGAATTAGTTCAGTTAGCTATGTTTCTTGTTTCTTCTTTAGATTACCTCAGTAGACTCAGTAGACATTTCAGAGAAATCATCAAGATTTGCCCAGTAAGGAAAAAAAATAATCCACTGATTATTCTACCAACCCTTTGCCTGGGTTGCAGCTTCAGGGAATCTCCTGAAAGCCAATATGACATCACCATTTTTCTCTTTCTAATGAGTGTTCAATATGTTAAAGATGGGGTCCAATATATTAAGCCCATGTCACACTGAACCAACAGATGCAAAGAGGATGTAAAATGGACAAAAAAGCTTGCCATCCGTTCGAAAACGTGATGTACTCACTGCCTCTGTTTGGCTTCCTCTCTATCCATCCAGCATCCGTTTATGGACACTTCATCCGCTCCAAACGTTTTGGGCTTCCTAAAACTTTTGCATGGAAAATGTATCCAGTTCGTCCATTCTGCATCCGCTACACATCTGCTACGAATCCGTAACGCATCCGTTACGCATCCGCTATATCCGCTAGGCATCTGTTCCGCATCCACATAACTCCATCCGCCCGGACGCAGGGAGGAAGCGGAACGGATGCAGAACGGATGCAGAATGGATGCAGCACAGAAACAAAGCATTTAAAATGGAAAAAACGTTCACAGAGGGGACCTATCTCGGATATTAAGGATGTCTAGAGGATGCCTAGAGGATGCCTAGCGGAAAACCTATACTGCCTATAAAAAGGGGGAGCAACTCGCCTGCATCTCACTTTCAGAACAGCAGCCCAGCGGTGCAGACCTCTGCAGCCTTCATCTGGCTCTTCCTCTTCCACAACATCCAGTCATGTCCACCGTGGATTGTAACAAAGTCCTTTCGGCAGCCACCATCATTCTGCAACAGTGCGAAGCCATCTACAGGCTCTGTGAACTCTACTGCGAGAAGAAAAGGAGCCACCCAAAAAGAGTCTGGATCCGAAGATGGCTTGCCAGAAGAGCAGAGGACGGACTGTACAACAAGCTGATGGTGGAGCTCAGGAATGAAGACACAAGGGCGTTCCAGAACTTCATGAGGATACCTCCAGCCATGTTTGACAAAGTTGTGCAGCGCCTGACACCCAGGTTGACCAAGGCAAAAACCAGCTTCCGGCCCAGCCTGGAACCTGGGCTCAAGGTGGCACTCACTCTGCACCACCTGGCCTCAGGGACCTCCTACAGGAGCATGCAGTATGGCTGGAGGGTGCCATCCAACACCATCAGCATTGTGGTCAGAGAAGTGGTGCAGGCCAGCATTGAAGAATACAAGGAGGAGCTCCTCCAGTATCCCTCCACTGAAGAAGGATGGAAGAAAATTGCAGAGCAGTGGTATCAGAGGTGGAACTTCCCCCACACCGTTGGAGCCATAGATGGCAAGCACGTGGCCTGCAAATCTCCAGCCAAGTCGGGGTCCACTTATTTCAACTCCAAGGGCTTCTTCAACGTCATCCTCTTCGCCATGGTCGATGCTGACTACAAGTTCATGTACATCGATGCTTCAGGCAACGGCTCATCTGCAGATGCCCAGTTATACAACGCCAGTCACCTCAAGGAGGAGCTGGAACGCAACCTCATGGTGGGCTTCCCAGATCCAGAACCCCTGCCCAACGACACACAAGATGTGCCCTACTTCATCGTGGGGGAAGACGCCTTCTCCCTCACAACCTACCTCATGAAGCCCTACACCTGCAGACTCCTCACCTGTGAAGAGAGGATCTTCAACTACAGGCTGTCCAGGGCAAGGCGGGTGGTGGAGAACACCTTTGGCATCCTGGCCAATAGGTTCCAGGTACTTCTCACCAACATGCAGCATCGCCCAGAGACCGTGAGGAGGATCATGGAAGCTTGCTGCATCCTGCACAATCTCATGCGCACCCGCTACCCAGTCTTGCAGAACAGGCTTGTGGA
>BLBF01000037.1:9922935-9965614 GCA_015471245.1 Laticauda colubrina
GAGATTGGGCCATGTATGTTTGGTTGGGCTACAATGAACAGGGCGTTTAATAAAGAGTTGTGTTCATGTTGACATGTGTGGATGAATGATTACATTATTATTGATAATGAAGGGCCATAGATGTGGCACCTGGGAGGGTGGACCATACAGTCCCACTAGGCTTGCACTGGAGGTTTATCTATCCCACTGCTATCCTAACCCATCCCAAAGCTATCCTTACCCATCCCACAAGCATGCAAAGGCTTAAACCATTTCTAAAAGTTTCCACCAAGTGTGGAAACAAGTGTGTGAATCATAAATAGACTTTATTAACAACAAGCTATAAAACAAAAAAGAGTCTCTGGCACTCGTCTTGGTCGCTCAGTCTCAGGGGTGAAGGGTCCAGGTGCTGTGGAGGTGGCTGGTGCTGGAGTGCTTGTCATCAGCTCCTCCAGAAGCAGAAGCAGCAGAAGCCCCAGCCCCAGAAGAGCGAGCCCGTGCTGCAGAAGCCCCAGCAGAACCAGAGTGAGGGCCAGGGGGCGAGATTGTAGCCCTGTCCCTCTTGCCAGGGCTGGCAGCAGATGGGTGAGGCTTGCTGTGCTTCCTCATGGTTGTGGGGTTGCTGGCTGGCAGGGAGGCTGGCAGGCAGGCACCAAGGATGACAGGAAGGCTGGCACCAAGGCAGGAACTAAGGCTCGCAGGGAGGCAGGCACCAAGGCTGGCAGGAAGGCAGGCAGGCAGGCACCAAGGCTTGCAGGAAGGCAGGCACCAAGGCTGGCAGAGAGGCAGGCACCAAGGCTGGCAGGCAGGCAGGCACCAAGGCTGGCTGGCAGATATGAACCAAGGCTGGCAGGAAGGCAGGCAGCAAGGCTGGCAGGCAGACATGCAGGCAGGGCAGGCAAGGCAGCCAATCCTTCCAACAGCAGGTCTTTCCTCTGAATGGTGACCTGCTTCCGAGCTGCTTCCATTATATCCGCGGGGCTGACGCAATGCATCCTCCCCGCATGCGCAATTAATGCCAGGCATCCATTAGGCTTCCGCTGTGCATCCGCTGTGCATCTACTTCATCCGCTGTGCATCCGCTGTATCCGTTCCGCGTCCGCTTTGCTGCGCCCCCCCAGAAGCCTAGCGGACGTGACATCTGCTTCCAACCGCTTCCATCTGCTGGGCTTCCGTTTGGCATCTGCTTTGCATCCGCCCTGCGTCCTCCCTGCATCCGTGTTATCCGCTCCGGTTATGCAAATTTTTGCCCTTTTTGAGAGCGGATAACAACGGATGGAACATTTTGCTCATCCGCTGTGTCCTTTTTGCATCCGTTGGGCAGTGTGACATGGGCTTTACTACCATTTGCTGAAGTGGCATATAAGAACTCCGTACACACTAGTACTGGATTTACTCCATTTAAAGTAGCTTCGGGACAAGATTTCGTACCCATACCTGAACTTCCTCATGAAAAGCCTAACATCCATTCATTGGATGAATGGATAACTTAACTCCAACTTAACTGGCCAGTGACACACAAAGCATTGGATGAGGCCCATCAAGCTCATAAGAAAAGATCTCTACAGAAAGTATATAAAGTGGGCGACAAAGTTTTCCTATCCACCAGATACCTGCAGACCACTCAAAAGTCAAAGAAGCTTGCTCCTAAGTATGTTGGTCCTTTCACAATTGAACGTATTATAAATCCTGTAACAGTCCAGCTGAACTTACCGAAAACTCTTCGACAAATTCATCCAGTTTTCCATGTTAGTTTGCTAAAACCTGAACATACTTCTGACTTAAGACCCATCCAGGAACTTACCACACACCATTGGAGCCATAGATGGCAAGCACGTGGCCTGAAAAGCTCCAGTCAAGTCAGGGTCCACTTATCACAACTACAAGGGCTTCTTCAGTATCATCCTCTTCGCCATGGTCGATGCTGACTACAAGTTGATGTACATCGATGCTTCAGGCAACGGGTCAGCTTCAGATGCCCAGATATACAACTCCAGTGACCTCAAGGATGGGCTGGAATGCAACCTCATCATGGGCTTCCCAGATCCAGACCCCCTAACGAATGGCACACAAGATGTGCCCTACTTCATCATGGTTGATGACTCTTTCTCCCTCAGAACCTACCTCATGAAGCCCTACAATTCCAGATGCCTCACCCGTGAAGAGAGGATCTTCAACTACAGGCTGTCCAGGGCAAGGTGGGTGGTGGAGAACGCCTTTGGCATCCTGGCCAACAGGTTCCAGGTACTTCTCACCACCATGCAGCATCACCCACAGACCGTGAGGGGCATCGTGGAAGCTTGCTGCATCCTGCACAATCTCATGTGCACCCGCTACCCAGTCTTGCAGAACAGGCTTGTGGACTATCAACAAGGCAATGGGGACATGGAGCCTGGTGAATGGAGGCAAGGGCAAAACCTGATCGACACTGTGGATGTACCAGGCCCCAACAGAGCTTCACGTGAAGCGAAGAAGCAGCGCAACCTTCTGAAAGACTGGTGCAACTCCCCAGCTGGAGCAGTGGAGTGGCAAGACAGGATGATAGATGGTTAATGGATGCTTCCTTGAGCCTGTGGCATAACACTGATGAGGTTGTGCCATGTATGTTGAGTGGTCTTACAATGAACAGGGCATTAATAAATAGTTGTGATTCTGTTGAAATGTGTTGATCAATGATTAAATTGTTATTGATAATAAAGGTCCATATGTGTGGCACCTGGGAGGGTGGACCATACAGCCCCACTATGCTTGCACTGGAGGCTTATCTATCCCACAGCTATTACCCATTCCACAGCTATTACCCATCCCAGAGGTATCCCTGCCCATCCCACAAGCATGCAAAGGCTTTACCATTTTCTAAAAGTTTCCACCAACACTTTATTAAGTAAAAGAAATTACCCAAGTGTGTGAAGCAAAGATAACCTTTATTAATAACAGTTAAGTAAAGTGTAGGACTTTATTTAAAAAGCAAAAGGAGCCAAGAAATTTGTCCCAAGCAAAGATAAAGTCAACAGGTAACAACTCAGTCTCTGACAATGTTCTCAGTCACTCTGAGGCATGTCCATGGTCTCAGGTGTAAAGGGTCCAGGGACTGTGGAGGTGGCAGTGGCTGGAGTGCTGATCTGAGGCGCCATTGGGGTGCCTGGCCCCGAGAGGACAACAGGAGGTGGTGTGTTCAGGAAGCTCTCAGAAAGCTGGCTCAGCCCCATGAGGTTGAGAGACCCTTCATCCAGGACCTGGGATGTCAGGCACAGGACCGATGAAAGATGTTCTGAGGCTGGGCTTGGCTGTGGGGTGGAGGAAGGAGTGTAGTGGGGATGTCTGGTTTGCAGCTGGGCGAGGTGAGGCATCTGTGGTGTGCGAGGAAACATCTGTGGCATCGGTAGCATCTGTGGTGTCTTTGGCATCGGTGGCATCAGTGGCATCGGTGACATTGGTGGCATCAGTGGCATCTATGGTGTCGGTGGCATCTGTGGCGTCTGTGGCATCGGTGGTATCGGTGGCACCTGTGGCGTGCGAGTAAGCTGTGCCTGGACTGGGAAGGGCTGCCTGTGCTGCTGGAAGTCCTGGTATCCGTAGCCTTGGTAGGTGAGGGGCTGTTGAAAGCCTTGGAAGGGCTGTGACATTACCTTGGGTGGAGGAGCAGACCTGGAGTAGGTGGGAGCAGGTTCAGCTGGGCCTGGAGGGTGGTCAGTAGTGCCGTGATCCTCTCCTTCATGACCTGGTACTGGGTCTCGGGCATGTCCATGAGGGTCTGGGTCATGTAGGTGAGAAAGGGCTTGCGGTTTGAGGATGGAATCTCGAAGTGTACCAGCTGAGAGAGGAGATCTGTGTTGGTCTTGATCGTGTCCCTGATCTCCAGCAGGACAGTGTGGCTCTGTCCCTCCGGTCTGCCTCTCTGCCTGCTTTCTGTGGAGGTGGAGCTGGGTGTGGGTGTGGGTGTGGGTTGGTCCCTGGTGGTCGCTGCTTCTTCTTAATCTATGTCTGTGAGAGAATCCTCCACGTCCTCCGGCATAGGGTGTGCAGCTGTCGGGGGGGGGTCTCTGTCACCGGGTGCTCTGTGGACACCTGCCCGGACACGGTCGCTGTCTCCTGGCCAGAAGAGGACTGGCTGTCTGTGGGCTGCCTGAGAGTGAGGGTAGACAGAGGGGCTGCTCCTCGGTGGTGGACCTTACCCTTCAGGAAGCTGCACTTTGCCATGATGTAGTTCTCCTGGTCGGTGAGCTTGACCGTGGCCTGGCCAGACTTCTTCAGGTGCAGCTTCCCGTACTAGGTGTGCATATGCTTCCACCACCCGAGGAGGACATCAGCAGTGTTGCCCAGGCTTTGTGCCTTCTGTCTCTAAGCCACCTGCTTCCGCTTGGTGTCTCGATAGAGCCTGTGGCCCTTGCTCCATATGTACTCGTTCTCCCTCAGCCACTCCAGCACCTCCTCCTCATGCTCTTCTGTGATGGAGTACTTCTCCCTCTCTCCCTTCTCCTTGCCTCTTCCTCCCTCTGGCAGGTCCTTCAGCAGCAGGTCCTTCATCATCAGGGCTTTCAGGGCTTTGGGGATGGTCCACCACAGCAGCAGCAGGAAAAGCAGCAGGAGAAGCAGCACCAGCACCAGCAGCAGGAGAAGCACCATCAGCAGCAGCAGCAGGAGCAGCAGCAGCAGCAGCAGCAGAGTCAGCGCCAGGGGGTGGGATGGTTGATCTATCCCTCTTGCCAGAGCTGGCAGAAGATGGCACAGGCTTCCTCTTCTTCCCCATGGTGTTCTCTCAAAGATGTGTCTGGCAGCAGGTCTTTCCTCTGAATGCTGGCCTCGTGCGAGCTGCCTCCTTTTATATCTGTGGGGCTGATGCAATGCATCCTTCCCGCATGCGCAGTGAACGCTATGCATCCGCTATGCATCTGCTACGGATCCATGTCATTTGCTACGCATCCCCTCTGCATCCGCTGCGCATCCGCAACACATCTGCTTCATCCGCTATGCATCCGCTCTTTCCTCTACGCGTCCACTTTGCTATGCTCCCCCGGAAGCCCTGCGGACGTGCCATCCACTTCCATCTGCTTTCATTCGCTAGGCTTCCGTTGAGATTCCATTTTACATCTGCGTTGAGCATCCATTTTACATCCACGCTATGTCCTCCCCCCGTCCGTTCTTTTCCATTCTGTTTATGCACATTTTTGCCCCTTTTGAGAGCTGATAAGAACGGATGGAGCCACTCCCGGATTTTTGGCCATCCGCTGTGTCCTTTTATATGCATTTTGCATCCATTGGGCGATGTGATCTAGCCTTAATATGCAGTACAGTTGATTCTTTTGCAATTGTTTTATCAATGTTGACTAACATAGAATGCAATGCATCAAATATATGCTTTGTTAAAAAGGCTTCTGGGTTACCATTACTGATGTTAGGGCTTACCATTACTGATGTTAGGGCTAACAGTCAGAGTGTTGTTGGTCTAGCTTGTCAACATGATTTATACTTTCTGTAAACAGATAACTAGAGTTCAAATTGAAAGCTTTTAGAAACAGTCCCTGGAGATGCTTGGGATTAAAACTAGGACTTCCTTGCTCACAAAACAGATACTTGTCTTCCACATTGCCTGCCTGCCACTGAGCTATAGCCATCACTTGTGTAAAAATCAGTTTTCGGATACAATGCTGGAGATAGTTTGGCTTTCTATTGTTGCTTTTCTTCTTCTCAGAATGCATGTTCAAATCACAAATCCTATTGAGTTAATAATTGTGTACAGTTGATAGCAAATACCCTGAAAACTGTAGAAAAAGCCAAGTTATACTAGTTTTTCAAGGTCTTCATGGCCTATTGAAAGTAATTCCTGTCTCTTTGATAGTACAAGTAAAATCAGATTGCCTCTAGCAGCTCAGCTGCTATCATCTCATATCAATAAAAAACAGTAGGAAAGAGTAAGAGAGTCATTAAACTCTTTTATGTTCCTTTCAGTTTCTTTTTACAACAATGATGTTTGATTGCCATAGTTCCCCAGCTTGGGAGTTGTATAAATTGTGGACTCTTTTAATATATACTGAAGGTAGCAGATCTATTAGACTATTAAATGAAAGTTGCTGGGCAAAGATACTATGTGTGTGATTTGTAGCCTTTGAAGCAAAAGATTTAGAATGAGAACGATCAACAAGACTAATCAGTTTTTTCATGCTTTGACCCAATATTGTAGAAATAGAAAAATGGGCTGCTGGAACAGAAATGACTTTAAAAACTGAACATCAATTGCACCAGAAATTTAAATATATTATTTTATAAGTATCTAAGATACATATTTTTTCAAATTGTTGACAGAAAAATGGTAAAACAAAACTGCTCTGCAAATAATAACAATCCAAGAAAGTAATCCTTGTAGATAATTATTAATAATCTGTAAGTCTATTTGATTAGTTTTTGTTTCTGAATCTTAAAATATCTGAAGAAAGATTGCTCATGATTCATACAGGCTTTATAGCATCACAGGGGAAGAAATGTAATGATCCTATGCTGTTTTACTATAAGCCAGCAGAAATGAAACAACTGACATTTATTTGTACAAGTTTTAATATTTATTTACTTATCATGTAATTCATGGAATAACACTTTAAAAAAGAAACTTTATTGATTTTACAATTAAAATAAATGAACAAACATGTATACAACATAGAAAAATAAAGAAAAATAAGAAAAAAGACAGCTCCATTATTGACAGTTTGTATCATTATTGGTGTCATATTTACAATTAAAGCTTAATATGAGTATATAGTTAAGGCCCGGTCCCACTGGCCGACGGACGCAAAACGTATGCATAAAGGACACAGCGGATGAGCAAAATTTCGGGGTGGCTCCATCCATTGTCATCCACTCCAAAAAGTGGCGAAAATTTGCACAAACAGAACGGAAAAGAACAGACATGGGTAGTATGTAGCGGGGATGTTAAACGGATGTTCATAGGAAGCCTAGCAGATGGAAGCGGAACTTCCAAAGGGGTTCCGGGGGATAATTGCAAAGCGGACGCATAGTGGATGAAGTGGATGCATCACATACGCCTAAAGGAAAGAAAGGGGATGCCACGCGGATGTATATCAGATGCAAACTGTTCACTGCACATCCTTTCTATTTCCGTGCTACTAATGCTGTGTAGACATTCCGTGTACCTTTTGTTTCCTCCCTCTTTCCGTTTTCAGCTGCAGTGGATTTGAGTTGTGAGGATGCCCAGAGGATGCAGAGAGGATACAGCGGACATTTAATGGATGATAAATGGACATAGAACATTTGTTGCTCGTATGTCGCAGATGTACATCGTACACAGCGGAAAGTTCATCTATTAACAAAGTTTTGTGCAGCTCAAAACTTCTAGCACGGAGGAAATCGCAGTGGACAGATGCTCGACGGATAGAGTACACAATGGAAGCATAGCGTTTTCTAACGGATGGCAAGCTTTTTTAAATGTTTTACATCCTCTTTGCATCTGTAAGTGCAGTGGGACGGGGCCTTTACTACAGTTATAGCTTAGCCTCCTTTACAGTTTATTGTTGTTTGTTATTATATTATCTATCTTCTTTCTATCCAATCATACCAACAGTTATGGAACAACACTTTAAAGAGAAAATGTACAACAAGGCTCCAACATGATGGATTATATAATATTACTCCAGTAATAAAACCAAACATCAAAGATGAACTGAACGTAGATCCAGAAATGGGATGTCATTGTGAGTTGAACAATTTCTGCAGTGTGAGCCTTTCATAATAACTCTAGTTGCTGGGATTTCACTTGGAGCGGGGAGGGGGAAGGTCAAATCACAAAAGCAACATTATAATGTTGGGATGCAAGCCCCCCCCCTTAACATGTGTTGCAATGTACATGCACACCCAAAGGGGGCAGAGCTCATGCATGATTCCACAGTGCTACTTTCCCTCATTTTGGTAAAAGGAATGAGTTAGTCTGAGTGCTGTTTTGAGCCTGCCTTGTATCAGATGTTTCCAGTTTCTGTATGGGAAAGGGAATAAAAGAATAATTGATGGGAAAATGAAGCACTCCATTAATTGGCTCCCTGTAATCAACTTTGCAAACTATGTCTCTGTGTCCATATCTTTTTGAGAAGAAGTCGAATGGAAAATGTCATTAAAAATGTCTCCCACTTAAATCCATTAAATCCATTAAAACACGAAGACACTTTATTCTGTATCATCTTCAAAAGTCATGAAAGCATGCTGTCAACCTTGTGAGGCTCGTGGACCTCCAACAAGGCAATGGGGACATGGAGCCTGGGGAATGGAGGCAAGGGCAAAACCTGATAGACACTAAGGATGTGCTTGGCCCCAACAGAGCTTCACGTGAAGGGAAGAAGCAGCGCAACCTCCTGAGACACTGGTGCAACTCACCAGCTGGAGCAGTGGAGTGGCAAGACAGGATGATAGATGCTTAATGGATGCTTCCTTCAGCCTGTCTCATCACACTGATGAGATTGGGCCATGTATGTTGGGTGGGCCTACAATGAACAGGGCATTTAGTAAAGAGTTGTGTTTATGTTGACATGTGTGGATGAATGATTACATTATTATTGATAATGAAGGGCCATAGGTGTGGCACCTGGGAGGGTGGACCATACAGTCCCACTATGCTTGCACTGGAGGTTAATCTATCCCACAGCTATTACCCATCCCAAAGGTATCCCTGCCCATCCCACTGCTATCTTAACCCATCCCAAAGGTATCCCTGCCAATCCCATAACTATTACCCATCCCAAAGGTATCCCTGCCCTTCCCACAGCTATTACCCATCCCAAAGGTATCCCTGCCCATCCCACTGCTATCCTTACCCATCCCACAAGCATGCAAAGGCTTAAACCATTTCTAAAAGTTTCCACCAAGACTTTATTTAATAAAATAAATGAAGCAAGTGTGTGAAGCAAAGATAATCTTTATTAATAACAAGCTGTAAAAGAAAAATGACCCAAGTCAAGTGTCCAAAGCAAAAATAAAGTCAACAGGTAGCCACCCAGTCTCTGGCACTCTTCTTGGTCACTCGGAGGCGTGCCCAGTCTCAGGGGTGAAGGGTCCAGGTGCTGTGAAGGTGGCTGCTGCTGGAGTGCTGGTCTGAAGCACCACTGGGGTGCCTGGCCCTGAGAGGACAACAGGGGACAGTGTGTTGAGGAAGCTCTCAGACAGCTAGCTCAGCCCCGTGATGTTGAGATCCCCTTCCTCCATGACATGGGGTGTCAGCCCCAATACCAATGACAGATGTACTGAGGCCGGGCTTGGCTGTGGGGTGGAGGAAGGAGCAGTGTAGTGGGGCTGTCTGGTCTGCAGCTGGGTGAGGACTGGCATCGGTGGCATTGGTGGCACTGATGGCGTCTGATGTACCTGTGCCTGGACTGGGAAGGGCTGCCTGTGCTGCTGGAGCTCCTGGTAGCCATAGCCCTGGTAGGGTAGGGCCTGTGGAAAGCCTTGGAAGGGCAGTGACATCACCTGGGGTGGAGGAGCAGGCCTGGACTGGGTGGGAGCAGGTTCATCTTGGTCTGGCGAGTTGTGAAGAAGATCGGTGATCCGATCCTTCACCACCTGGTACTGGGGTTCCGACATGTTCATGATGGTCTGGTTGACATAGGTGAGGAAGGGCTTGCATTTGGAGGATTGGGCGTCGGTGTGTACCAGCTGAGAGAGGAGATCTACACTGCTCCTGATGTTGTCTCTTATCTCCAGCAGGACAGTGTGGCTCTGCCCCTCCGGTTTGCCTCTCTGCCTTTCTGTGGAGGTGGAGCTGGGGGTGGATGCGGTTGGGCTGTGGTGGAAGTGCCGTTTCCTTTCTCCCACTGCGTCAGGGGGTCCTCCACACACTCCGCCATGGGTAGTGCAGCTGTCGGGGGGGTCTCCGTCATGGCACACTCCACAGATACCTGCCTGGACACAGGAGCTGACTCTTGGCCAGAAGAGGACTGGCTCTCAGCAGGCTGCCTGAGAGAGAGGGTTGTGAGAGGGGCTGCTCCTCGGTGGCGGATCTCACCCTCCAAGAAGCTCACTTGGCCATCACGTAGGTCTCTCTGTCTGTCAGCTTGACCGCGGCCTGGCCAGATTTCTTGAGGTGCAGCTTCCCGTACCAGGTGAGCATGTGCTTCCACCAGCCGAGGAGCACCTCCGAAGTGTAGCCCAGACTCTCCAACTTCTCTCTCCAAGCAGCCTGCTTCCTTTTGGTGTTGCGATAGAGCCTGTGTCCCTTCCGCCATAGATACTCGTTCTCCTTCAGCCACTCCAGCACCTCCTCCTCATGTTCCTCTTCTATGTTGTATTGCCTCCTCTCCCATTCACGCGTCTGCCTCTTCCTCCCTTTGGCAGGGCCATATGAGCCCTCAGAGGGGCTCAGAGGGGCTTCGAGGTTGTAGGGGCTGCTCCTCCACACCAGCAGCAGCAGCAGCAACAACAACAACAGTAGCAGCAAAAGCAGGACCAGCAGCACCAGCAGGACCAGGAGCACCAGCAGCACCAGCAGGACCAGGACCAGGACCAGGACCAGGAGCACCAGCAGGACCAGCAGGACCAGGAGCAGCGCCAGCAGAGTAAGCACCAGCAGGACCAGCAGGATGAGGAGCAGCGCCAGCAGAGTAAGCACCAGCAGAAGCACCAGCACCAGGAGCAGCGCCAGCAGAGTAAGCACCAGCAGAAGCACCAGCACCAGGAGCACCACCAGCAGAAGCAGCATCATCAGAAGCCCCAGCACCAGAAGATCGAGCCCAGGCAGCAGAAGCCCCAGCAGAAGCAGAGTCAGGGCCAGGGGGTGGGAGGGTGGCCCTGTCCCTCTTGCCAGGACTGGCAGCAGATGGCAGAGGCTTCCTTTTCTTCCCCATGGTTGTTGGGTTGCTGGCTGGCTGGTTGGCTGGCTGGCTGGCTGGCTGGCTGGCTGGAGAGCTGTGTCTGGAAGCAGGTCTTTCCTCAGAATGGTGGCCTGCTTGGGAGCTGCTTCCCTTTATATCTGCAGGGCTGATGCAATGCATCCTCAGCGCATGCGCAGTGAACACGAGGCATCCACTAGGCATCCGCTAGGCTTCCGCTAGGCATCCGCTAGGCTTCCGCTCTGCATCCGCTTCATCCGCTCGGTATCCGCTGTGCATCCGCTTCATCTGCTCGGCATCTGCTCTGCATTTGCTCTTTCCGTTCCACGTCCGCTTTGCTGCGCTCACCAGGAAGCCTTGTGGATGTGCCATCCGCTCTCATCCGCTCTCATCCGCTAGGCTTCCGAGGAGCATCCGCTTTCCATCTGCCCTACGTCCTCCCCCCGTCCATTCCTTTCTGTGTTGTCCGCTCTGTTTTTGCAAATTTTTGCTCCTTTTGAGAGCGGATAACAATGGATGGAACATTTTTCTCATCTGCTGTGTCCTTTTTACAAACGTTTTGCATCCGTCGGCCAGTGTGACAGGGCCTTAAGAATGTTTTCATAATTGATTCAAAAATATCCATCTGTGAAGAAAACATTTTCTTCTTTTTTTGTTTCCTTCAGCTATATCACTAAACAGACACACCAGATTAGCTACCACCAAATCGTTTTTACATCTTACCTAAGCTTGTCCATGTCTGATAAAGGAACAAGAATTGGAAGCACAAATTAATGAAAACAATTCTAGTAAACAGGACAAAAATAGGAACATTTTAAAACAAATAGAATTTGGAGAAATTATATCAGGCCTGAAACCAAGAATGACAATGTGGTGATTCTTCCAAGCTAAGTTCTGTATTGTTTCACACCTATGGATAAAATTCTTGCCAGACTGTATTATCTTCATCTGTAATATACTCTGTGGGCTATTAAGAGAAGGATTTGTCTTCACCTTTTTTTATCTCATACATAACATGTGTGATGTTGCCTTTCTTGTCTGAAAATGCACCCCCTGCCTTCTGGGAATCCATCTTCTCACTATATTCTGTCATAATGCCCCTGGATCACTAGCAAAGCTTTTGTTTGCCCAAACTCAGAGTTGGAAAACATAGATAGCTATTTTAATATTGGAAAGATATTTGAAGGTTTTGCACTGAAAAAGTGCATAGAACCAAATTCACATTAATTGTCCTCATTAGCTAGAGATTGGAAAGAAGCTGGCAAATAGCCGGGGATTCTACAGATAATGTTTATGTGGTGGGAGAAAAAAAAGCCCTTACGACAATAAAGTAAGTTCATTTTTCTTTAAGAAAATCTAAAGCATCCTGAGAATGAATCAGGGGAAAGGGAATTTAGGAAGACAAATTTTGACAGCATCTTTTTTCTTGTTTGTTACCATAATTTGATCCATTTGCTCTGAGTTGCCCAGACTTCTAGTGTTTAATCTGATTTTAATGGTGCCCACTTTTTAAGAACAGGGTACATTGCCATTTTTTTCAAATGGGTCAGTATAGCACTGTTAAATACTGATTGTGATCTTTATAGTTAAGCGTACAATAAGAATAAGCTTTGCTGAACTATAATTGACTAAAAGTATCCTAAAGCTCATTTTAGATTATAACAATAGCTTGACTTTGCCTACATACTTTACCAAAAGACATAAAGTAAAATATATCTTCCATTATCCTTGTGAATATTTTTATAGATTAGGGGAAAATGCTGATGGTAATTGATGTTATTCTGGTCACGTTGATATTACAAATTACTTAGTTACTGCATTTGAACTGAGATCCAAAGTAGTGTGAACACAATTCTCAGATGATAGTTAGTTGTCCCAAATAAATTTGGATGGTTTACAACAGAAATCTACATTGCCAATTCAAATTCCAGCAAATGAAAAAAAATGAAATAAATAAATAAAATATCTTGCGAATTGTGATCAGATTTTTTCTTAAAATCAAATTATACTTGAACTGATTTGGTTAGTTCACCGTGTTTCTCCAACAATACGTCCTCCCCCAATAGGAAGACCCAGCATGTTTTGTAGGCATAAAATCAAATTAAGCCCCTCCCCCCAAATTAAGGCTGATATTAAATATGCAAAATGGGGGGGAATGGTGGGGGGGCTTGCCATTAGGAAGTACTTTTGTTGCATACCCAGATATGGTGCTGCCTGTGTTGACTTTGGCATTGGTGGGGCACTTTGTATTGGGAGACCTTCCTCCACCATTGCTTTATCTTCTCCCTTGCTGCCGTGGCATTTAGAGCAGCGCCGCATTGTTTAGAGCAATGCCGCAGCATTTGGTGCAGCCACACACAGTCAGGCAGGGCTCCTCCCTGCAACCGGAGCCCGGCGGAGACAGTCAGCTTCAGTGTGCTCTGAAGTGTGCTCCTGTTGCCGCTTTCCCTTTGCTTTCGAAGTTAAAGCCAATTATTTTAAAAATGACGCCCTACTACAGCATAGCCTCCCCTGCCCGAGAGGGCAGCCCAACCCCACGTGGGGAGGCAAATCTCCCGGGGCCACAGTGCAGGATCGCCCCCCCCCCAGGAGAAGCACCCAGCTGCTATCCCTGCCTGGTGCTGGGCAGAACGTGAAGAGCTTTGCCTGGGGCACCCAGTGCAGTTGACAGGAGGGCCCTCCTTCCTGGCAGTGGAGCTCTCGCCAAGGCAGTGAGCACCTCCCCGCTGGACCCTCTGTTCATCCCACCAGGGCTGCACCAGAGCCGTGCGGGCTGGGCAGAGCCAGGAAACCAAGCTGCGGGTGTGTGCCCGCCTGCCAAGCAAAAGAGCCAGGCCGACCTGAGCTTGGCTTCCTTCTCAAGTCCCTCCAGTGCGAACCCGAAGGGGCAACCGGGAGAGACTGCCCGAGGCAGTGATATTGCCCACCCATCCATGGACAGGGAGGCAAGGTGGCTCATCCTCCTCTTCCGAGCTGAGCCCTGCTTCTGCTCTGCTGCAGTGTTTGGAGCTGCCGGCGCATTTGGAGATGCATGGGGACAGGTTGGGTGAGGAGTGGAAAGGATGGGTGGCTTCAGGGTCTCTCTGCCAGTTAGGGAAGCAGCGCTGCCATCACCTCACCTCCCTGTCCGTGGACAGGTGGGTGCTATCACTGCCTAGGGTAGCCTCTCCCAGTGCCCCTTCGGGTTCACGCTGGAGGGACTTGGGAAGGAAGCGAAGCTCAGGTTGGCCCAGCTCTTTTGCTTGGCTGACGGGCATGCATCCGTGGCTTGGTTTCCTGGCTCTGCCCAGCCCACACGGCTGTGGCACAGCCCTGGCGGGATGAGCAGAGGGTCTGGTGGGGAGGTGCTCACTGCCTTGGCAAGAGCTCTGCTGCTGGGAAGGAGGGCCTGCCTGTCAGCTGCCCTGGGCACCCCAGGCAAAGCTCTTCGTGCTCTGCCTGGAACCAGACAGGGATGGCGGCTGGATGCTTCTCCTGGGGGGGCAATCCTGAAGAAGGGGGAGACTGCCTGCAGGGTTGAGGAGAGCCACATCTCTCCTCCCCAACTGGCCATTACTCCCTTTCCCGAAGGCAGTTGCAGAGGCGGTCAGAAATGGCCACCACAAAAAAGAACTTGACCAGGAAAGAATGTGTAGGAGGAAGATAAGAAGAGAAAGTTTTGGTTGACCGGGTCAAACAGCAAAAGCAACAAATAAGGTACCCTGGAACTGAAACTTAACAACATTGTACCTAAAGAAGATTTTGAAGCTGCAAAGGAGAGAGAAGGGAAAGGATTAAGTTTTTTTTCTTCCCTTCCTGATACTCACAGCTAAGAGACTTAAGCAAGAAATTGGAAAAAAAATCCACTTTGATATTAATAGGCATCTAAGCTGGAAATAAAGTCAAAGGGATAATAAAGATTTCCAGACATTTAAAAGTTTTTAAAAGCTGGAAAAGAGAAAGAAAGAATACAAGGGCAGGATCTGGAAAAATGGAGGAGACTGCCTGGAATTAAGGAATGGAACTGTAATTAAAAGTGAAATTTTGATAAGATTCTTCAAAGATACATTTTAATGGAAACTTGGTAACAAAATAAGAGAACCCCAGGAAGATAAAATGGATAAAAGAAGCAAGTAGTAACAGCCTTGGATTATTGGATTATTTGGTGATTTTTGGTTTTTGCAACTAGACTGACTAAAATTAACTGGGTGGTTGTTTAAAAGTTTTTAAAATGGTATCAGTCTTAGAAGAACTGAAAACGGAACTTAAAAAATGGAAAGAAGATGCACAAGAAAGGAGAAGTTATTTTGGCTTCATGTTTCAATTTTTAGAAATGGACATCTAGAACTATGAGAAGCAACAAGAAATGCTTGCAGTACAAGAAGACTGGGACAAAGAAGAAGCCATCTTTAATGATTAAATAATTTTAAGCGGGGGGAAAGAAAAAGGTGGGGAAGAGAGTGAAAGGTTTAAGACAAGAAAAAACAACCAAAAAGAAGAAGGACAATTTGAAAGATAAATATAATATTAGAAAGCAACAGAAGAGGGGATTACAGATGAGAGAGTTAGAAGCAGAGAGACAAGGGGGTAAAAAGGGGAGGAAGAAGAAGAGGGGGAAGAAAGCAAGGAAAAGAAGTTGTAAAAGACAGAAACAAGAAATGGAGATACAGGGAAAAGATGTAAGGATTGTAACCATAAATTCGTTTAGAGATAATGGGTGAAAATTTAATTGTAAAAGGGATTCTGTCATGGTACATAAGATAGCATTGTTATATTACAAAAGAAATAATTTTAGAAAATATGATGATGGATAAAATATTTATTGTAATGTAGTGGGATGTTTGCTGATAAATAAATGAATTAAAATGATTGAGAGAATTAAAAGGGAACATTTTTAATTATTAGTAATGATTTATAAAAATATAAGTAAGTAAGACATATGGGAAAAAAAGAATTAATCATGGAAAGTTTATAAGTGTTACCAAAGAACTATGATATTCAATTGAAAAGAAATGTTAAAGATGTTAAGATTTTAATGCATATCAATGACAGAATTGAATTGGAATGTGTGTTTATTTACATATGTATTTAATTTTTTCTTTTTAAGAATATAGTGTCTATTTTAAGAATGTATCAAGCAGAATCCGACTGGAAGTTATGTATTATATTGAATGCTATAATCTCAAAGCTACACATTGAAGCTTAAATAAGAGTTTGAATGGACAAAATTAAAGGATATAAAGGTGTCATACTCTAATTGGTAACTACAGGGAAAAAATTGTTTAATAAGAAAAGATAATATCAAATTGTAACAGGACAGACAAAAATATAAATATAATGATTTGAATTGAGATAAGATAATCAAAACAAAACTGAGAAAATTAAAAGAGGGGAAAAACTATGTAGAAAATATAAAATGCTAATAAGATATGGAATAGAAAATAAAAATGAGCATGAAACTGAGTTTTGTGTCTGTATGAAGAAGTGATAACCTGGGACCATGCTATTTTCAAAAAATATGTTTTATTTGTATTTTGTTTTTTGTGAAAACCCAAATAAAATTTTCAAAAGATTTTCAAAAAAAATTGTGAAATGGTTAAAATTGAAGAAAAGTGTTAAACTCGTGAGAGAAATCTTTATCTGAGAGGAGATAAAGATAAAATGGGAAGAAAGTCGTTTCTGGGATATTATTTGAAGGGATTAAAGACCAAGATTTTCAATATGTTGTTCCTGGTATTTCTCCACAGAATTTTTCTTGATTAAATTTGAATGATAATGCCTTAAGTTTTTTTTTTAGATGTATAAGATAATTAAGATATGGAAAGAAGAGGTTTTTTTGTATATTTAGAGAAAGTGATACGTTACTGTGTAAAGGAAAAGAAAAGAATATGAAATTGATTTATTATATATATAAACTCTTAATGACTTGGTGATTAAAATTGAATGTTGAGACTTTATTATTTACTAATAGATTAAAAAATAAAATATGACATGAAGACAGTTATGGTTGAGATGAGAGAATGTGAAGAGTTATTGGAAATTGTAGTTGTCTTAAAGGAGGAAGTTGTTCATATATTTTTCTTTATATTTCTCCCCTTTCCCCCTTTGTTGTCTGCATTTGTTTTTGTTTATATTCTTCTAAGTTTGTATTAGCTTTAACTTCAATAAAATTATTTTATCAAAATATTTTTGAGATAAGAAAGTCAGGCTTCATGACAGAACATGATAGATAAATTGTACAGAACAGAAAATAAAATAGAATGAGGAGGCATCACTTTTATTCTTTATTTCAAAAAACTTCCTTCTTTTGAACATAGTGGAACTGACTCTTTAATTTCACTGATTTGCTATGCCCATGCAATTTGTATTCATATTACAAATTTATATTCATATTAAAGTATCATTTAAAGAAAAATAATACATTTTTACAGGAATTAGATGTTGCTGGGCCTGATGATTTAAACAAAGTAAAGCAGAAGTACTATGAAAACAACAGTTAAATGTCCCACAGTTATAAAGTAAAAATGACAAACTTGTAGTGTTTCAGATGTTGATGAGCTATATCATCCAGGGAATTCTGAATTGGAAACATCTGAAAGACCACAAGTGCTCCACTTCTAAGTCCCAAAGTACTATCTCAATAACCTTTTATATTTTTTCAACATAAATCATTGGACAAATGTAATACCGTACAAAATAGTTAATATGTATTTTCATGTATTACATTAAAAATAGATAGTGGTAATAAATTTAAATTTAACAGCATCTCCAATACAGTTCCAGAATAATTACTCAGTATATTCCAATAGTAGATATTTAAAGTCATGAATTATATCTAGATGCTCAGTTTACTGAAAAAAAAAAGGCTTTTCTGATTAACTATCCACTTTGAGGAAAATGCATTATGAATTCTAGGCAACATACAAAATGCTTCAAGATTTTTATTGTAAATCCAAAATATATACTTTGCAAAAACCCTCAGTATTATCTTGCATGATGCAGTCACAAGATCAAATCTAACTGCAGAATGTTTTATTTCTCTTTATATTTTAAAATCTCTGGACTTCAGAAATCTGATTTATATAGTTGAAAGGGCATGAATTGATAATCAGAGTACAGAGACATTCTGCACATTTATCATAGTTTCTTGTATCACAGTACTTGAGTACTTCTGTAGCAATACATTAACAGAGGACCAGAGGTGGTATTCAGCAGGTTCTGTCTGACCAATTGTGGAGAACCAGTAGCAGAAATTTTGAATGATTCGGAAAACCGGCAAATACCACCTCTGATTGGCTCTGCCCCTATCTATTCTCTGCCTCCTGAGTCCCAGGTGATTGGCTGTGTCTTCTTTTGTTGCCCTGCACAGGAGAACAGAGCTGGAAAGCAGTTAGTGGGGTGGGGAGGGAATGGAGATTTTGCAGTATCCTTGTCCTGCCACCCCCAGCAAGCCATGTCATGCCTAGCAAGCCACACCCACAGAAGAAGTAGTAACATTTTTGAATCCCACCATTGCAGAGGACTACACTGCAGAAGGCATTTTGTGAATGTCTTAATGCTATACAGGTAATCCTCAGCTTACAGTAGCAATTAAGACCTGTCATAAAGCAACACAAAAAATGGGGCATCATGTGACATGTGAGGGTCTGAAGTTTAGTTATAATGCAAATGTAGAAGTATTTCTTGCTTAATGATCAGTCACTTAGTAACTGTTTGAAATTACAACAGACCTTCCCAGGGTCCCCATCTTTCTGATGACTGCACACAACCTCATGGTCATGTGGTTGTATTTTGGACACTTGGCAAACAGCTTATATTTATGGCCCTCTGTATCATCCCATGGTCAAATGACCACAATTTTTGGCATTTTTAAAAAAATCAGTTTCATTTTCCACTGGTTTCTGGCAAAAACCACAATTAAGGAAAACAGATTCATAAATGACCATGACGGTTAGTAAGAACCACAGTGTCCACTTAACTTCTGTGGCATTTGCTTAATTAATTTTGTAAAGGAGACTGCAAAATCGGGCATAGTCACATGAATTGCAGGCTCAATTATAGTACAAATCAAGGACTACCAGTCATATATGTTAATTACCATTTTTAGATGTGCTTTTGTCAACAG
Organism: Laticauda colubrina; assembly: GCA_015471245.1. Lineage (NCBI taxonomy): Eukaryota > Metazoa > Chordata > Lepidosauria > Squamata > Elapidae > Laticauda > Laticauda colubrina. The sequence goes on from BLBF01000037.1 coordinate 9,941,839, forward strand.
ACAAGAAAATGGAAGCATAGAAACCACAATTTATCGTGTTGAAATCATTCTGAATTTCAACAGCAACTATCCACTGTCACACAAAAAGAGATGCCAAACCCAACAAGCCAAACAGCTGGAGAGTAGGTACCTACTGTATGTGAACAATTCAGATAGAATAGGTGCCCACAATGATTTGTTACAAGATGCCTGCACAACACAGTGGTGAGAAAGAACAGAAGAAGCAAAGTACAAAACCAACTACATGGCACACCTTGCCATACCACAAAAACATTTCAGAAACAGTATAATGCAGCTTCTGAGATCTATATGTGAGCATCACACACTCCCCAGAGGCTATCATATGAGGATAAATTATGCACTGTAAAGATTGCTTTCAGGTGGGAGATACTTTCAGTGTAATTTACCAGATCCCCTGCATGGATTACCCCTGTTACTATGTAGGACAGATACGGAGGAAGCTAATCACCAGATTTCAAGAACACAAGCGAGTGGTCAGAAAAGAAGACACAAACTCATTGGTAGCCTCACATTGCAATAAATAAGGATGTACATTCAATTTTGCAGCTCTAAGATTGTTGGACAAGAAGGCACAAAACCAGACAGGATTGAAGCCTGAGAAAAAGGCCCCTCATCAATCAACAGGAATGCTGACTTAACCCCAATTTATTAAGACTTCCCAGCACAAGGAAACAACAGCCAACAACTTAATAGCTAACTATCAATTCCACATTACATCTAAAAAGTTACACATATGAGGCATCATATAAATACCACACACAAAACACTCAAAGCACACAGAAAAACACAAGCGTCTGTACAGTCTGGTACATGGAATAGATGCTAACAAGGCTCCTTTTTAAATTAATAAGTTCCTTATTAAATCAATGAAGCCAATTTTCTAGGTAAGTAAATGAAGTTTACCAGAAAAGAAATATGAGATAAGGCCAAAATCACAAGTACAAAACTCCAAATAAAATCAATATAGACAGTCTAACTAAACTTTATAAGAAAAGAACCATATTAGTCTATGAGAGAGAGTGGGGGAGAGGGTACCTGGTAGCCCCTTTTCAGAATATTTACTTTTATCAGAAAGCAACAGCTTTCAAAAGCTGAGTTGCACTTCATGAAGGCACTGAGTGGCTAAAATGATAAAGAATATCAACTGGATGAGACTGGAGAAAGGGAGAAGAAGCCATGATAGTTATCTGATAACTTCCCTTTCTTGTAAATTGAGTGCTCCTCACTTCACTAAAATATGGAAGGTAATTAAAAGTAAATCTCTTTTGATTGTCTTGCTCCATAAAAGAAAATACTCTGTCTCTGATAGCCTGGGTATAGCCAGAACATCTAACATAATCTATTGGCTATGCCTACTTGCCCAATGGCCTTTTGTGGAATGATAAAGTCCAGCCTAGAATTGTGCTATTACTGAATTCCACCTATTCTAGCTTTTCAGCAAGGGGTCAATATATGAGATGCTTTAAGGGATTCTAGCATACTAAAAGTGAGACCATCATATATGTCTATGGGCATTACTAAATAAAACTACAACTTTGGTTAATGAGTGTGGAATTAACACAAGTATCAGTGAGCCCTTTCAAACATATCAGGACAAGAATGACTAATGCAGGGAGGCTCCAGAAATGCTTGTCTCCCTCCTGTTGATTTTGTAGATATTCAATTATTTTGGCAATTGACGTTGACTTGGTATTGACTCTGTAACACAGCAGATTGGACAAAAGAATGATGTGATAATGAAACAGGATCTGAATTTTGAGATGCTTGAGCTATTCTTAACTGTTGAGCATTTCAGGGCATGACCGTATGAAAAATAGGAGTGGCAATGGATTTCAGCAGGACAGTTCTTGTGGCAATCATCTTGTAAGTGAAGAATGAGTACTTAGCTAACTTGAGGACCTCCCAAAAAAGGAAATAATCTATTGCTGCTGCCTTAAAAACAGATGATCAGACAGAATTCTGTTGCTGTTTTCTACAATCTTTGTTGTTGGACTTGCTATTTTGTTAAACTTTGCTATTACCCATGAGAACTATGTCTCTTATAGTGCCCAAATCTGACATCCTTGAAGCTTTCCAAATGATATTATTATAGAGCTATCTTTTCAATTCTAAGATTTATTAAGCATGCTGTTCTATGCTTAGAGACAAGTAAGGATGCTTATGGTTTGGGGTTATCTTTTTAATCTTTGGCTTAAATTTATTTTTTTTTTATTTTTTTTTGAATTTATTTTTTTTCTCAGTGGGTTTGGCTATACTTGTTCTTGGAGTGCATTCTAAGTTAAGATGGCTTTAAAAACTTATTGACAAGCTTCGCTTTTTAGGAATCTCAGTGGGGAGCATCTGGCTACTAGGTTTGGAAAATTCCAGAAGTACTTCTAAGCAGCCTACCTGGAACACTGATCTTCAAATCAGTTAAATCTGTAGCCTAACCTTACAGCTTGTTTTTTTTTTCCAGATGGGTAATAGCCAGCTTCCTATCTCTCCTTTATCTCATTTCTGAAATTTCACTGGACCTTCATTATGGCCAGGTGGATGCATTGCCCTTTTCTATTGAAATGGACAATTCATATGAAAATACCTCTCTATGCCAGGGAATATATTTCTGTGGAGTTGGCTCAGAAAAATCTTTGAGCCCTATCCTTTTTTGCTATTTCTGTAGGGAATCCTGGATGATTTTCACCTATCCTACACTGAAAAATTTAACTGGTAGAGAGCATCATGTCTCTTGTTTTTGCAGTCCAGCTGTATTTTCCAAGATGCTTGTGCTTCCGTATACACCATCCATCCTCCTTCCTGATTGAAGAATTATATTAGTTTTTTCTCCTTTTCCTTAATATTTATATTTGACTACTAGCCTTACAGCCATAATAAAAATTTGATTTGATAGTTTCCAAATACAAATTTCAATCTTTCAAAAACACCTGGAGTGATAGAAATGGGAAGTTTAATTATCCTGATATTTCTCAGGAGACAATTCTGCAAAGCAGAGCCCTTCCAGGAAATTTCTGGCTTGCTTGCTCAAGTTTTCAGAAAATAGAAGATAGCATAAAACAAGCAGCCATCCTAGACTTTTTCTCAACCAGAACTGAAGATTTAATAGATGAAGTCACAGGTACTTGAGTAGAACATAATCATACAAAGCTGGGTAATTTTAAGGATATATAGGATATATCATTAAATATATATATTCTAGTCTTTCAAAAAAGGAAACAGAGACAGTTCCCTTAGTTGAAGAGCATGGATTTTAATAAACTGAAGGCATTTATAGAAGAAACCAACTTAAAAAAGAACTTAAGATGAGTGGGAGTTTTTTTTTTTAAAAAAAGGAATGTTAAAAATGGAAATGGAACACAGTATAGGAAGGAGAGGATAGCAGTACAAAAAGCCTTAACAAAAGCAAAACAAAAATGGTACATATAAAAGGCAGAAAGTAATCACTAAGTACAGAATAAGTTGATGTTGATAAATGACATTAAGATAAAAAAGAGGCTTTCAGATACCTTAAAAATAAGTTGCTCAACAAAGTCAGCACAACATTAAGAGAGTTAGCAGGGAGCAGCTCTGGTGCCCTAAAGGTGGAGCTCTCACCTCACAATCAGGAGGCTGTGAGTTCAAACCTAGGTAAAGGTTAATATTTGGAATAGACTCTCCTACTTGAGCAGTCTGTTGGACTAGGTGACCTCCAAGGTACTTTCCAACTCTGTTATTCTATGAGTTAAGAGATTTGCTCAACTCAAATATTTTTGGTTTAGTTATCTGTGAAAGGTGATGTTCTACTGGAGAATTGCAAATTGCAGAATGAAGAGGCAGGACTCAAGATTCAGGTGGAAACATAATCAGGGCATTATCTGTTTATTCTGAACACATATTTATTCATACACAAATACAAGATATAGTTACTTACCAAATTCAAAATGTAGCTGGCCAGTCCAGGTCTAAATTCTAAGAATCAAGGTGAGAAAACCACCGTATATATTCCAGGTTACAGCTTCCAAGTTTTACAGATCTCATTTATTTTTGTAACTTCCAGAAAGACTGGGACAGTGTCAGCTTGGTCTAATCTCCTATGTCCGGTTATTTTTCTATTTAGTATTATTACCTCATCCACTTCACCTGGGAACTGCTTTTGTTTTGAAAACCATTTCTTATTTAATCCCTTTAAAAATATCATTATATTTGTTCCAAGCTCCTGGAAATGATTTCTTCTGGAACAAATCCTCCAGCCTCCATAGCTTGCTTTGGATGGGTCTCATTTCATATACTCCATCTATTATATATGAATATTTATACCACAACACAACTGAATGGCACAAATGATATAAATACATATAGGAACCAAATAAACTATACATTAGTATTCAGCATATGATAACCACATAGGAATACTAGTAATAATATGGTCACAAGAATTGTGCTCCTTTACATTTACAAATAAATGTACATGTCATTTTCATTGCTTAACCTGCATGCCTTCCCTACCTTTGTTCTTCTGTCTTATTCCAATTTAAACCCTACATTACACTACCCATTCTGTGCATCTGATGACATGGGTTACAGCTCATAAACATGCATGTCTTTGAATAAAAAAGTGTTAATCAGAACAAGTGCTACTAGATACCTGATTTGTAGCAATTTTTGAGTATCTTGAGCCAAATCTTCCATTATTGAGCCCTAGAGTGTCATGTTTGTGGCTTCTGAGCCACATGCATTATCTCAGATTTCTGTTATAGCTTGTTCTGGTGCTAAACAGCCCCAGGGCTTATATCAATCTCCTGACTTATATTGCTCATGCAGTCAATTTCTCAAAAAAAATGTTTCTGCAAAGTTTATTAATTGTAGGAACCTCTTAAGAATAGAATCCAAAATATCAGACAATCTGGCTTTCTTTCGTACCTAATAATTATCGTTGCATCAAGATCATTGATGAAGGAGAAAAAAATTCTGGTACGTGAATGGGCTTGCAAATGTGTAAGCACTATTCGTTTATTTATTTATTATTTGTCAATTGCTTACACGATAATAGGTATAAGTAAAAATATAGTTATGAATACATGTAAACATATAAGAAAAATAAAAAATATATAAAAGAAACAATAGGACAGGGATGGTAGGCACGTTGGTGTGCTTATGCACGCCCCCTACTGTGTACAGCCTTAGAGCTGAATCTTCCCTTCAGAGTGTGGCACGACATAATAGATGGTTTTACTGGATATTTTGGCTTGATATTTGTTGGGTCTTTTTACTGAGATAATTATTTTAGCCCAACAGATTGGAGAAATGTGAAAACACTGCACTTTAAAACCCAGAATTACAGACGGAAAGCTTGTTTTATCCTTATGTGTTTATTACAGGAATTGAAACTAGATATCTGCCTAGCTTAATTTCACAGTTTATGGAAATGTCAGAATAATATTTTTGCTGTATGAAAACCTTGTAATATTGGCACACATATCCACTATTTTTTTTTAAAAAAATATGGAATTAAGTCAATCTTATCAAATGAAAAGTTGGGATATACATTTTCATTATACAATAAAATAATTCTATCTCTAAGATTATTATCATGCTAAAACACAAAGAATCTTTCTCTGTTACATTTTTTTTTTACCTTGCATATGGTTAATCTCTTTTTCCCATTTGTTCTGATCTACTTACAGGGGATCAATTTTCTTGTGTTCTACACTATTTAATCTAGGGCAGAACTGGATAAAAACAAACAAACATCAAACTGCCACTTTTTCTTTTCCTTCAGGAAATTCTTTCCCCCTTTTTGAATGGGAGATATTTTGAAAATTATTAATTTGTGTACTCCTTAATAGGCATCCCCCCACAAAGGTTTTCCAATGTAGGAAAGCTAAGTAGAAGTAGAAGGCAAATGAATTGCAATTGCTTTGCGTAATATAGGGAAATCTGGAAAATTGAAAAAATCTCATTTTTCTGTACCTACATGAGCACGCCCTTGCATGAACACGCCCTTGCATGCGCACACACACAGTTTTCAGAATATTTTTTCCAGAAATAATGTAGTAGAGATATTGAAATACATTAGACATATATTTACATAATTCCACTAAATCATATGGCCATGAGCTCAGCACTGGATTAATTGGGGGAAGTATGTCTGAAACCATATTTTTAAATAGCTTTTATCTTTAAGCTTTGTAATAGCACTTTGATTTCTTCTCTTTAATGTAGTCTTAAAGAGACGGATTATAGCAATGTGATCTTGTCAGCTATTGTACCCTTGTTCAAGAACATTATAATACTTCCTCATTCAGTACACAGAGACACAAAATTGTATCTATAAGAGATTTAATACTGAATATTCACAAAAAGAAAATTCAGTGTTGTGATCCCTGGAATTAAGTCTGAAGTGTGTTCATTCCTTGATCCAAACCAGTATTTCACAACTGAGCAACACAGACAATTCCAGATTGGGAAAGGAAGGGCTAGCTTGTCTATGACTGCTGTTATGGGAAGAACTGTAAAATAAAATTTGTATTTTTAAGACTTTAGCTTCCAAACAAGTCCCTGGATCACAGTATTTTTAAACTTCCTCTATCAGATATTGATCGTGCTATGAACTCAAAAGGAAAATCTAACAATGGAACTTTTGTCAGGAATTTTTTAGGTCAATTCTTTCCAAACTCAGATTTGGCAAAGCACAAAGGCCACAACCAGCCCCAGCCCAGCCCCCATGTTGTGTGTCTAGACAGAACTGTAAGAGTACCAGAGTACTACAGATTCTATTTATGGAATTACTTTTATTAAAAAATTAAAAAGTAATTTAGGACTATGGAAAACATCAACTCAAAATATGCAATATACTTAAAAATAAAAGGCCATTTAAGTTTATACAAAGATCAATTAACATAATTATTGACATAATTATGTGTGTGCATTGTCCTGAAAATTATTCCTGTTTCAATACACAGGAATTTATTTGGGCATTAAAATGGAATCATTTTTAGTTCAATTTTATGCAGGTTGAGAATGGTCAGGTTAGAATTAAAGTCACACCATATGTGATGATACTACTTTAAATACAATAAATGGGCAATAATCATTACACTTTCCTAATGCATGTATATTGAGAGCTTATACACTGGAGACAAATTCCTTGTGCATCCAATCACATTTGATCAATAAAGAAAATTCTAATTCTAATACAAATACAAATTCTAATTGGGAAAAGCTACAGCAAGGATAATTATATCTTATGCAGAGGAGGAAGAGCTAAAGTTTGTTGTTATATTTCAGCTATCCTTTTTCAGTAGATTTACTGAGGGGGAAATTCTTAATGTTGTTGCCCAAACACCAGTTTGGGAAATGGAACTTTAAAGGAAAATTATTGTTATTCTGTTTTTCAATAGTTTTTTTTCAAACCTACACAACCTTTTTAGTCAAAGAATTGTGAGTGATCTTTCAAAATGTCTGTTTGGGTGCTATGCACAAATCTGTTGACCAGAAGCAAACTCCCTGTAACTAAGCTTACACTCTGCCTCAGATGCCCCCATCCTTTTTAAAATTTTGCCTCTTTTTTTCCTACACAGTGGGTGCATGTCTAAATAAGGCATTAAGTTGCAAGCATACTATGTTTTTATTTTCTACAATGCGTAGGTGCCGTATGGCAGCCATAAGCATTGTTATAAATAAAGATGACGTCAGAGACTAAGGCTGTGTACCACAATCCCATTTTTAAATTAAAACAATATTTTAAATCCCACCAACATGTCAGATAACCAAGGAAACCTCATGAAGGTTAGGACCATGTTTATAAGTAGGCATATTATATCTTTGTTCTATCTGATGCATGTTGGGATGGGTAAAATAATACAGAATATAATTTTTTTCATGAAAAGCAATCAACCTCATTTAACACCAGAGATTATAGTATTCTAATTATCTTGCCAATAACTATAATTTATAATAAAATTCCGATAACTGTTATGACTTTTTCATTTAAATCTACTTTTAAATCTACTTTTACTTAATTCCCTATATAATTAATAAATACAATATCTTTGATGACTGTGGTAATTAACTGGTTTTAAACTGCTTCTGCACAAATGTATATGGTTATAAATTCATAAATATGTGAGGAAGTTACTGACAGGTTACAGGCACATTGATGAGTATAATATAATAAAATCTTAATTAAGATGAAATTTCATTTTTTCAACTCATTGATCTAATTCAGCAAATAGTGTTTTTGCTCTCTGCTCTCTCCAGTGAAAATACAGCACCATGGAAAAGAGAAAGGAGTTCCACATTTTAAGTTGAAAATTTAGATCAACATTGTTTTTATCTGTGGTGAAGGAAGCAATCACTATGGTATAATAATTAGCATTACCAAGGGATAATTAGCAATGCAAGTGTGAGAAAGTAATGGTGTGAAAATTACTACAGTCCCAAGAATCCAGGACAATGCTTCTTTTGCAAAAAATTGCACTTTGATTAGCACGCCTCATTTATGCCATAAAAATTGGAAATCTTTATGTCTTAAAAAATAAGGCTGGCTTTAATGGCTTCTGACCAAGTAAATGAATTAATTGCCAAGGTTAAAAACAGGAGTTAATTTGGAAAATGAAAAGTATTCATTTGCTTAGAAGAAGATTTTGACCTAGATCCAAATTTTGGTGGGAGCCAATGGAGAGGGGTAGATGGATCTATTCTCCAGTCAAATGTAAAGGGGGAAAGTAATCCAAACAATTTAATGGTGAATACTACAGCCCCTTATTGTTTAAACTTATCTGATTCAAATAAGTAGGAATACTCACCAAATTTGAGAGACCCTTGGAAGTTCTGTACCACCCTGATCTCTCATCCATACTGCCAACCTGTCTTCTTAGACACTAGGAAGGTCATATGTGTAGGTAACTATGGAGATAGAGGGAAGTCAAAATGTGTGTTGTGGTGTACATACTTGTGTTCGATGTTGGAATTCAAATACAAAAAGAGGAGGTTGCTTCATAACAGCACAACACATATTTCCATTCTTTTCCCTCCAGGTTTTTCCTTTTCTCCTCTTTTCATTAGCATTGCAATTGATGCCTTTAGTTATAGGTATCTTTCTCTGTTTTTTTCAAAGCATAATTGAGAAATAAAAACTATTTCTGACATTTCAACCATTTAATGTCTGGTTATTGGAACCAGATAGTTAAAATACAATAGTTTAATCTCCTCCTTGCAGATGGGAAAGAGAAGAGGGAAAAGACCCAGCCATGCTGAATTTTCCCAAGTAAGGACCATGTTTGCTATTGCAAAGCCTTCCAAATCTCCCAGTATCCATATTACATATTCTGAATTTTTTAAAAAAATGTGTATGTTTTCTGAGATTCCATCTCATTATCCAAAGTGGGATTATAATAAAACATCAGAAATTACCCATTTTATTTATTTAGAATTGTATAGATTGGTTTTTGTTATGAACCTAAAACTATTACAGGAACATGAAATTTTTCTCATAATTTGGAATTATACCAGAATTTATATTTCTCAATTAAATTTAAGTACATTTGAGAAATGTTTCTATGTTCAGTAAACATTTCTAGGTCTACCACCCAAACTTCAGTTTAAATAAAGAATGTATTGATTTCTCAAACCAAAGTCGCCTTCATAAATATGGCTTAAAGAATATTTAAGTAGTGACATGTCACATTAGGGTTTTTGGCAACTGTTTAAAATTGAAAATTCATCTCCAAGAAAGATTATCAGAGTTCTTTTTTGCAAGACTAAAAGAATTAGGTTTCAAAAATTCCAGCAACTGAACTATTTTCAGTTTAGAACCTTGTCTGGTGCTTTATGATAATGTTTGTAACACCTGCCTTTGATTTGGTGAAGGGATGAGTCTTCCATGGCTGGTAATAGCTGTTTGCAACTGAGTGTTTACAACAATCTCAACTGTTTAGGCTAGGAATCAAGTCCTACATGTATTCAGAGCTTTAGTATATGTACAGTTATTTAGTGGATCAATTGTAAGGAAATATACATAGAAAACACTGTTCCATTTTCTAAAATAGAAAAAAAATAATATCTTTATCTATAGCACTAGCTCATTTTATTGTGTTTTCTTTACAAAAATTTTAACTAGTATTTAATGGAAATTTTAAATTGTCACATATGAAAAACAGCATTGTGGTGAAATAAAATCAACACCAGGTTTTCTTCTGTATTTTAAAGTACAATTGATTAAGTTCTTAACAATGAAATGAACTCTGTTTCTTCAAAGAAAACTTTGTATATATTCAGGAATGGAAATAGAACACATTTATTTATTAGGAATCTTTAATAAATAAATAAATAAATAAAGAAGCGGCAACAGATAACTGCAATATAAATGTCGAGGAGTATGCTACCACTAAGTCTGCATATATTCAAAAGTGCCTTGAGGATGTCTGTGTCCTTAAAAACATTGTTGTAAGAGACTAATAAAAAACCATAGATGACACACAAGGTTTGAAGATGTCAAAGGCATGGAATGTGGCTTTTAAATCTGGCAATATGCTGGCACTGAGAAAAAGAGCAAAGCGAGCCCATTGTCAGAAAGTTCAGAACTTTTTTCAGGACTCGGCGAACCCTAGGTATATGTGGCAAGGCATCCAGGCCATTACAGACTATAAGGTGGCTTCATTGTGTTTTAAGGGAGAAATATACTTTTTGAACAAACTGAACACATTTTTTGGAAGATTCAGGGCATCAAAGAGCACCTCTGTGATGAAAGCTGTGCCCCATCATGAGACGAACAAATGCTTAACTTTGATGTTACCTCTGTCTGGAGGACTATTGAAGAAAGTTAACATTCAGAAAGCAGCAGGCCCAAATAGTATCTATGGGCAAGTTCTTAAGGAATGTACAGATTGTTGGCTTGTGTTCTCACAGATATTTTCACCTCCCTGAAATTTAAGGTGCCTTTTCATACTGCACAATTAAAGCGTTCAGCTGAACTAACTATAGTTCTGTGTTCCCTTCCCTATCTATTTATTAAAGTCAGATACCAAATTCACATTAACATCAAGCATACATAAAATATAAAACTGCTAGAGAGAACACAAGATAAATTTTTAATTTTGATGTTGATGCCAAAGTTTTGTTTAAGATATTTATGTTACATAAAAAAGATAATAAATTTCACAGAAGGCTCACTATGCTACCAGCTTTCCATCAACCAAGTCTACAGGGGAGGCTAAAAGTGCCAAAAGGGAAAAATTAAAGCAAACAGAAATACTGCTGGATAATAAATCTTCAAAAACACTAAATGTTATTAAAATATGTTTTAAGATATCCATAATTTAAAATCATACAGAGAGAGAGAGATTCCAGTTTTTGTATTTATATAAATTGGAATTGTATCTATATTGATTCTAGGACAGGCATAAGAAATCATTTATATAACTTTCTTTTTGGCTTTTTCTGACATGGAGATCATCTGCTTTAAAAGCATTAACAATAATTCTCCTAGCAAGGATTTTGAACACAGTAGTTAATATGAAAAATGATATGATTTAGGAATGTTTAGCTTGGATCACTGACAAATAGAGGTGAAGATGATTCCCTTGTGAACTGCTTGCCAATAAGTACTTACTGCTGCGTAGACCAACATAAATCTTTCTCTAGATTTGTAGCATGCACAGGAAATAGTTTCAGAAGAGAAGTACAGAAGTTCTATGAATCCAATCCAACCCATTCATTCATAAATCTACTGAGTTCTTTGTTTTTCACAAATAAAGAGATGGATATGTATGGATTGATTGTATAAAAATTGAGCTCTGGATAGCCTAAAATAAATGGTTACAATAAGTAGCAGGAAGCAAAATGTTGGAATCCAAACCCTCTTCCTTGGACAAAGGGGGATTTTAAAAATTATTTCATCAGTGCAGACAACATACTGAAAACCTCTCAAAGGCACAGTGGAAGCTAGGTTTTGGTCTCAGTTGCAGCTCAACAAAGGGGCATAGCATTGATTACTAGAAGTCTTGAAAGTTTAAACAGGGTACTTTAATTCAACATGGTTTCTGTTTTGTTCGGAAAACACACGAGGTAGACCTGGTTCCAACAACAAATACTTTATTCTTTAACAACTCAGTAATAGGAACACTTGGCCGAAACCGGGGCCAGCCTTTTATACAGGCTGGCTTGCCTGCTTGCAGCCAATGGCAGTTGTTTAGATTTGCCGCCTTTTTGGCAGCTCTTTGGATTGGTTCCTAGTGAACCAATCCAGTGTTCATTTTATTAACCAATCAGGTTTGTAGATTTGGAGTCACCCACTTTACATATAGAACACCCCTCCCCCCTTAGTTCAGTCCTACGTGGTGACGTAGTCTCGCAGGTAGGCGGGGCTTTTCCGGACTCGACTTGACTTGCGCGGTTCATTCTTAGTGAAGACTTCGACCGGTTCGGATGGGGCTGCTGTGTCGTCCGTCCTTCTCCCTGGAACCGTCTGGAAGGGTGAGTCAGCCATTTTACTGCCGCCTGAGTTTCTTAGGCCGATGGTTTTGCCGCTCCCTCCCGTTTCCTCTGGGCAGGTCGAACTGGCTTGGCTGGCCCCTTCCGATGGGCTCTTCCCGCAAGTCTCTTCAAACAGTGAGTCTTTTATTTGCTCTTTTTGTTCGTATGGTTTGTTGGGTTTGGTTTCAAACAGCTCTTTATTTATTTCTCGCCTTTCCCCCCCCACCTTGGTTTGCAATTCGCCGGTTTTTTCGGTGAATGTTTGTAAGTCTGTGGTTCTTTCTATAATTCGAGATCGAAGCTGGTCTATGTGCCGCTTCCATTCCCTGCCATCGTCTAATTTTAATCGGTAGGATTTGGGGCCTGTAATTTGGATAATCTGCCCTGGTAGCCATACCGGGTCCCCGGTGAAGTTTTTGGCGTATACCAAATCGTCTATTTCGAATTGTCTGAACCGTGTAGAGGAGTCAGGGGGGTTTTCTGGGGCAAAATTTGGGTGTAACCTATCAAGGTGAGATCTTAATTTTCGCCCCATGAGTAATTCTGCTGGGGACTTATTTGTTATGGTACTGGGCGTTATGTGCTGGAGTGTGAGCAAACGGTTTACTTTCTGTTGGACATCTCCAGCGTCCATTCGTTCCAACCCTTCTTTGGTAAACCGGACCATTCTCTCAGCCCTGCCATTCGCAGCCGGGTGAGCTGGCGCGGTTAGGGCATGTCTTATACCTAGGGAGGCTAGGTATTGCTCAAATGGTATGCTGGTTAGCTGTGGCCCGTTATCTGAGACAAGAACGTCCGGTATGCCATGGGTGGCAAAAAGGTTGTCCAGCTTTTTGATTACAGCTTCTGTTGTCGTTGATGGCATAACTTTTACTTCAAGCCAATTTGAATAGGCATCAACGACAATCAGAAAGGTATGTCCCTTGGTAGGACCCGCGAAGTCAATGTGTATTCTTGACCACGGTCCCCGAGGGGTTTCCCAGTCCTTAACGGGTGCTTTTGGTGGGGATGGTCTAATTGCCTGGCATTTGTGGCATGAGCTTACCCAATACTCTATGTCCTTATCAATACCCAGCCACCAAACATAACTTCTGGCAAGGCTTTTCATCTTAACCATTCCCGGGTGCCCTTCATGTAACAACTTAAGTACCCTGGGCTGTAATTTGGCAGGGATTACTACCCGATCACCCCACAACAAACACCCCTTTTGGATTGAAAGTTCAGTCTGTCTGGACCGGAAAGGTTTAAAGTTTTCAGTTTTTTGATTCTCCGGCCAGCCTTTACCTACCCAGCTAAGAACGCGGGCAGTCAATGAGTCTTTCGCGGTGGCTCTGGCGACATCATACGCTGATATGGGTAGATTGGGGCAAGTCTCGATTTGTAGCGTTGTCATCGCTGGTGCCGGGTCTGCATCGGTTGCTGGTAAGGGTGCTCTGCTCAAAGCGTCCGCATGGGAAATTTGTTTCCCTGGCCGATGTGTCAGAGTGTAGGAATAAGCTGCTAGGAACTCTGACCATCTCGTCATTCTTGGGGACAGTATATTAGGTGTTGGCTTGTTTCCCGCCAAAATCCCCATTAGCGGTTTGTGATCCATTATGATTTGAAAAGTCTGCCCATATAAGTATTCATGGAATCGTTTTACTCCAGCGACAATTGCTAGAGCTTCCCTGTCCAATTGGCTATAATTCCGCTCGGTTTTTGATAGAGTCCTAGAGTAATATGCGACGGGTGCTTCTCTGCCATCAGGTAGTTGGTGGCTCAGGATGGCACCTACTCCATATGGTGAGGCGTGGCAGGTCACTGTTAATGGCAGAGTGTCGCTAAATTGGATGAGAACGTTTGTTGATGTTAGCAAGCTTTTAATATTTTGGAAGGCTTTTTTTTCTTTGTAACCCCAAGTCCAAGTTGCCTTTTTGTCTAGCAGACGGTGTAACGGTTCTGCTATAATGGCTTTGTTTGGCAGGAACACGTTATAAAAATTAATTAATCCTAAGAACGCTTGTAGTTCGGTTTTATTTCTTGGTTCAGGAGCGTCTTTGATCGCTTTAACTTTTTTGTCTGTGGGGTGGATACCTTCTCCGTCTATAGAGTAGCCCAGGAATTTGACGCTGTTCTTAACTAAACAGCACTTTTCTCTTTTTACCTTGAGGCCAGATTCCCTAAACTTAGTTAGTACTTCTTTAAGTCTGTTCCTTAATTGAGTTTCATCTCTGGCCGAGATTAGGACGTCGTCAAAATAGGGAACGACTCCTTGTATGCCATTTAGAAGGCGTTCCATCAGACTCTGGAAGACGCCAGGGGCCACGCTTACTCCAAATTGGAGCCGGTGACATTTGAATGCGCCCTTATGGGTGACTATAGTCTGTGCTTCTGCTGTTTCTGGGTCCACTGGGAGTTGTTGATAGGCTTGTGCCAAGTCGAGTTTGGCGAAAACTTTGCCTTTTCCCAGGGAATGCAGCAAATGCTGGACTACTGGCACCGGTTATGCGCTTGGTTGTAATGCGTGGTTCAGGGTAGCCTTATAGTCACCACAGATTCTGATGGACCCGTCAGGTTTAATGGGTGTGACAATAGGCGTTTCCCACTTGGCATGGTCCACAGGTTCTAACACCCCTTGGGCTATTAATTTGTCCAGCTGTTCCTCTATTTTTGCCTTTAGTGAAAAAGGAACTCGCCTGGCTTTTATTCTTCGTGGGGCTATTTGGGGGTTTAGATTGAAAGAAATGGGATTTCCTCGATACTTGCCAAGTGAGCCGTCAAACACGTCCTGGAATTCTCGGATGAGGTCGTCTTCCCAGCCGGTTGTAGTCACTCGATCGACCCCGGTCATCCCGATGCCCAATGGCGCGAACCATTCGATGCCCAGGAGGCTTGGTCTGTCTTGGTCGACTATGGTCAGCGGAAGCACCTTGACGTGATGTTTGTAGGCGACTCGGAATTGTCCCATGCCTACTACAGGGATTTGGTTTCCCTGATAGTCCTTGAGGGTTAGGTGCTGCTTCTTCAATTCTTTGGGTTTGATACCTGGGACTAGCTGTTTTATTGTGTCCCATGATACCATGGAGAGGAAGGACCCCGAGTCCACTTCCATCCTGCAGTGTTTTCCTTCAATTTTCACGATGACTTTAATTTTTTTTCCACTTTCCGTCTGAGCGCTCTGTATTATGACAGTTTGGTGTGTATTGGCTCGCTTCTCTTGTTGCCACTTTCTCTCGGCTCGTTTAGGCTCGGCTCGTGTTGGGGAATTTCTGCGTCTCGTCGGGCTGTAGTATTTCTTGTTCCTGCAGACCTTCTCGATGTGCCCTCGTTTTTTGCAATGCCGGCAGATGGCATCGAGAAATCTGCATTCGGCTCGGGGGTGGTTTCCTCCGCAGCCAGCACATTCCCGCCAATTTCTTCTTTCGCGCTCTTTTTTGTTCGTGAGCAAACGGTGGACCTCGTCGTCCTCTTCGCTCGATTCGATTGTTTCGCCCGACTCTTTGTAGTGAGTTGTGGTGGCAGGGTGCTTTCTGTCTTTGGTTGGTGTTTCTTCGCTGTGTGTGTTCATCTTTTTAATGGCTACCGCAGATTTTTTCGCGGCTTCAGCGGCTGTAGCTTCCGCGATGGCTTCGGTAACGGTGATGTTGGGCTTGTTGAGCAATTTACTCTGTGCGGTCGAGTCTCTCAGGCCCAGCACCACGCGATCCCTCATTGCCTCGTCTATGTTCAAAAATTCACACTCACCCCCTATTTGTCTGAGGGCAGCGATGAAATCGGCAACGGTCTCTCCCTCTCTCTGGTCTCTGCGGTAAAATTCGTGTCACTTTATTAAGTTAGACACCATCGGAGCATAGTGTGCTTTGAGGAGTCTTTGCAATTCCGTCCACGTTAGTTGTTTAACGTCCCGGGGCTTCGCGAGGGCCTTTGCCATCTTAAAAACTGTTGGCCCGCAGTGCATCAGGAACACAGCTCTCTTGCGTTGCTCTGAAATGCCTTCCATTTCATTGCTCTCCAAATACATTTGGAAGCGATCAGCATAGGAATCCCAATCCTCTTCGTTGGGATTGAAGGGTGCGGGCGGTGCGTTGTTTCCAGACATCTTGGTTGTAATCTGGACTTATCACCGCGTGCAGGTTTTTTCCTTCAGGACGATCCCACCTTCGTCGCCAGTGTTTTGTTCGGAAAACACACGAGGTAGACCTGGTTCCAACAACAAATACTTTATTCTTTAACAACTCAGTAATAGGAACACTTGGCCGAAACCGGGGCCAGCCTTTTATACAGGCTGGCTTGCCTGCTTGCAGCCAATGGCAGTTGTTTAGATTTGCCGCCTTTTTGGCAGCTCTTTGGATTGGTTCCTAGTGAACCAATCCAGTGTTCATTTTATTAACCAATCAGGTTTGTAGATTTGGAGTCACCCACTTTACATATAGAACAGTTTCAGTAGAAGGCCTTTCTCAGAGTAGATTTTCAAATTAAAGTGGAACCCTGTTCAATACAGCAAATTCAGTTAGGTGGCTTTAACTGAAGATTTGATTGCTGTCCTGCTCCTTTGGGAGTGTCACAGACAGAAATACAGAATTACAGCTTCACTTTCACAGCCGTTGGTGGGTAAATAGGTGGATTGAGGAGTGTGAATGTTTATCTAATGATGAAAGGAATCATTGGGTAGCAAATTTTACCATCACACCTTATCAAATGTTTGTTTACAGCCAAGGCTAACATCTCTTACTCAGGTTTCTGATGTTAAAATTTCTATGGCTCCTTTTATCCAGCACTTTGAGGGGGTGTATATATTGCTCTCTGTGAGGTAGATTGGATTGAGACAAGTAACTAATCCAGTGTTTTCAAACTGCAAGTTAAAGTTTAAAACTTTGAAACTCAGCCAGTTTCCATAGCTAAAGATGAGCTTTATCTGGGTGATCCAGATTCCAAGTCTCATGTTTTAATCTTTACATCACGCTGAATCTTTTTTATGCACTAGTAGACTCAAGTGCTTATTAAAATTAGTAATAGACTAGCTTGCTCTTAATTTGTAATTAAACCATAATTTATTATTTTTAAATTTAAAAATTACATCCCTGTGTGTACTACTATATCCCATGGGACAGCATATATAATTAAAATATGATTTTTTTTCATAAAAACCATATTTAACAGAAATGGAGGAATAAAGTTTTATGCCAAAAGCAACCCCAGTGAACTCTAAGGAAGCAGTACAGTTAAAAGAGAATTAAATTGTCATGGAAAACATACTGGAAGTTAGGAAAGTTAATAGAAAAGAATCCTTTCTAACTACCACATTTTGCTGTAATTACTGTTTTGAGGCACATAACAAGGAAAGCACTTTAATAATGTGAGGGCAGTTCTGAATCCATAAGTAGAATCCTGGAAGCTATTGAGCATGAAATAACATTCTGAAGTTTTTTATGTGCATGTCAACAAAGTGTAATATGTAACAGATTGACAATTTCTCTATTTCTCCTCACATGTCCTTTGTTCACAGCTTGACCTGAACCCACCAGAGGCAAAGAAACAAAGCAGTTACAATGTTATATATGCTATTGTAATGGAAGGACTTCTGTATTAATTGGTTCCTGTGGCAGAGAAATAAATGAACCGAAATAAAATCAATGCACACATGTGCATTTATTAGAAAGTGTATTTTTCTTGTTAAAAATTAAGGCACCTGACATCTGAATCTGTGCAAGGACTGAGAGTCTTAAGTACACACATAGTTGTTCAAATAGCCTCCCCATTCCATCACAACCCTTCCCTGTTATTACTTGCATCCTTGCATCTGCTATCTCAGGTATACAGCCCAAAAGTGGAACAGCCATACAATTATCTTTCCTTTCTAGATATAGATCTTCTCTGGGGAGTCAATATTTTCTATTTTAGCTTCCAAGCAAAATTGCAATAGCCTTCTCATATCGCATATGTATTCCTGGGCAGAAGAAAATATATTTTTTGGTTCAGGGCAACAGCAACAATGAAGTTGGGTATCTGTTCATTATACTGTACATATCTTTTTAAAGATGTCTTGGGAAACAATACAGCATTCCCAATTGATCTGTGCAGAATTACATTGAACAATGGAAGTTATACCCCATTCCATCAAAATATTTCTTTTCAAATGTCAGTGAGTTTTGCACTACAGTGTGATGGCTTCTTCGCATGTTAAGTACTCTTTTAAGTTAGAAAGAATGATAATAGCACCAGCATGTTGCAAACGAATAATCCTCTTTCAGTTGGCCCTGGGATAAAGAATAAATTCTTAGATGAGGATTCTAAAATATTTAAATATGCACACAGAGAGAAAGAGTTTTACAATGCCCTACACTTGATTTAAACCCACCAGCCAAAGTGCTTTAAGGTATTACTTTGATCAGATATGCAGACTGAACCTGACTATAATATCTATGAAATAACCTTTGTCAATAGCTATAAAAATTTTGCTGAGACAATTTGTGCAATCACTTTCAAACAGCAGCTTCTGAAGTCTGATAGCAGCAGCAAGCCACAGAATTTCCCATCATTTTTATATTAAGTTATTACATGTAGTTAGATGTAGGGCTCTCATAGCATTAACAGGCATATATGCCAAATTCAAGTTTCACATTATTGTATATTAAAGACTGCTCTT
Organism: Laticauda colubrina; assembly: GCA_015471245.1. Taxonomy (NCBI): domain Eukaryota; kingdom Metazoa; phylum Chordata; class Lepidosauria; order Squamata; family Elapidae; genus Laticauda; species Laticauda colubrina. The sequence goes on from BLBF01000037.1 coordinate 9,960,932, forward strand.
AACATACTAAAATAGATATTATTTTGTATTTTGAAAGGGGGCATAGAGGATGTAAACAGATTGCTCAAGACTTCTAATCTATTATTAAAGCCCATGTCAAACTGAACCAACGGATGCAAAGAGGATGTAAAGGCCCTGTCACACTGCAAAAACGGATGCAAAGAGGAAGCAAAATGGAAAAAAAACCTTGCCATCCGTTCTAAAACGCGATGTACTCACTGCCTCCGTTTTACTTCCTCTCTATCCACCCAGCATCCGTTTATGGACGTTTCATCCGCTCAGAAAGGTTTGAGCTGCTCAAAAGTTTTGCGCGGAAAATGTATCCAATTCGTCCGTTCTGAATCCGCTACGCATCCGCTAGGCATCCGTTATGCATCTGTTACGCATCCACTATATCCGCTAGGCATCCGCTGCGCATCCACGCAACTCCATCCGCCCGGACGCAGGAAGGAAGCAGAACGGACACGCAACGGATGCAGAACGGATGCAGCACGGAAACAAGGCATTTAAAACGGAAAAAACGTTCGCAGAGGGGACCTATCTTGGATATTAAGGATGCCTAGAGGATGCCTAGAGGATGCCTAGAGGATGCAAAGGGACACATATACTGCCTATAAAAAGGGGGAGCAACTCACCTGCTTCGCACTTTCAGACCAGCAGCCCAGCAGTGCAGATCTCTGCAGCCTTCATCTGCCTCTTCCTCTTCCACAGCAGCCAGTCATCTCCACCATGGATTGCGACAAAATCCTTTTGGCAGCCAACATCCTTCTGCATCATTGCGAAACCATCAACAGTCTCTGTGAACTCGACTATGGCAAGAAAAGGAGGCACCCAAAAAAAGTCTGGGTCCAAAGATGGTTAGCCAGAAGAGCACAGTACCAACTGTACGACAAGCTGATGGTGGAGCTCAGGAGCGAAGACACTCGTGCGTTCCAGAACTTCATGAATATGCCTCCAGTGATGTTTGACAAACTTCTGCAGCGCCTGACACCCAGGTTGAGCAAGAGAAAAACCAACTTCCCGCCCAGCCTGAAACCTGGGCTCAGGGTGGCACTCACTCTGCGCCACCTGACTTCACGGACCCCCTACAGGAGCATGCAGTACGGCTGGAGGGTGCCACACAGCACCATCAGCTTTGTGGTCAGAGAAGTGGTGCAGGCCATCATCGAAGAATACAAGGAGGAGCCCCTCCAGTGCCCCTCCACTGAAGAAGGATGGAAGGAAGTTGCAGAGCAGTGGTATCAGAAGTGGAACTTACCCCACACTGTTGGAGCCATCGATGGCAAGCACGTGGCCTGCAAGGTTCCAGCCAACTCTGGGTCCACTTATTTCAACTACAAAGGGTTCTTCAGCATCATCCTCTTCGCCATGGTCGATGCTGACTACAAGTTCATGTTCATCGATGTTTCAGGCAACGGCTCATCTTCCGATGCCCAGGTATACAACGACAGTCACCTCAAGGAGGGGCTGGAAAGCAACCTCATGGTGGGCTTCCCAGATCCAGAACCCCTGCCCAACGACACGCAAGATGTGCCCTACTTCATCGTGGGGGATGACGCCTTCTCCCTCACAACCTACCTCATGAAGCCCTACACCTCCAAATACCTCACCCGTGAAGAGAGGATCTTCAACTACAGGCTGTCCAGGGCAAGGCGGGTGGTGGACAACACCTTTGGCATCCTGGCCGACAGGTTCCAGGTACTTCTCAACACCATGCAGCATCACCCAGAGACCATGAGGAGGATCGTGGAAGTTTGCTGCATCCTGCACAATCTCATGGGCACCCGCTACCCAGTCTTGCAGAACAGGCTTGTGGACCGTGAACAAGGCAATGGGGACACGGAGCCTGGGGAATGGAGGCAAGGGCGAAACCTGATCGACACTGAGGATGTGCAAGGGCCCAACAGAGCCTCACGTGAGGCGAAGAAGCAGCGCAACCCTCTGAAAGACTGGTGCAACTCCCCAGCTGGAGCGGTGGAGTGGCAAGACAGGATGGTAGATGCTTAATGGATGCTTCCTTCAGCCTATCTCATCACACGGATGAGATTGGGCCATGTATGTTTGGTTGGCCTACAATGAACAGGGCGTTTAATGAAGAGTTGTGTTTATGTTGACATGTGTGGATCAATGCTTACATTGTAATTGATAAGGGCCATAGGTGTGGCACCTGGGAGGATGGACCATACAGTCCCACTATGCTTGCACTGGAGATTTATCTATCCCTCAGCTATCTTAACCCATCCCAAAGTTATCCCTGCCCATCCCATAGCTATCTTAACCCAAAGTTATCCCTGCCCATCCCTCAGCTATCTTAACCCATCCCAAAGGTATCCCTGCCCATCCCACAGCTATCTTAACCCAAAGTTATCCCTGCCCATCCCACAGCTATCTTAACCCATCCCAGAGGTATCCCTGCCCATCCCACAGCTATCTTAACCCATCCTTAAGGTATCCCTGCCCATCCCACAGCTATATTAACCCAAAGTTATCCCTGCCCATCCCAAAGGTATCCCTGCCCATCCCACAGCTGTCTTAACCCAAAGGTATCCCTGCCCATCCCACAGCTATCTTAACCCAAAGTTATCCCTGCCCATCCCACAGCTATCTTAACCCATCCCAAAGGTATCCCTGCCCATCCCACAGCTATCTTAACCCATCCCAAAGGTATCCCTGTCCATCCCACAGCTATCTTAACCCATCCTAAAGGTATCCCTGCCCATCCCACAGCTATCTTAACCCAAAGGTATCCCTGCCCATCCCACAGCTATCTTAACCCATCCCAAAGGTATCCCTGTCCATCCCACAGCTATCTTAACCCATCCTAAAGGTATCCCTGCCCATCCCACAGCTATCTTAACCCAAAGTTATCCCTGATCATCCCATAGGTATCTTAACCCATCCCAAAGGTATCCCTGCCCATCCCACAGCTATCTTAACCCATCCCAAAGGTATCCCTGCCCATCCCACAGCTATCCTTGCTCCCAGAAGCATGCAAAGGCTAAACCATTTCTACAAGTTTCCACCCAGACTTTATAAAAAAAAAATAATGAAGCAAGCGTGTGAAACAAAGATAAACTTTATTAATAACAACCTGGAAAGTAAACATGAACCAAGTAAAGTGTCCAAATAAAGTCCAAAAATATACAGGAAGCCAGTCTCTGGTACTCCGCTCGGTCACTCGTAGGTTTGTGCCCAGTCTAATTTTTAGGGTGCAGGTGCTCTGGAGGTGGGTGCTGCTGCAGTGCTGGTCTGAGGTGCTGATGGAGTACCTGGCCCCGAGAGGACAACAGGGGACGGTGTGTTCAGAAAGGTGTCCGACAGCTGGCTCATCCCCGCGATGCTGAGAGGTCCTTCCTCCATGCCATGGGGTGTCAGCCTCAGTACCGAGGACAGATGTACTGAGGCCGGGCTTGGCTGTGGGATGGAGGAAGGAGTAGTGTAGTGGGACTGCCTGCTGTGTAGCGAGCTGAGGAGTGGCGTGGCTGGCATCGATGTCGTCGGTGGCATCATTGGCGTGGGTGGCATCGGTGGCATCAGTGGAGCAGCTGGCAACGGTGCCGCCCGATGACTCTGCGCCTGGCCTGGGAAGGGCTGCAGCCTCTGCTGCTGGACCTCCGGGTAGCTGTAGCCCTGGTAGGTGAGGGGCTGTTGGAAGCCTTGGTATGGGAGGGACATCACCTGGGGTGGAGGAGCAGACCTGGACTGGGTGGAAGCAGGTGCCTCTGGGTCTGGAGGGTTGTTAAGCAGCATGCAGATCCTCTTCTTCACCAGTTGGTACTGGGCATCCGGCATCTCCTTCAGGGTCTGGTTTAAATAAATGAGGAAGGGCTTGCGGTTGGAGCAGGAGGATTCCATGGGGACTAGCTGAGAGAGGAGACCCATGCTGGTGCGGATGGTGTCCCTGATCTCCACCAGGACCTTGTGGCTCTCACCCTCCTGCGGTCTGGCTCTCTGCCTTCCTGTGGAGGCGGCGGTGTGGGTGGATGGGACTTCGGCAGCGGTGGACTCGATGTTTCCTTTCTCCCACCGCACCAGGGATTCCTCCTCGCTCTCCACCAAACTTTCAACACCTGCCAGGGGGTTCTCCGCCGTGGAACGCTCCACCGAAACCTGCCTGGAGACAGGGACTGACTCTCGGCTGGAAGAGGACTGGGTCGCAGCAGGCTGCCTGAGAGAGAGGGTAGACAGATGGGCTCCTGGTGCTGCTCGGTGGTGGATCTCACCCTCCAGGAAGCTGCAACTGGCCATGATGTAGTTCTCTCTGTCCGTCAGCTTGACGGCGGCCTGGCTAGATTTTTTGAGGTGCAGCTTCCCGTACCAGGTGTGCATATGTTTCCACCAGCCGAGTAGCACCTCAGAAGTGTAGCCCAGACTCTCCGCCTTCTCTCTCCAATCAGCCTGCTTCCTTTTGGTGTCCCTGTACAGCTGGTGTCCCTTCCGCCACAGATAGTCCTTCTCTCTCAGCCACTCCAGCACCTCATCCTCGCGCGCCTCCTCAATATAGTATTGCCTCCTCTCCCGTTGATGCGAACGACTCTTCATCCCTCTGGCAGGGCCATATGGGCCCTCATCAGAGGGACTTCGAGGTTGTAGGGGCTGTTCCTCCACACCAACAGCAGCAGCAGCAGCAGCAGCTGCAGAATCATCATCAGAAACATCACCAGCAGGATCATAATCATCATC
>BLBF01000037.1:9971232-10001506 GCA_015471245.1 Laticauda colubrina
AAGTTATCCCTGCCCATCCCAAAGGTATCCCTGCCCATCCCACAGCTATCTTAACCCAAAGGTATCCCTGCCCATCCCACAGCTATCTTAACCCATCCCAAAGGTATCCCTGTCCATCCCACAGCTATCTTAACCCATCCTAAAGGTATCCCTGCCCATCCCACAGCTATCTTAACCCAAAGTTATCCCTGATCATCCCATAGGTATCTTAACCCATCCCAAAGGTATCCCTGCCCATCCCACAGCTATCCTTGCTCCCAGAAGCATGCAAAGGCTAAACCATTTCTACAAGTTTCCACCCAGACTTTATAAAAAAAAAATAATGAAGCAAGCGTGTGAAACAAAGATAAACTTTATTAATAACAACCTGGAAAGTAAACATGAACCAAGTAAAGTGTCCAAATAAAGTCCAAAAATATACAGGAAGCCAGTCTCTGGTACTCCGCTCGGTCACTCGTAGGTTTGTGCCCAGTCTAATTTTTAGGGTGCAGGTGCTCTGGAGGTGGGTGCTGCTGCAGTGCTGGTCTGAGGTGCTGATGGAGTACCTGGCCCCGAGAGGACAACAGGGGACGGTGTGTTCAGAAAGGTGTCCGACAGCTGGCTCATCCCCGCGATGCTGAGAGGTCCTTCCTCCATGCCATGGGGTGTCAGCCTCAGTACCGAGGACAGATGTACTGAGGCCGGGCTTGGCTGTGGGATGGAGGAAGGAGTAGTGTAGTGGGACTGCCTGCTGTGCAGCGAGCTGAGGAGTGGCGTGGCTGGCATCGATGTCGTCGGTGGCATCATTGGCGTGGGTGGCATCGGTGGCATCAGTGGAGCAGCTGGCAACGGTGCCGCCCGATGACTCTGCGCCTGGCCTGGGAAGGGCTGCAGCCTCTGCTGCTGGACCTCCGGGTAGCTGTAGCCCTGGTAGGTGAGGGGCTGTTGGAAGCCTTGGTATGGGAGGGACATCACCTGGGGTGGAGGAGCAGACCTGGACTGGGTGGAAGCAGGTGCCTCTGGGTCTGGAGGGTTGTTAAGCAGCATGCAGATCCTCTTCTTCACCAGTTGGTACTGGGCATCCGGCATCTCCTTCAGGGTCTGGTTTAAATAAATGAGGAAGGGCTTGCGGTTGGAGCAGGAGGATTCCATGGGGACTAGCTGAGAGAGGAGACCCATGCTGGTGCGGATGGTGTCCCTGATCTCCACCAGGACCTTGTGGCTCTCACCCTCCTGCGGTCTGGCTCTCTGCCTTCCTGTGGAGGCGGCGGTGTGGGTGGATGGGACTTCGGCAGCGGTGGACTCGATGTTTCCTTTCTCCCACCGCACCAGGGATTCCTCCTCGCTCTCCACCAAACTTTCAACACCTGCCAGGGGGTTCTCCGCCGTGGAACGCTCCACCGAAACCTGCCTGGAGACAGGGACTGACTCTCGGCTGGAAGAGGACTGGGTCGCAGCAGGCTGCCTGAGAGAGAGGGTAGACAGATGGGCTCCTGGTGCTGCTCGGTGGTGGATCTCACCCTCCAGGAAGCTGCAACTGGCCATGATGTAGTTCTCTCTGTCCGTCAGCTTGACGGCGGCCTGGCTAGATTTTTTGAGGTGCAGCTTCCCGTACCAGGTGTGCATATGTTTCCACCAGCCGAGTAGCACCTCAGAAGTGTAGCCCAGACTCTCCGCCTTCTCTCTCCAATCAGCCTGCTTCCTTTTGGTGTCCCTGTACAGCTGGTGTCCCTTCCGCCACAGATAGTCCTTCTCTCTCAGCCACTCCAGCACCTCATCCTCGCGCGCCTCCTCAATATAGTATTGCCTCCTCTCCCGTTGATGCGAACGACTCTTCATCCCTCTGGCAGGGCCATATGGGCCCTCATCAGAGGGACTTCGAGGTTGTAGGGGCTGTTCCTCCACACCAACAGCAGCAGCAGCAGCAGCAGCTGCAGAATCATCATCAGAAACATCACCAGCAGGATCATAATCATCATCAGCAGCAGCAGCAGTAGCAGCAGCAGCAGAATCACCAGCAGGATCAGAATCAGAATCAAAATCAGAATCAGCAGCAGCAGCAGCAGCAGCAGCAAGACCAGGATGAGCAGCAGCAGAGTAAGCACCAGCAGCAGGACCAGCAAGACCAGGCGCACGAGCAGAACGAGCAGGACCAGCAAGACCAGGAGAACGAGCAGAACGAGCAGGACCAGCAAGACCAGGAGCACGAGCAGAACGAGCAGGACCAGCAGGACCAGGAGCAGCTTCAGCAGAGTAAGCAGCAGAAGCACCACTGCCAGGAGCAGCTTCAGCAGAGTGCACAGCAGCAGAAGCACCACTACCAGGAGCAGCCACAGCAGAAGCTCCAGCAAGAGAAGAGCGAGCCCAAGCAGCAGAAGCCCCAGCATTAGCAGAGTCACGGACATGGGGCGGGAGGGTGGCCCTGTCCCTCTTGCCAGGGATGGCGGCAGGTTGCTGAGCCTTTTGCTTCTTCCCCATGGTTGTGGGGTTGCTGGCTGGCAGGAAGGCTGGCAGGAAGGTTTGCAGGCACCAAGGCTGGCAGGAAGCCTGGCAGGAAGGCTGGCAGGAAAGCAGGCACCAAGGCTGGCATGCAGACTGGCTGGCAGGGAGGCTGGAAGGCAGGCTGGCAGCAATGCTGGCAGGGAGGCTGGAAGGCAGGCTGGCAGGGAGGCTGGAACGCAGGCTGGCAAGGAGGCTGCCCAGGAGGCTGGAAGGCAGGCTGGCAGGGAGGCTGGCAGGGAGGCTGGAATGCAGGCTGCCAGCAAGGCTGGAACGCAGGCTGGAAGGCAGGCTGGCAAGGAGGCTGCCCAGGAGGCTGGGAGGCAGGCTGGGAGGCAGGCTTGGAGGTAGGCTTGGAGGCAGGCATGCAGGCAGGGCTGGCAAGAAACTCGAAGTGTCCAGCAGCAGGTCTTCCCTCAGAATGCTGGCCACGTGCGAGCTGCTCCCTTTATATCCAGGGGGCTTGCGCAATGCATCCCCCCCGCATGCGCAATTAACGCACGGCATCTGTTCTGCATCTGCTGTGCATCCGCTAGGCTTCCACTGTGCATCCACTTCTTCCGCTGTGCATCCGTTATGTATCTGTTTTTTCTGCTCTGCGTCCGCTCTCCTGAGACCCCCCCGAAGCCCTGCAAACACGCCATCCGTTCTGCATCCCCTGGGCTTCTGTTCCGCATCCACTTTGCATCCGCCCTGCGTCCTCCCCGCGTCCATTTCATCCGCTCCAATTATGCAAATTTTCGCCCCTTTTGAGCACGGATACAATGGAAGGAACATTTTTCCCTTCCATTGTGTCCTCTTTGCGTCCGTTGGGCAGTGTGACACAGTCTTAAAATGGACAAAAAAGCTTGCCATCTGTTCGAAAATGCGATGTACTCACTGCCTCCGTTTGGCTTCCTCTCTATCCATCCAGCATCCGTTTATTGATGTTTCATCCGCTCCGAATGTTTTGGGCTGCCCAAAACTTTTGCGCAGAAAATGTATCCAGTTCGTCTGTTCTGCATCCGCTACTCATCCATTACGTATCCGCTATATCCGCAAGGCATCCGCTAGGCATCCGCGCAACTCCATCCACCCAGACGTGGGGAGGAAGTGGAACGGACGCAGAATGGATGCAGAACGGATGCCTAGTGGATGCAGCACGGAAACAAAGCATTTAAAACAGAAAAAACGTTCGCAGAGGGGACCTATCTCGGATATTAAGGATGTCTACAGGATGCCTAGAGGATGCCTAGAGGATGCCTAGCGGAAAACCTATATTTCCTATAAAAAGGGGGAGCAACTCATCTGCATCTCACTTTCAGAACAGCAGCTCAGCGGTGCAGACCTCTGCAGCCTTCATCTGACTTTTCCTCTTCCACAGCATCCAGTCATGTCCACCGTGGATTGTAACAAAGTTCTCTCGGCAGCCACCATCGTTCTGCAACAGTGCGAAGCCATCTGCAGGCTCTGTGAACTCTACTGCGAGAAGAAAAAGAGGCAGCCAAAAAGAGTCTGGGTCCGAAGATGGTTCGCCAGAAGAGCAGAGGACGGACTGTACAACAATCTGATGGTGGAGCTCAGGAACGAAGACACTCGGGCGTTCCAGAACTTCATGAGGATGCCTCCAGCCATGTTTGACGAAGTTGTGCAGCGGCTGACACCCAGGTTGACCAAGGTAAACACCAGCTTCCGGCCCAGCCTGGAACCTGGGCTCAAGGTGGCACTCACTCTGCGCCACCTGGCCTCCGGGACCACCTACAGGAGCATGCAATACGGCTGGAGGGTGCCATCCAACACCATCAGCATTGTGGTCAGAGAAGTGGTGCAGGCCATCATCGAAGAATACAAGGAGGAGCTCCTCCAGTACCCCTCCACTGAAGAAGGATGGAAGAAAGTTGCAGAGCAGTGGTATCAGAAGTGGAACTTACCACACACCGTTGGAGCCATAGATGTCAAGCGCGTGGCCTGCAAAGCTCCAGCCAAGTTGGTGTCCACTTATTTCAACTCCAAGGGCTTCTTCAGCATCATCCTCTTCGCCATGGTCAATGCTGACTACAAGTTCATGTACATCGATGCTTCAGGCAACGGCTCATCTTCAGATGCCGAGGTATACAACGCCACTCACCTCAAGGAGGAGCTGGAACACAACCTCATCGTGGGCTTCCCCGATCCAGAACCCCTGCTCAACGACACATAAGATGTGCCCTACTTCATCGTGGGGGATGACGCCTTCTCCCTCACAACCTACATCATGAAGCCCTACACTTCCAGACTCCTCACCCGTGAAGAGAGAATCTTCAACTACAGGCTGTCCAGGGCAAGGCGGGTGGTGGAGAACGCCTTTGGCATCCTGGCCAACAGGTTCCAGGTACTTCTCACCACCATGCAGCAGGCAGACAGCAAGGCTGGCAGGCAGACTGGCTGGCAGCAAGGCTGGCAGGAAGGCTGGCAGCAAGGCTGGCAGCAAGGCTGGCAGCAAGGCTGGCAGCAAGGCTGGCAGGCAGACATGCAGGCAGGGAAGGCAAGGCAGCCAATCCGTCTGGCAGCAGGTCTTTCCTCTGAATGGCAACCTGCTTCCGAGCTGCTTCAGTTATATCCGCGGGGCTGACACAATGCATCTCCCCCGCATGCGCAATTAACGCCAGGCATCCATTAGGCTTCCGCTGTGCATCCGCTGTGCATCCGCTGTGCATCCGCTGTGCATCTGCTGTATCCGTTCCGCGTCCGCTTTGCTGAGGTCCCCCAGAAGCCTAGCAGATGTGCCATCCACTCCCATCCACTGCCATCCGCTGGGCTTCTGTTCCTCATCCGCTTTCCATCCGCCCTGCGTCCTCCCCGTGTCCGTGTTATCCGCTGCGGTTATGCAAATTTTTGCCCCTTTTGAGAGCGGATAACAACGGATGGAACATTTTGCTCATCCGTTGTGTCCTTTTTGCATCCGTTGGGCAGTGTGTCATGGGCTTTAGTTATCAGAAAAGCAAAACATGCATAACAACTAATACAGCTGTCAAAAATTGAACTTGATTTTGAACAGCCAGAAGTTGGTTGTTTTGTGCAAGTTATCTGTGTAAATAATATGGGTTCTTTTTCTTTACAGGACAGGTAATATAACTTTAAAGTGTTATCAAATATAACCTGTAATGCAAACACTGGGTATGCTGACAGCTGCTTAAACAGAGCATCCTAGACTCTGGAATGATAAACATATATCTGAAGTCAGTCTCAATCCAATTCAGGTAATCCCAAATGTCAGCTCAACAGAGTAATTAGCACTGAAGATAATATAAGGACTTCTAAAAATATATTGTAACTGAAGTACTTTTTTAAAAGGGGTGTGCATAAGTCCCTGTCCTGTTGTCCCCATTTATTTGTCCCCATTTCCGGTATTCTTACTCATGTTTATACTTATACCTATTATCTTGTAAGTGATTGACAAATCAAATGAATAAATATGTTTGTATATCTGATGAACTACATTCACACTATTTGCAATTAAATTATTTCAACTGTAGGTGCTCAGATTTCCTGCTAAAATAAGTTTAGAAATCTCCAATAATGGTTAACAGCAGTTAGCATAAAATTGTTTCATATATCTGGCTGCACTAGTCATTCTGAAATTCATCTTATCAGAACATTAAGTGAGTATACACCACATTTTTATATTACAGTGGGAAGAGAAAAAATTATAAGTAAGAAAAGATATAATTATGAATCTTTGCATACACTTGCCAAGGCATTTCCAGGAGGATATTGAATAGGGAGTCACAAATCAGACTTATGGTAGTAATTTATCCTGATACTTTGTTTTGGGACATAGGCAGATGCCATTCAACAGCTGGAAACATTCAGGAGATATTGTGTTTGAGGTCAAATTATTTGAAGAGGGACTGAGATGTTAGGCTGAGTAATCTTTGCTGAGATATATTTAATTAAACTATTAAACTTTGCAATTAATAGCCATTGTCTTGCTATGCTGTTTTGCTAAGTGTTTCTTCAATTATTTAGTTTGCTTGATTGATTATAAGTGATCAGATGCACTAAATTACTATACTTTCTGCTGGGCACTAAACATTGAGGTCACTGGGAAGATCCTATAATTATTTCTGCATCAGTAATAGGAGAAATGTGAACACACTTGTTGAGGTAATTCCCCGTTAGGAGAATGAGTGCATACAGGGAGACGTATAGAGAGTAGTGTTTGAATAACACACACACAGCACACAGATACACTGTACAGTAAATGTAGGTTTTTACTTTCAGAAACGTTAAGCAAAATTCAAACACAGTCCAAAGTCATTCACAGGTAAGATCAGTCAGTTTTTAGTCCAGGGATAATCCAATAACAAAGTCCAGTGTCAAAAACAGTTCAGTATCAGACTTACATCGAATCCAAGAATATCAGTCAATTAGAAGAACAGCAATACTTTCCAACAGAAGGAAACAGAGATTCATTGAGACACACTCTCTTCTGAGACAAAGACTAAGACTACCCAGGTTTCTGGCTCCATCTTATGACCGTTTGAGTAACCACACCCTGTTAGGGATAACATTGTTCACCCTAACTGTTTTAGGTGAAATACTAACTATGAATCATAGTTAGTGTATGCAGCTTTAACTGTAAAATAGCAACTGTGGGTGTGGTTATGAAAACCATATAAAAGTAGCAAGGCTACAGCTTGCTCTCTCTCTCTCTGGCTTTGATGATCCCTGATTACTGCTTGGAAGCAAGACTGCATTGCTCGAACGGGAGAGACAACAACGGACTGATTTATGTGAACTGACAATAGGATATTCTACATGGACTTTGCTAACTGAATATCCCTGAATGGACTGACTATATGGTAACTGAATATTGGACTGTTTTTGACTATGCTATAAACTTATACTGGAATAAAATATATTCTTGATAGCACAAGCGTATCTGTTATTTTTACTGTATGTTAATAAACATACAAACTTAGCTCACTCATTTATCTGTGTGCCTATCTGACTAACGCTGCACATTCTGTTTAGCTTGTCTACCTAACCCTGGTTGGGGAACCCAGGCTTAACACACCCAATTGCAGTTTTTAGTATTCTTTTAAAGATACAGTATTAAAATGTCTATCCTGGTTTATATATTTCCAACCCAAATACCTGTTAGGTGACTTATATTCCTAACAATACTGATGCCACTATGTAGGAAGGTAGCTGTGTTAGGTCTATGATGGCCAGAAGTCAGGAGTCTGGAAACATCTTTTCTGATGAACCCACCTGATTAAAAGTCAGATCCTGAAGGCCTGTTTTTTTTAATCAAATGCATTTATCAAAAAAGATGCTACCAGACTCCTGATTGATTCCATTACAAAGGTTTTCTTATTCCCTAAACAAAAGATTCCTTTGATATATGAATATTAAAAGCAATCTGAGTTTAGTTTGTAAAATAACAAGCATTTTTTGCTTCTTTGTATATTGTTCATTAAAAATTTATAAAAGCTGTATTTCAAATCCAATAAGAATAACCAGAAATTTGAATAATTTAAAATATTGTTTTGAGAAAATTATCTAACAGAACTCCCCAGGCTGATTCAAACTATAAGCACAGGAAAAAGTCCTAGCGAAATAATAATCTTAAGGAAATGGAAGAATGGTTGGAAACATGAATACAAGGTTGAGGCTGAAATTAGAACCCAAAAACTGAATGATGGAACTAAACATATTGTTTATTCTGTTTCAGTCAGGTTTACCTAAAGCTCACTTTTCTTTCCAAAATTGATTGCTGAAGTAATATATAGAGAAAACTACTTTTAAAGATTAATCTGATGCTCTAATAATCACATTACATATGTCTGGTGAGAAATAAGTAATATATTGCAGAAAGCTATGAAATATTTATGCTGTCAGATAGAAATATAAATGATTAAATAACATAGTACTGTATATTCTGGCTTTGCTAAGATTCCACTGTGGTGTCTTACAGATTTTTCTACAGATCTACTTTTGAGTAGGAAACATCTGGTATAACACTGCCTCCCAACCGATTTCTAACCCTTTTGAAGAGATTCTTAAGCCTTAAAGCAACTGAAACTGTTCCTAAGAAACTATGAGCATCCTTCTGAAATAGTCTGCGTGTATTTTTGAATAATATTTTATTTTGGTTGCAATTGTTTTCTCTCCATGCACAAAAGGATATTATGAACTGCAGCTTCTGAAAAACAATTTCCTGTGTAACTAAACTGCAGTTGTTTGCAGAGCTATTCTCCTCCAGAGGCATCTTTGGGGAAGAATGCCCCCCCCCCCAAATCATGATAGTACCCACAATTAAAGTTTTGACCCATTTTTACAGGCATCAGAAATAACACATACATTAAAAATGGATGGGCTTTGATGTTATGGTTGCAGCTACATCCTGACTTTTGTGACATTTTCACGTAACAATCATGTTTCTTTCATATTATTTTCAGTTTTAACAAATCAACAGAAATGATCAAATCTGCCAAGAACCCCCACATAACATCAGGGTTACTGCAATAATCAAAGACCTGCCCCAAATAGGAAAAAAATACCACAAATATCTTCTATATTGTGCCATAAGTACTTTGACCATAAATACTTCCAAAAATATAAGAAAAGGACTTCAAATCATTCCTAAATCTATGTCATCAACTCTTAGTGCGGTATGCATAATTTACATTATCTTATTCACAGGACTTTTTGAAAATGATGTCACCAAGGAAATTGGTATATGTCACCAAGGAAATTGTCTACAATGTTACAAAGATGTTAGCAATCTGAACCACAAGAAGGAATATTTTATCATGCTTGATGGATATATAAAAAAGCTAGAAAATTTTGGATTCAGATACAGATTGAATTTGATTCAGAGAATTTTAAAAAATCATGGAACTTTGTTTTTATATATGATAACTGCAGCAAGACTATTGTATGCACAAAGATGAAAAGATTTGACAATGCCTACAATGCAGGATATTTGGTGAAGATTATAACATGCGGAGAGTTATGAAGTAACTTTGGAGAATTAGGTAAATTTATGATTGTACTTGTATAGAAGATTGAAAAGCATTTCTTTATAATTCCCCTTTCTTCTATTTTTCTTTCCCTTTTGTTTTTTCTTCCTTGCTCTATATTACTCTGTATTTGTGTGAGAGGACAGACTACCTACAAAATGACCAGCACTTGTCATCCTTTTAGGCCAGGAGAGTAATTATTGGCCCTTACAGAAGTTAAGGCTAGTACCTTGGACAGCTCTATTATGTGTTTATATTTATTTCTATCACCTTCCATGTATCTGGGCAAGTAATCTGTTTTATGTAAAGACACCAGTCTTAATAAAAGAAGATTAGCTGAGAAGTCTTCTAACTTATTATCCTTGCCAGTGCTGAATCAGCAATATGTAAAAAGTGGAAACTTATTAGAAGAACATAAATATATTTTAAGCATATTTATTTTCTCTGTATCTCTATCTTTATATAAGGGTGCACTATATCTTTACAAGCAACACCTTTCCAGAAATACCTCAGAAATAAACTTGGTGTCCCAATTGTATTTTTCCTCATGAACATGCCAGAAAGTTCCCTTGCTTTTAGTTCTGATGGAGAATGCTATTTTAGTCCATTTCATTCTTCCTCAACTGCCATTTTAATTGAAGGAAACAGTTAAGGGCCTACAGACAAATTGTGACAAAATATTGACTTAATAAGGGAAAGCTGGGGGGAACTGAACTTTTTCCTGTGGCTGTTCAGATTGAGACTTGTATATGACTTTCTGCCACAGGTACAATACCATGTACCATTGCTTGCTAGGGCTGTTTAGGTGGCCTTGGCTAAGGTGACACTCCTCTATCTTAAATCCTGTATATCTTTTTGGGATTCCCAACTGTATAAGCTAATATTTTCTTTTATTCCATTTCTATCTATTTTTATCAGAACATCTTTGTCACATTACAGTCAATATTTTATTTTCTCATTATTGACATGAAAACAAGTATTCAAATTTTGACCTTTTGTAGGTACTTTCTTTCAGGTATGATAATAAACAACTTATGACTTACACTGTCTTATGATTTCTTCCTGCAAGTCTATGCCCTTTACCTTTCCCCTGAACATAAACAAGAATCCCTAAATTATACAAATAAATGCTACAAAATAAACCATTACTTTCTTTCTTAGAAGAAATATTTTCTTCATAAATAAGATCTCATATCCTGAATGTAGTGGTAAGTATACAGAAGCAGCAGTCCAGACTTGGCTGATCTCACAAAGCTAAACAGAGTTGGCCCCAGTTAGTTTTTGGAAGGCAAAAACCAGGTCATCTGAGAGCTATTGTCCAGACTTGGAAATTGAAAAAAAAAGTTATCCCTGAAAAAGGCAATGGTCAATTTCTTTTGTGAGAACTAGTTTGATGTTACAATTAAGGTGCCAGGCTAGAAACTGGGAGACCCTGAGTTTTAATTCTAGTCCCACTCTCAATTTACTCTCTGTCTGTCTCAGTTCTAGGAAGCAAACAATGATAAGCTACTTCCAAAATCTTGCTACGAAAACTGCAGAGACCATCCGGACAGTGGACGGGAGTCAACAATGACATGTATGCACTCACATTCTCTCTTTCACACACAATTCTGTACTGTTGTGAATAAAAGTACTTGACCATGTCCATGAAGCCATCAGTAAACTGAGTCCAATAAAGAATATTGGTTAAATGCCACAAGACCGTCAAGGCCATCCTGCAACAGCAACTTTCCTTTTTTCCTTAACTTTGGCCCTGAAATAGTATTTTCCTAGCCTCAGTAATAAAGTAACCTCATCTTCTGTTCATCTCACATATTCTTTCCTCCATGTTTTGTTGCACAGATGATTGTCAAATAAACATCATTCCCTAAGGATGTTACTGCAATTCTTGCAAGACAAAATTCCCAAAGCAACAGTTGAATATTCAGCCTAATGACACTTGGGATAATGTAAGAATAATTACATTTTACTTTTCTTCTTTATCCCTATTGAAAAATAATTTATCTAGGTTATTTAATCTTCCAAATGTCCCCTTAACAACCTTTAAGCTTATAATAATCAATTCTGGGGGAAAATGTAACTCTTACAGTAAAATATTTCTCAAAAATGGGTCAGAAAGTTGAAGAAGAATTAAGAGAAGGAAGAAGGTACATTCTTTCTGGTAAAGTAGTTGGCAAGCTATTTCAGATTTCATTTGAACTTTTTAGCCTGTTGAAAAGAGGCAATTTTTTAGGACTAGTCCTTACAATTTAAATTTAAAACTGAAATGGCTGTGAAAGTCTGACTTACAGACGAACACAATACAGAAGCCTGATGATGGCAGATGAGATTCTGCCGAAACTTTAAAAGCACAACTACAATGATGTAGGAAAATACCCGAACAAAGCTGAACAGCATACATACATACATACATACATACGTACGTACGTACGTACGTACGTACGTGTGTGTGTGTGTGTGTGTGTGTGTAGGTCTAGGTGTGTTCGGATCTTTTCCCATGTAAGATGAAGAGTATCTTGGTGACATTTCGGCGAGGTCCCACTCGCCATCCTCAGGCTGGTGCTTTCGGCTTCGAGCCAGTGCAAGCAGTATGTGATTGGAGTTGCCATCTCTCTATAAATACTGGTGATGCGGGCTGGTGTGCTGGGCTGGTTGGCTGCGCTGCTGCCTCTTGATTGGTTGATAGAGTTGATGTTAGCGTTATGGGCTGTGTGATGGCCTTGCAAGTTTTGTTGTGGAGATATCCTGGATTTTGTGCTGTAATCTCTTCGGTCATTTGTTTTGTAGTGATCTTTTTTCCATTAGCCTCCTGTGTTTTAACGGCTTGGGTAATGGGTTGTGTGATGGGCTTGCGAGTTCTTTTGTTGTGGTATCCTGGGTCCTGCATTGTAATCTCCTGGGTCGTTTGTGTTTTGACCTCTTTTCCATGGGTTGTGTGATAACTTTGTGAGACTTATTGCTGTGGTATCCTTGGTCTTGTGCTGTGATATTCTGGGTCATTTGCTGTGTTGCAACTTCTTGAGTTCTTGTGGTGTAATTTCCTGAGTTTTCTGATGTGATATCCTGAGCGGGTGGCTGTGATGGAGCATTCTGGGTTTTAGTTTGGCTTCAAGTGTGTCAGCTTGTTTGGTTTTGGGGTCAGGGGGTGCGACAGCTGGTGAGGCAGCTGTGGTCTGTTTTCTGGATGGTGGTTGTCTTTCGTTTGTAGAATGGGCTTGGGCTTGGGGATTGGTGGTGATTTTTTTTGCTTAAGCTATTATTGTTATTGTTACGATGACATTATTACTGAATAAAAATTCAAAGCCAGGGTATATATATATACTTATATATATAATATGTTATAATATATAATATAATATATAGCCAGGCCTGGGTCTGATGAGGGGGATTGGTGGTGGTGTCCCATGTTGTTTTGGGTCTGGTGTTGGTTTTTGTGGCTTGGACTTGTTTGTTGGTGAGGGCTAGCTTCAGATGTCTGGTAGGCAGGAGGTATCGTCCCATCTATTCATGTTTATGGGGGTATTTCTCTATCTCGATGGCTTCCCTGATTATTGTCTTGCTGGAGTGTTCAGTGTTCAATGTTAATTTTGTTCCTTCAAAAGTCCCAGCCACGAAAACCAACACCAGACCCAAAACAACATGGGACACCACCACCAATCCCCCTCATCAGACCCAGGCCTGGCTATATATTATATTATATATTATAATATATTATATATATAAGTATATATATGTTTTCTTAGGCTTTCGCGGGTACTTACATGTGTGCTATTTAGCTTCCTTCGGGTATTATCCCACGTCATTGTAGTTCTGTTAAAGTTGTAGCAACGTTTCAGCAGAATCTCATCTGCCATCCTCAGGCTTCTGTATAGAGTTAGTTCCTGGTTTCAAATTTGAGGCTGGTCCATTCTGATTGGTTGGGAGCCTGGATCTGTATTCATTGGACTTGGAGTTTGATTGATTGGTGTTTCTGGTTTCTTCTGTCTGTTTTGTGGCTTTGATTGGCTGGCAACACTCTGTTCTTGTGTTGGAGGCTTTCAGTGCAGCTTGGCTCCGTGTGAAGGGACGGCTGCTCTTCATTAGCAAGCTGGGTTTCACCTGGGTGCCTGGCTTGTGGCATGGAGATCTTTCTATTTGAGAGTGCAGGCTTCCAAATGATTGACAGTCTGGTGGAATCATCTCTTCTATTCATGCTGTCAGGTCTTTTTTCAATCTCTATGGCTTCTCTGATGATTCTGTGGCTGGGGTTTTCTATAGTGGCTAGGGTTTTCGTGCCATTGAAGTTGATGTTGTGACCTGTGGTTTTCATGTGTTCGACTAGTGAACAGGTGTGTTCCAGCTTTTTTACTGCATTTTTGTATTCATCTAGGCGGGTACTTATTCTTCTATTGGTCTGTCCAATGTATGTGGCCGGGCATGATGTACAGGGAATTTCGTATATGCCTTGGTTTTCCAGGTCAATTTTGTCTTTGGGGTTCCTCAGGATGGCTGCTATTTTTTTGTCTGTTTTGAAGGCAGTCTTGATGTGATGCCTGTGTAGTATCTTACTGATTTTATCTGTGGTGCCTCTTATGTAGGGCAGGACAGCTGTTCCATAGATCTGTTGATCTTCTAGGTCTCTGTTATGTCTTGGTGTGTTTTTGTGGATCAAGTTGGTGATTTTGTTTTTGTGGAAGCCATTGGCTGTCAATACTTCAGTCAGGGTGCATAGTTCAGTCTTTATATGTGTCTTATCTGCCAGGCATTTGGTTCTGGTAATTAGGGTTTTCGCTACAGAATTTATCTGTGCTGGGTGGTGGTGGGATTGGGCGTTGAGGTAGCGGTTGGTGTGTGTTTTCTTTTGGTATATGGTGTGTCCCAGTGTGCCATCTGTTCTTTTGTAGATTAGTACATCTAGGAATGGTAGTTGTTTGTTTATTTCCGTTTCCATGGTGAACTTGATTTTGAGGTGTGTGTTGTTTAGGTGTGTTAGGAAATTGTTTAGGTTTTCTTTTCCCTGGGGCCAAATCACAAATGTGTCATCGATGTATTTTAGCCATAGTTTGGGTTTGTGGGTGGCATTAGCCAGGGCTCTGGATTCGAATTCTTCCATGAACAGATTTGCAATGACGGGTGACAGTGGTGATCCCATAGGGGCTCCTTCAATTTGCTTGTATCTTTGTCCTTTGTATGTGAAATATGTGTTGGTTAGGCAGTGTTCTGTTAGTTCCATGAGGTCTTTAGCTGGTTGGTATTTATTTTTGATGATTTCAAGTATTCACAATTTTTTTTGTGCTGTGAAGTTGGTTTACAAATTTTTTGTGCTGTGATTTCATGGTCTCAATTACAGTACATTACATAATAACTCATATTATCAATCAAAAATTGAATATCCTAGTATTATTAATCAATCATTTGACTATAATTTTGTTCATTCATACTTTGCGAGATAGCTATACTTTACTTAGTTTATTTTATAACAATTCATATAGTCCTCCCATATCTATCCTAAAAACATTTTATATATATAATAATAAAAAAAGAAAAGAAATACATATTTATATATTCATTATTTTCTAAAATTCTACATGTTCTGTTATTATATTTTGTTGTCTAGCCATTGATAGAAAAAGTCCCAAATTTTGTAAAATTGTTTATCCTCTTGTTCTCTAATTTCAGATGTCAATCTACTCATTTCAGCACATTCCAGTATTTTCTTGATAATTTCCTCCTGCAATGGTATTTTCTCATTTTTCCAATTTTTAGCAAATACAATCCTAGCTGCTGTTAATACGTTTACAATCAAATATTTTAAATCTTTGCTGTATGTTTCAGGTAGAATTTCCAATAAAAATATCTCTGGTTTTAAATCGATATACTTTTTAGTCATTTTTTCCAACCACGTGTGGATTTTAGTCCAATATTTTTTTTGCATTCGCACAACTCCACCACATATGGTAATATGAGCCAGCTATCTGATGACAGTTCCAACATCTTTCGGATTTATTCTTGAACATTTTTGCTAATCTTATCAGGGAAAAATGCCACCTGTAAAACATCTTATACAAATTTTCTTTAAGTGCTGTTGACATTGTCATTTTATAATTTTGAGACCACAATTTTTGCCATTTCTCTAGATCAATCCCATATCCAAAATTCTTCCCCCAAGCAATCATAGTTTCTTTAACTTGTTCTTCTTCTAGTTTAATTTCTAATAAATATCCATACAGTTTTTTTTAATCACCTTTTCATCAGTACCTGTCAAAATCTTATCTAAATCAATCAATTTATTATAGAAATCTTCTGTTTTAAAATCTTTTTCATACCTTGAATGTATTTGTGCATAAGAAAACCAATTCATCTTTATACCTTGTTCCTCTAGTTTTTGCATAGATTTAAGTTCACCCTTTTCATTCAAAATTTCCCCATATTTAACTGTTTGTTCCTTCTCATATGTTGTAGGATAAGAAAATGCTTCAATAGTCAATAACCAGACTGGTATTTTCAGATAACATTGTCTTTTAATCTTCTCCCAATTTAACCACAGAGACTCCCGTATATGATGTCTTCTAAAATAACCCTGTATTTTAGTTCCCTTATACCATAAAAAGGCATGCCACCCCAACAACAAATCTAGTATTTCTTTATGTTATCCATTCCTTAGCCCATGTCAAGTTTGTAGCTTGGTAGTACAACTCCCAATTAGGCAGACCAAATCCTCCTCTAATTCTAGCATCTTGTAAAAGTTTTAACTTTATTCTCGCTTTCTTACCTTGCCATATATATTTCAACACAATTTTGTTTAAATCTTCAGCTAATTTTTGTCCTTTTTCTTCCTGTATGTTTTGAAATCTGAGATAAAATTCCGATCTGTCCATCTCCTATTTCAGCATCCCACATTTATCTTGTTCAACCACTGTTAATCTGCTATCAATATCTCCAATCTTTTTGTCTCTTTGTTTATCTTCTTCTTCAATTTTTTGGAATTTCTCATCATACTTCACCATCATTTGTTGAATATTCTCCACCTTTTCATCAGCTTTCCCTGTTCTTTGTTCAATATTCTCTGTTCTTTGTTCAATATTTTCTATTCTCTTTTCAATGGTGTCTGATTTTATTTTAAGGTCTTGGATTCCTTGCATAATCATCTGTAGAGTCACTCTTTCTTATCTTTGTCTTGCTTTAACATTGTCTGAATTGAACGTTGTCCTCCAGATGGTGGGGAGGCGGAAGTAGAAGTTGAGGAGCCAGAAGCTATAAATTTCCTACTCATTTTAAACAATTCGGGATCTTCAGGTTCTTCTAAAGCCTAATCCAATTATGGAATCGCCAATTATAATCCAAAATGAAAAATAAAAATGGTAGAAAGAAAAACCCAATAATAATAAAAAGAAATGGAGAAAAAATTTCTTCAGGTTCTTCTTAACCTTAATCCAATCAATAATTAGGTAGAAAGGAAGGAGAAAAATAAAAAGGTTTAAAAAGAGCAAAAAAAAAATTGAGAAAATAAAAATAATTCTTCAGGTTCTTCAACACCTTAATTGAACTGAGAATTCTCAAATTAAAAAAAAAGCATAAAAGTGAACCAAAAGAATAGATCAAAAAACAAAAAATCCCAAAGAAGAAAGGGGAAAAAAAAGAAAAATTTTGAGGCTTTCCCTTTAAAATACAAAGCAAAGCTGGAAATATTACAAAAATAAAGGTTTTAAAAAGAAAAAATGAACAGTACAGCTGGTAAGGGGGGGTAGCACAACTTAAGAAAAGAAAAAAGACACACTGTACTTTATTTAATTATCCAAGGCTCTTGTCATAGCTCTCTCCAAGCTTCAAAGCCAAGTTTCGATTGTTGATAGAAATCCAGAAGAACACCTGCAATCACACTCTCCTGTGCTCTTCCCTCTATCTTATCACGTAGCAATGTCCTTGAAAAAGAATTTCAGAGCTTTTTTTCTCAGCTTTCTCAGCTTCATCTAAAATATTTTCAAGCCTCCCCCTCCTTTCCCAGACAAAATGTAATAGAAGTTAAAAAGAAAAAAAAAACCAAGTATATAAAAATAACTAAAGGGAGCCTCCAACCTAAAATATTAGAAAGTCAAAAAAGAAAAAATAGATATAAATAGAGAAAAAAACCAGTCCAGTTAGCAAGTGCAAAATCACGATAGAAGTCCAGCCATAAGGAAAAAACAAAACAAAAAGCAAAGCCTTACTTTGACACTTCTGTTTAAAAATCACCATTTATTCAGTTCTGTCAAAACTTTTACAGATTTTTTTTTTCCCTTCGGGTGTCCTTTAAGGTCCTTTTAAGTCTTAGAATAATAAGAGAAAAATTCTCACCAAACAGACATACTTTCTCTTTCAGCCTCTTCCGTTCGGAGCTGTCCCAACTTCAGCAGCTATGATGGCTGCCTCTCTGCCGCTGGCAAAAAGGGCTTCTCCTGGATCAACCAGGGACTTTGTGATATCCCTGGGATCTACAGGACGTTCCCTTCACTTTCACCATCTCTTTGGGACGTTTTAGGTCTGTTTGGACCATCCAGGGGCAAAGATATCGGCTGCAATCTCAGACCTCCGAGATTGCATGCTGTATCATTGTGACACTAGCTCTGCCCTCTCCTAAAAGATAGTGATGTTCTAAATGTATATGACACCTTGAGGCAAATTATTTCTATTAAAACTTGTATTATGTAGAATTTTTAAAATACAGTATATGCCTACTAAGCAACAGTTTGGCTTCTTTTGAAATTTTCAGTCTCATAAACTTAACATCTAATCAAGAGTTTAAGTGATAAAAGGAAGTTCTTAGTTATGTTAAAATATGTTTGACATACCTATGACCTTCACTGATCCTATTTATCCCTTGGTTATAAGGAAAATATTCTTAATGAATTGTAAAAATGAACTTTGATGATTTTTGATTCAGGGATTATTTTCTGAACCAGATTTTCCATACAATGTTTAAAATTTATTATTTTAATACATACAAAATGCATGATATGTAATAAAATTTGTCATCAGTTTGAAGTCATTGCATTCCCTCAACATATCTGAGTCCAGCCCCCAGTGAATTCCACTGACCTTTATCTAGTGCCAATTTGGCTTGACTATTATATCAGACTCCTGCATATAGGTAGTATATAATAATAAATTAATATAATAAAGTGCTTTGAATTCAGCTCCTGTTCTTAGTTACTTGGACCTGATAGGTAAATGTGCATGAAGAATTTCAAACAATCCAGACATTAACTTGTGCTTTTTAGATCAGGACATTGAAGCAGAATCTAACATCAGTTAAAAAAAAACAGGTAAGCATTCTTTTAAAAAGTTATTTCAGGTTGCAAAATAATGATTAAATTAAAATTAATGTATGTATCTAATTTTGAAACCCAAATAACTGTTTAAAATAACAATATGAATAATTGATTATATTAATGTAATTTAGTTACATTTAATACAATTTAATAACAGAGCTATAATACTTATGTATTTACAGTAGAAAAATAAATTGAGAATAAATGCAAAAAGTGGTATTGAAGTGTTTTGAAAATATGGATACAAATCTTTTGGAAAAATATTTGTCTAGGCCAGGCTTCTCTTCACAAATAGGTGAAAATCAATTTTCCTTTTCCCATCTCTCATATGAAGGGTATTTGTTTCATAATTCCAAAAATGGAAGCATCTCTGTGTGTGATTTGGAACAAAAATAGCACATTCTATGCTCAGTGGATGATTGAGATATCTTTATAAGGAACGGTGATACTTTGTCTGGTTCTGGTGAAGCTAATTTGGGAGGATTGAGGCAAATGTATAAGAGATGCCCAGACTAGTCTTTTCATAAAATAAATTGGTTTTTATGCCAGTTAGCAATGCAACTCACCATCAGATGAGGGATTAGAACAAAGTGTTTGTGCAACTGAAAACAACTAAAAAGAGTGAAAATTGTGCTTTCTGATGTATCAGTCCAGAACTGTTACACCTTGAAGAAATGAATTTGTTGTATTCATTAGAGAAACTGATCTCTAAAACAATTCTGCTAGTGGGATTTTCAGGATCCAAATAAGCTAAGCAAGCATGTACAATATTTATCACAACTTAGTAAATCTAATGCCTACAAATATACTTCAGGGAGTCAGAAGGCTAAGGAGATTAAAACAAAAATAAATAGAATAGAATAGAGTAATTTATTGGCCAAGTATAATTGGACACATAAGAAATTAGTCTTGGTGTAAATTACATAAAGAAAAGATACATTTGTTAAGAATCATAATGTACAACACTTAATGATAATCATATGGTAGAGTCAGCAATCAAATCATACTAAGAAACAGTCCATATAAATTGTAAGGATACAAGCGACAAAGTTACAGTCATACAGTCATAAGTGGGAGGGGATGGGTGATAAGGAGTGATGAGAAGATTAACAGTAATGGTAGTGCAGACTTTGTAAATAGTTGGAGAGTGTTCAGGGAATTATTTGTTTAGTAGAGTGATGGCATTCAGGAAAAAACTGTTCTTGTGTCTAATTGTTCTGACGTGCAGTGCTCTATAGTGTCATTTTGAGGGAAATTACTTAAAATAGCTAAATCCCAGCAATCAAGTCTCTAATTTTTCAAAACAAACATGACATTTCTATATTTTGGCTCAGGTCACAGATTAATAAATGAAGTGGATAGAAGAAAACAAGTTAGTGCAGAGACTGTGTCTGTGGCTTGATGAAATAATGTTACCAGATGTATCACCATGAATATTCAAGCTTAATGCTTTCAGAAGATAATTAAGTAATAACAGCATTTGTGTGAATATGCTAAGAAAAATCTGCACAAAACATGGGACAGAGGAGCTCTTACATTGTCTTTTTCAAACTGCTTATGATCTAAGAACATAAATATGATAGATTTAACTTTATGGACCTTTTGTATACTATCTGCATTGTGGTAAAAATGGAAAAATGCATGTGTTCTATCAAATATGAATCTATAAGAGAAACTAGCCTTAGTAAAAATACTTAACTACATAGGTGTCAATAGGACTTTGCTGCTTCCATCAAAACAACAAAAGTAGTGACCCAACAGGGTGCTGCGAGCATTGTCTTTTTTGTATGTTTTTGTGATATCATAATGCAGATTCAGAAGGGGTGGCTTTGTATTATGATCCTGCTTTTATCCTCTTGTCACTCCACAGAAGCTCTTGTTGGCTCTACAAATTTAAGGCCAGAAATAAATCTTTCAGTTGATTTGGTCAACTTATGTTTTCAATTACATGGATTCATTAACAGACAGCTAATGAATTGATTGATGTATTTAACATATGGCAACAGCTAATGAAATCCAAATGTCAACAAGATGGTAACAAAAAAACAAACCAGAGAGAGAGAAAAAAAGGAACAGGAGGTGAGAGAAATGGAGATGGGAAATGCTATAGTAACACCATTCCCATGTTCTAATTTAAGTCAGCATTCATGAGTTCAAACTGTGATATATATGTAGGCAGGATCTATGTTCTAAATTTATATTGGCTTTGGTTTTGAATAAATACATTCCATGGGAGGGGTCAGAAGGATGGGACAGATAAATCATAATTATTTATATTTATTTATTTTATTTAATAATCATATTTTCCATATATCCTTGAATATATCACAGATTGTATACTCTGTTTTCCAGTCCATTTGCATTGTATTTTATATATACTTACTTCCAATTATCGTATAACTTTAGATTAACATTTGTTCTTAATTTTATGGAACACTTTGGTTACTTTACCTCAAATTTGGTGAAACTGAATTCGGCTCTAGGATGAAATATATGACCTGTTCCTGCCATTTAGGTTACCATAGTTAGTGTCTCTATGTGTCCTTCCTTAGTGCTGTTTAAATTATATTAGAACAGCTGCTTGATCTCTATAGTTAAGGGCATTCATTGCTATTGAAATCCTAGCCATTTCTGAACTATTGCATGCCAATTATGCAACAGCATCTCAAGTCAAGTGTTTGCATAGAGGTCAGGAAATATCATACCTATGTATATTATGATATCTGTTTTCTGCTTTTTTTTCTACAATTGCCCAGAGTCATTGTGAATCAGGTAGCCAATTAATAAATTGAATGAATAAGAACAATTTTCTTCCTCCTGCAAACTACTCTCTCTTCAGGTCCATTTTCACTTTTCTTTCCTTTGATGTTTTTTTTTTATTTGTGCTGATCACTGGATTTATTTTACAAAGAACTAGTCATATTCATGAAGAGGATGAAGTTGTTTATACAGAAATGTGCAATGGCTCAAAGCTCTCATAGTCATTTTTCTACAGTGCCTCATTGAGTTTTATCTTATACAAATTATGTAATAATTCAACAAGGATCAGCAACCTCTTCAGGTGCTTAGTACCATTACTCTAAATACAAATTATACATGTTTAAATAACTTAAATATTTCAAGATCATTAAAGCTTATGAACTGCTGGCAATTCTACTCTCAACCTCTTGCTTACTCTTAACCTCTTGCAGAATTTCATAAGAGAATAATAAATGTTTTAGATTTTATGAGATCTCATCCAAGAACAATGGATGCTTATAAACTGTAGTTAATTTTTAGATTGGGGCCATTATTTAAAATTTTAAATAGTTGATAAAAGAATATTGAATTTTGAGTTTCCCAGGAGCCACACTGCAATTATTCAGTATTGATGTATTTGAAAAGCTTTTTTTCCCTTTTCCCCTCTCCTTACAATAGTTTTGCAGCAACAAAATGTAAGAAGGCCAACTGTTGGGTAATAAATCCTGCCGTTTTAGAATGGTTTACTGTGATGTCTGATCTTTTGTAAAGGGAGAAGATATACAGAAAACTAAAAATCAGACAAAATGATTCATTACTTTGCTTGCATTGGCATAATTGACAAAATTCTTATTTGCTCTTTCAACAGAAGATTGTTAAAACAAATCCTGGCTTAACAGTAAATTTATACATAGTCTGTATACTTTTTTCCTACTCATAGTAAGTTTGTTCCTAATATGGATAGGAACAAATTAATATAGCCATTCCTTGAATTAAAAACAAACACCAAAACATTGATGCCAATTAAGAATTTTTAATATATTATAATACTCAGAAATATTCAAATGCAAATGCTTGTTTGTCAACTTTAATTTGGCTTTTAATGTGATCATTCCTCAGCATTTAGTAGACAAAATAGGCCTTTTAGGTTTCAGCATTTGTTTATGCAGCTGGATTCTTGGTTTGCTCACTAATGGGCCCCAGTATGTGTGAGTTGGAACTAATATTTCTAACACCATTTTCTTGAACACAGGTTTAGTCCGCTGTTGTTCATTCTGTTGATCCATGATTGTTGTGCAAGGTTTATGAAGTGTGCAGTTGATAGTAGTGGGCCTTATTTAGGATGATAATGACAGTGCTTACTGGGAGAAAGCAGAGGGTTTGGTGAACTGGTGTAATAATAACAGCCTGGTTTTAAATATAGGAAAAACAAGAGAGCATTGTCAATTTCAGAAAATGTAGTCCCAGCTATACAGCTATGTGTATTAATGATTCAACTGTGGAAGTGGTTAGTAGTATCAAGTTTTTGGGTGTGCAGCTGATGAGCAAGTTTGCTTTGTTGCTCAACAATGAGACACTGGTGAAGCAAGCACAACAGCAGCTACATTTTCTGCAACATATAAGAGTACCTCTTCCTTCCCCTTTCCTTACCACTTTCTATGGAAGGACAACTGAAAGCATGCAAACTGTTATATGATATCATTGTGTGGTTTGGATGTAGTACTGTTAATAGGAAGGCTGTGCTGAGGGTGGTGAGGACAGCAGAAAATCATGTTCACTTTCTTTTATTTAGGACATGGCATAGAAGTGCTGCTTGACCAGGGTCCACAGTATTGCCTGGGATGCTACACATCCTTTCCATGACTGGTTTTCTTTGTTATCTTCTAAGAGGAGGCTTAGCAGTGTCTGAAGCAGAACAACTAGATTCTGTAATAGCTTTCTACCATGTAGTATCAACCTTGTTAACTCTCAACTCTTTTTTTTGTTATGTATTCAAAATGGATTGTGATTAATATATGTGCATGTGTGTGTGTAAAGCACATGTATATGTGTGTGCATGTATGTGTATGGGTACATATTTATTTTGAGAGCGGGCATCAGAATTTCATTTTTTAATTTGTGCCAGTGTGTTCACACAAAAAAGTGGTAATAAAGATTATCTTATCTTATAAAAGAGGAATTTTTTGGAGCAAAGTTACATTTGAAGAGGGAAAACTAGAATTACTCATATATTATGGTCCCTTGGTTGATCAGCCTGCATAGATAGATCAGCCTGGATAGATCAACCTTCAGTTTGAATAAGCAAAATTATATAAAGCTATATCAATATAATTTTTTTGGTCATGAAGTCTTTCGTTTGAGCTTCAAGATTGCTTAGAATGGCTGTTTAGAACTGTTTCACTAGATGTACGCAGAGAAGCATTATTTTTTTTATTATATCGAACAAGATGAAATACCTCTGTTCTAAAGAACACCAGCTGTCAGCTGGTGATGCCATGTGAATCCCAGCAAATTATATAGTTAAAAAACATAATGAGTGGCAAAACATATCGAGTTTGTGTGGAATCCAAAAGCACTTCTAAAAGCTAAAATACTGAGTGTTTGCTATTTTCTTTCACCGAAGACTTTTCTCTTCTGAAGGAAAGTAAACATTATAAAGTTAGTTGAGGGAAGGCATAAACAACTTGTTCTTGAATGTATTAATAACTATTAGCATCACATCTGAAGACAATGTTTCATGATGAAGTCAAACAGCTCTATTGAGGATTTCTGAAAAGGGAAATAGACATATGAGCTGGCAATTGTCATTTGGAGCAACTTAATATAAGTGGATTTTACTCCTACTTGAGACTTTTGTACCTTAATCTGGTCTCATAGTTATGGATGTGTCTGTGAAATTTTCATTTTGATGAGTAACAATTCTGACACAATGGAATTCAGGAGAAAAGTTGCAGGTTACTATTTAATAGCTAATATCTTATCTTGAATTTATGTGATGCAAAATATTTCACCTTTGAAATTTCTCTTAAAATATCAAATTAATGTGTGTGAATCAATTATGCTATATTAATTATGTGTCTATACATCTCATACACACACATGCACACACACACACACATTATGTATTAATACAGACATTACTGTTATGTGATTTGTAGTATTATTTCAGCTAAAAGGAAATTTAATAACTTTTATAGATTACAAAAGTATATTAAATGCACTTATTCATCCAGTGCAGGCAACATTAAAAGATTTGAAAATCTGTCATTATATTTAGCAGAATTTCATTTGTATTGTTTCAATATCTGGGCAGCTCTTAATAGAACAATGGTGGATTTTTATGTCCCTAAATTAGTTGAGTTCCATTAAAGCTGCCCTGTGTTCAACACACACCATTTTATAGAGTCATGAAATTGTGATACATTACATTGCTAAACAGGCAATTTAAGTACTAGAAAAACAGAAATAAAAAGGTTCATTTTGATAGCTCTCAGCTTGAAAATCTAACATGTTCAGAGATTCAGAAATGTAGATTCAAGACACAATTTGTATTTATTTGGTATTTAGCAAATTCCCTACTTTTGCCATGAGGAATTTGTAAATACTTTTCTTTGTTTCTCCTGGATCTAAACCAATTTAAATCTAATTTAATTTAAATTTAATCTAATTTAAATAGATGCCTTTTAAAAGCCTAGGGAATTTATAACATATGAGTTGTTCGATGAGCCAAGAATTCATCAGATATCTCAGTATTCCTATTCTTCAGTCTTCAGTTTGTCTCTCATGAAATATCAAAACAGCCAATTCAATCAGGTGGCTCATTCTGGGTTCTCTAATAGTGCTGCCTCGCATACTCTTATGGCCAGACAGTTTTATGTGAAGGAGAAGAATAAGTTACTGTAGCAATACAGCAATTAAACTTATAGTCATTTGCCAACTATATGCACATTTTACTCCTGGGCTGGTGATTTTGGTCCATGGCACAAAGAAAAGCAGGATCACTAGCAATTTATGAGAAAGTGAGCCTGCTGTAGGATATCTCAAGGGAGATGATTATGTCAGTGGTTTTTTGTTTTACTGCTTTTGTTGTTTTATTATTGTTTTATTTACAGGTTTTATTGTTATTCTGAGTTGCCCAGAATAAATGAGTGGCTATATAAATCTTTTAAACAACAAATAAATAAATACATGTAGAACAGGGAATCAGTAAGTAATGATCCCCAAAAAGGTTCTACGGCTTATCAAACCAAGGAATCCTGAATTAATTTAAAAATAACTGCTTTATCTATTAATTTATTCAATCAATTTGAATAGTAGCCCAAATTGTAGTTTCAACTCTGGGCAGCCAACAGAGGTTTAAAAACAATAAAGGCTAACAAAGTTAAAAGAAAAAGAAAGGAAAAATATCTGAGGTAAGCAATCTCTTAAACCATGCAGAATGGGTTCATTTAATATTCTGCCCCCATGGTCCAAAGGAATTGCTGATTTTCAATCACTTGCAGAAAACCAGCAGAATTGAGGCCACCTAATTTTTCAGGATGTTTGTAATGCCATACGCCCATCCTGCCAGATCTTGTGAGGGAAGCTGAAATTCTTTTATTGTTGACAGTTAGCATTTTGAACTGCACTGGAAACCTATTGATAGCCTGTACCGTGTTGTGTCCACAACTTCTCACTGTATTCTGAACTAGTTATACTTTCCAAGGGATCTTCAAGAGCAACCCCATAAAAAGCACATTGCAAAAATTCTGATGGGAGGTGATAAAGGAATCCATGATAATAAGCAGGGTCTTCCAATTAAGGGTACAAGCCCAAGTTTCTTCTAAATCTAACTGAGTTTATCAGGCACCCTGAGATGGACTGGTTGAACAGGTTCTCTCATCCTGTGGAAGAGTATGACTTCAGAAGACTCCAAGATAACAGAAAGTCATCTGACCTTGACAAAGATTTGTTGATAATAACTGCCATCTACAGATCATGTTGAGACAAAAACCACACCTAATACACAACCTGCTCTGTCTCTCAGATCTTCAGTCATTTAGGTCAGGGCTATGACTGACACTATATCTAGGGAAGGCACTTGAAGTTTCCTTCCTCAGTGTAAAAAACTTCACCACCTGCCTAGTCACAGTAATGAGCAAGTCAGGCATAGAAGCTATTATATAGCAGGGATAGTGGATACTCCTGATCCTTTGATACCTGAGTCCAACTTCACAAAAAGAGTTGCACGTGTGGTTATCTCATATGGTTATCTGAGAATTGTTGTCTTTGAAACTCACCAGAATCTTGTCAAATAAACAGAACCTCAACCTGTCCCTATCCTAGAGACATAGCATTCAAAGCCTATATAGGCAAATAGCCAACAGGGAACCAGTCCTCTGCACCCAAAGTAAATCATGGTGATACACACCTTGTCAACTTTTATCAGTGATATTTTTTTCTACAGGCTTGTTGCCAATTATCTCTGTAGAGTGCTGTGGCAGGTAGCAATTCATTGTTTGACAATTCAAGTTACTTTTATTTTATACAAAATATGGCATGTGTGGTTACCTTATGTGGTTACACATCAGGTTATCTGATTTGAGCTCAAAAATTCCAATGCCAACTAAGAAATACAAGAAACAAACTCATTGTTGCCATCTAATGGTATGGTAGTCTATATCACAGTTCAAATGAACTTATATATTTCAAAATGTAATATGAGTAAATGTTTTGGATAGCTTACAAGACATGTTGAGATAAGTGATGCATTATCCTGTCATAGGAAGCTGAATAATATAGACAGATGTTTCATTTTTACATTTTTAAGAGCACACAAAGATGCCATTGAGAATAAAACCATGTTCAAATTAAATTATATTTCAACAGCATATGGCCATTAAAAATCACTCTCTCAGTTATGTGTGCATTTTTCTTTTTAAATCACTAAAAAAACTGGAAACATGAAAAGAGCTACATTTTCAACTGAACAAAAATATACTGGGTCAATATTTTCTTGTATTTTTTAAAAAAGATGGAATCTAATCTTCAAAATACCTGCACTCCTAACTGTCTGTTGGATTTAATGTGATCTGGATGAACAATGATTGTATGTCAATGATCCTTGTTAAGTGGCATACCACAAGACTTTATAGTATATCCTTGAATCTTGGATAAAAATATAATTATTAAATGGGTAACAAACAAAAAGATGTAGATTAGTAAATACGTTACAAAACACTACCTAGTATCAGGAGGACCTTGGTAACCTGAAACAATGGAAAAAAACAACAAACTTAATTTTAGTAAGAGCAAATTGTTCTGATCCAAACTGAACAGAATCATGAAACAGACTCCTTGTTCCCCCCAAAACCCCCTTTTTATTTGGTTATAATGTGAATTCCTGACATTCACACCCAGAAAAGTATAAGCCTTCCAGGGTTTAATTGCACAAACAGACCTTATCAGTCCTTGGTTAGTTGCCAGGCTGAGAGTTTCCAGACACAATGCTGTAAAAGGAAATACTTGGCAATGAGTCTCTTTGAGGCACAAACTCAGATAAGCAAATCTTCACAATAATTAAGCAAACTAATTGTCTCCTGCAAACACCTCTCATTTTTGCTTTGGGAGGGGCCCCCTTTGGGAGGGGCCATTCAATGTCCACTTGTGCTTTTTCCTCTGAGTTGACCCCTGTTCCTTAGTTGTTCTCTTCTCCTGACTCTACACATGTGCACATCTGGAACAGGTGGCAGCTGTTCTTCTTCCCCACTTATTTCTGATTCCGAAGGCAGCTGATAAATGTTGGATGGCCCTGGCTCCCTCTATGCCTCCGAGGCAGAGCACCTATCAGACCCTTCCCCAGACTCCAGGACTGGACCAAGTTCCTCCCCAACCTTCTCACTGTCCGAGTCTGCCACCAGCTCCACTGGCAGCTGGTGGGCCACAACACAAGTGATTCATATATGTAGAAACAATCAAAGACATGTGTAAAGCATAGGGAGAATATACTGGCAATCATATATTAAGAGAGTATACAGAAAGAGAGCCAACATTGAAGAACTTCAAAGGTCTAAGTTATTTGTCCAGATTCTAGCCCATTATGTAAAACAGCAGGATTTTATAGCAGAATACTATGTATCTCTACTTGGTGCAAAACAGAATTGAATGAGACTTTTCTTGAAAGAACTATGTATTATTTTGTGGACATAATACTTATATAATATATCTTAGAATGAGCTTCCTCTATGTTTAATTCAAATGAAAATAAGGGATGTAATCAATCAATCAATCATTATTATACATTTTGTTTCCCCTCCATTGTTTTTTCTGTCAAAATATATTGTGCTTGGAAAAATTAATATGAGCTGCATAGTATAACAGTAATATATCTAGAACAGGACTGAAAATCACACTGATTTTTCTTCAGATGTTTTTATTCAGACTGATGAAAAAGGAATCACTTTAAAAAGCTTTTCAAAAGTTCAGGAAACTTTACTGGCATTCTCAGACATATGAGTATAAGTTAAGCATTTATTTTAGTGACCATGAGTGTAATAGAAGTATATGAATGTCCTGACTTTCAGTGCATCATCCATTCTCCAGTGATTTGCAGCCTCCCTGATTTTTCACATTTCTATTACATTCCATGGGAAGATATTAGAAAAGAACCTGTCCTATGGGATTTGTTTTGATTTGGAAACAAAGAGAAATTAGGGACATGAACACTCACTGAGAAATGTCTAAGGGAAAAACAGCAACATCAATTCACTCATCTCACACCAGCTGAAAACCACTAGCAAAAAGTACTTTGAGGTATATTTCAGGTATAACCAAGAAAAGAGGTTCAGAAGAAGAAAAATTCTGGAAAATCAAAGGAAAGATTTTTATACAAAATCTATTTATCTAAGCATATAGTGATATACAGATAAATAAAAACAGGAATTGTAATATGAAGCTCCAAGGAAGCCCTGGATTTATTGCTTAAAATGCTCTAAATATGCTTTATTAAACATGTCCATACTTCTGTTAAATCAGTTTTCCATGATTTTATTTATTTGGAACAGTATAAAAATGCCATCCATCCATCCACAGCTTCTTCCTGTTCTCATAATGAGAGTACCTGTTGCACATTTGACTAAAAGCACAGGAGAATAATACAAACATTAGAACCAGAAAGAGGACTGTATGACCTGAATATGACTAAGGAACAGCAGTCTGGAATATTACTGATATGTTTTTACATTTTGCTATGTTTTCAATTTGTGCTGATTTTTAAATTTGTTCTTCTAAACTACCTTGGCATTGCATAACATATTTTTATATGCATACTACTAAAACTCTCATTCCTATAATCTTTAACTGGGCAAAACAGTGCAAAAGATATTTGGACTAATTTACAGAATACATACAAAATGTGAGAGCTATGAAACTTGAGAAATGATTTTAGGGAAAGTTGTGGCTGCTTCAGAAGTCACTCCCATTCCCACTGCTTTTTTGCCCACCCATGGCCATTCTGTTTCTCTGTTCAGAAATATCTCTGAAACAACAGCCCAACAAGGCATGGGTTTTCTATTAAAGTTATATGTTTGGATTACACAAAGGGCATATAAAATGAACAATCAGGTTCCCACTGTGCTGTAAAGCTGAGAGATTTCCTTGGGCCAGCCCTTCTCTCTTTTCATCTTTTTTATATCCTAAAGTTATTGTAAAATGAGATAATCATATATATATACATACATATATATGTGTGCTGTTTAGCTTCCTTCGGGTATTATCCCACGTCATTGTAGTTCTGTTAAAGTT
>BLBF01000037.1:10009401-10142803 GCA_015471245.1 Laticauda colubrina
GGGCAAAAACAGACTCCCTCTGATAGCTCCAACCCAAACACCCCCCCACCAGGCACCCAGGTGAAACCCAGCTTGCTAATGAATAGCAGCTTGCTAATGAAGAGCAGCCGTCCCTTCACACAGAGCCAAGCTGCACTGAAAGCCTCCAACACAAGAACAGAGTGTTGCCAGCCAATCAAAGTCACAAAACAGACAGAAGAAACCAGAAACACCAATCAATCAAACTCCAAGTCCAATGAACACAGATCCAGGCTCCCAGCCAATCAGAATGGACCAGCCTCAAATTTGAAACCAGGAACTAACTCTATACAGAAGCCTGAGGATGGCAGATTATATATATATATATATATATATACACACACACACACACACACCCATGCACACACTCACACACCCATACCCCTGGAAGTTCCCTAAAGAAAGGGCAGAATATAAATGTAATTGTACGATATCCAATAACTTGATTGTTATGAAGATACAAGTGGAAAATGTTTATCCAGGGTTTTATTATATGCATGCTTTTATGGCCTTTATTCAAGATAATAGCCTTGGGATAAACCCCAATCCAGTTACTCTCAAGGCAGGTGCACTTGAGGTGGTTTTCAGCAGGTTCTGACCAGTTGTGGAGAACCGGTAATGGAAATTTTGAGTAGTTCAGAGAACTGGTAAATACCACCTCTGACTGGAGATTTTACAGTATTTTTCACCTGCCATGCCCAGCAAGCCATGCTCACAGAACCGGTAGTAAGAAAAATTGAATTCCACCACTGAGGTGCACCTTGCTGTAGAAACTTGGAATGTCTTAACTAAGCAGCCTCAATTGTTTCCTTTTTTCCCCAATTCCTTCTTTCATTCTGAAATGTGTCAGAAAACCACAAGTTTTTATTTACTATTTCACTAAAGTAGCAATATTTCCCTTCAGAAATGAAAAACTCTTAACATTCTTAAAATACGCCTTATTTTAAGCCATTGGAGATTTCCAGACCACCCACCATTCATCTGAGATTATGATAGCTGCTTTGCAGCTATTTTTTTTTTATATTAGGCGTTTTTGAACATTTTCTTGTTTCCCAGGGTTTTAAGAACTGCTTTAGCTTTCTTTGCCTAGGTAACACTTTCTGCCTATATTATTCATCCCTTCTCCCATCCACTCTTTAAGCTCAGTCACCAAATATACAAAGCAACAGGATTATTTCATTTTGGGTCATCATGATGAGATTTTTGTTGTGGCAATACTGTGAAGTAGAAGGTTAGACTTCACAGCATCTTGAGCTTGGGGGAAAATATTGGATTAAATGAAATTAGTAAATAATAATTTTTAAAGAATTTCACTATTTACTAGGAAAGGTTTTCTAAATCATAAAGCTTGAGAAACCTAAATGGCTGGCAGATAGGGAGGAAGGGAAGATATGGCCATTTGCAATACATCAAATACACCAATATATTTATGTAATAACTAAAACAATTCTGCAAAACAGTGTGTAACAATGAAGCTGAAAAACTAATGGAAGCCTTTTTTAAAAAACTAAAAACTAAAGTTTGTGGAAAAATCTTCCTTCCTTCCGTCCTTCCTTCCTTCCTCTGTTTCTTTTATGGAGTTCACTGTTTTTCTTTCCTCTCTAGATCCTTTTCTTCCTTATCCCAGAATGTATCTAATACAAAATCAGTGTTGATTTTGAAAAAGAAAGGTTAATCAACCTTTCTTTTTAACAGGCTTTTATTTTCAAATATAATGTTGTTAGAGATAACTTTGTGGTAAACTGCAAACCCATTAGCATTTAATAGTAGTTCAGATTGTTTAGTCAGATATTTACTCCATTTTAGTTGCTTTTGTATAGGACTTTTTATTGTTATTATGTGAATGAATTTAATTTCCCATTATTTTAATCTCCTTTTAAGACAATAAGAAAGAAGAAATGCAAACTGCCATTTTTCAAATTAGATAACCCCACATAATCTCCTATACTAGAGAGCTTTTGAAATTTAAGTGACTTTGATGTTGTAGAACTATGTAATTAGGTGAAGCTATTAAGAGATTTTGCTTGATTATATTTCATCCTGATTGTCTACTGCAGTCACAAACAAAATGTCATACAATGCTGTAATATAATGTTGCACTCCTAATTTGCTAGTGTCAGAGTGCATTGCACTGAGTACAATAATATTTTTTTAGAATTAAATAAAATTGTCCTACAGCCTTCAAATTCCTAATGATTAGGATATCATAAGGATGGAATATGAACAGGACATATGGCAAGAATTTCCTTTCTCTATTACATGCACCAGGACTTATGATGGATCATCTATGGGAGAATCGTAAAGCCTGGGAATGGAGTCAAAAAAGAATCAGCTTGGAGTCTTTACATTGGCACAAATGGCCTTAGTCCAATCTGCCTTAAGGCCCTGTCACACTGCCCAACGGATGCAAAACGTATGTAAAAAGGACACAACGGACGAGCAAAATATTCCATCCATTGTTATCCGCTCTCAAAAGGGACAAAAATTTGCATAACCGGAGCGGATAACACGGAAAGGAACGGACGTGGGGAGGACGCAGAATGGATGGAAAGCGGATGCGGAACGGAAGCCCAGCGGATGGGAGCAGATGGGAGCGGAGGGCACATCCGCTAGGCCTCCGGGGGACCTCAGCAAAGCGGACGCGGAACGGATACAGCGGATGCACAGCAGATGAAGCGGATGCAGAGCGGAAGCCTAGCGGATGCACAGCAGAAGCCGAACGGATGCCGAGCGTTAATTGCGCATGCGGGGGGGAATGCATTGCATAAGCCACGCGGATATAAAGGGAAGCAGCTCGCACATGGCCAGCATTCGGAGGAAAGACCTGCCGCTGGATACATCGAGTCTTTGCCTGCCCTGCCTGCATGCCTGCCTGCAAGCCTTGCTGCCAGCCTTCCTGCTAGTCTCCCTGCCATCCTTGCTCTCTGCCTGCCTGCCAGCCTTGCTGCCAGTCTGCCTGCCTGCCTTCCTGCCAGGCTTCCTGCCAGCCTTGGTGCCTGCCTGCCTGCCAGGCTTCCTGCCAGGCTCCCTGCCAGCCTTGGTGCCTGCCAGCCTCCCTGCCAGCCAGTCTGCCTGCCAGCCTTGGTGCCTGCCTGCCTGCCTGCCTGCCTTCCTGCCAGCCTTGGTGCCTGCCAGCCTCCCTGACAGCCAGCAACCCCACCACTGTGGGGAAGAAGCGAAAGCCTCAGCAACCTGCCGCCATCCCTGGCAAGAGGGACAGGACCACCCTCCCGCCCCCTGTCCCTGACTCTGCTTCTGCTGGGGCTTCTGCTGCTCGGGCTCGCTCTTCTGGTGCTGGAGCTTCTGCTGAAGCTGCTCCTGGCGGTGGTGCTTCTGCTGGTGCTTACTCTGCTAAAGCTGCTCCTGGTCCTGCTGGTCCTGCTCATGCTCCTGGACTTGCTCGTACTGCTCATCCTGCTCGTGCTCCTGGTCTTGCTTGTCCTGCTCGTCCTGCTCGTGCTCCTGGTCCTGCTGGTGCTGGTGCTGCTGCTGGTGCTGCTGCTGCTGATCCTGCTGGTGCTGGTGCTGCTGCTGCTGATGACAATGATGAAGATGATGATGATCCTACTGCTGCTGCTGCTGCTGTTGTTGCTGCTGCTGCTGATGATTTTGATCCTGCTGGTGATGATGATGATGATGATGATCCTGCTGCTGCTGGTGGTGGTGTGGAGGAGCAGCCCCTACTACCTGGGAGCCCCTCTGATGAGGGCCCATCTGGTCCTGCCAAAGGGAGGAAGAGGCGTATGAGACAACGGGAGAGGAGGCAACACTACATTGAGCAGGAACACGAGGATGAGGTGCTGTAGTGGCTGAGAGAGAATGACTATCTATGGCGGAAGGGACACCGGCTGTATAGGGACACCAAAAGGAAGCAGGCTGCTTGGAGAGAGAGGGTGGAGAGTATGGGTTACACTTCGGAGGTGCTCCTTGGCTGGTGGAAGCACATGCACACCTGGTACGGGAAGCTGCACCTGAAGAAATCTGGCCAGGCCATGGTTAAGCTGAGGCCAGAGAGACCTACGTCATGGCCAGGTGCAGCTTCCTGGAGGGTGAGATCCGCCACCGAGGAGCACCAGCAGCCCCTCTCATGACCCTCTCTCTCCGGCAGCCTGCTGAGACCCAGTCCTCTTCCGGCCGAGAATCAGTCCCTGTCTCCAGGCAGGTTTCTGTGGAGCATGCCACGGCGGAGAACCCGCAGACAGGTATTGTAACCGTGGTGGAGCACGTGGAGGTCTCCCTGGTGCAGTGGGAGAAACGAGACATCGCGTCTACCACAGCCGTAGCCGCATCCACCCACCCAAGCTCCACCTCCACAGAAAGGCAGAGAGGAGGGGCAGAGCCACACTGTCCTGCTGGAGATCAGGGACACCATCCGCACCAGCATAGATCTCCTCTCTCAGCTGGTCAACACCGACTCCTCAATCTCCAACCACAAGCCCTTCCTCACCTATGTCAACCAGACCCTCAGGAACATGGAGGAAGCCCAGTACCAGGTGGTGAAGGACCGGATCAGCGAGCTGCTTCACAACCCTCCAGATCCAGAGGAACCTGCTCCCACCCAGTCTAGGTCGGCTCCTCCACCCCAGGTGATATCCCTCCCATTCCAAGGCTTCCAACAGCCCCTCACCTACCAGGGCTACAGCTACCCGGAGGTCCAGCAGCACAGGCAGCAGCCCTTCCCAGTCCAGGCACAGAGTCATCAGGCGACACCGTTGCCACCGGTTCCAATGATGCCACCGATGCCACCCACGCCAATGATGCCACCGACGACAGTGATGCCACCCATGCCAGTCCTCACCCAGATGCAGACCAGACAGCCCCACTACACTACTCCTTCCTCCACCCCACAGCCAAGCCCAGCCTCAGTACATCTGTCATCAGTACTGGGGCTGACACCCCATGGCATGGAGGAAGGACCTCTCAGTATCACGGGTCTGAGCCAGCTGTCCGAGAGCTTTCTCAACACAACGTCACCTGTTGTCCTCTCGGGGCCAGGCACCCCAGTGGTGCTTCAGACAAGCACTGCAGCAGCAACCACCTCCACAGCACCTGGACCCTTCACCCCTGAGACTGGGCACACCTCCGAGTGACTGTGAAGACTGCCAGAGACTGGGTGTGGACTTTATTTGGAAACTTGACTTGGGTCATTTTTCTTTTAAGGTTGTTGTTCAATAAAGTTTATCTTTGATTCACAATTGGTTCATTTCTTTTTTTTAATAAAGTCTTGGTGGAAACTTTTAGAATTGGTTTAAGCCTTTGCATGCTTGTGGGATGGGTTAAGATAGCAGTGGGGTGGGGAGGGATACCTTTGGGATGGGTAATAGCTGTGGGGATAGATAAACCTCCAGTGTAAGCACAGTGGGACTGTATGGTCCACCCTCCCAGGTGCCACACCTATGGCCCTTTATTATCAATAGCAATGTAATCATTGATCCACACATGTCAACACAAACACAACTCTTTATTAAATGCCCTGTTCATTGTAGGCCCACCCAACATACATGGCCCAATCTCATCTGTGTGATGAGACAGGCTGAAGGAAGCACCCATTAATCATCTATCATTCTGTCTTGCCACTCCACTGCTCCAGCTGGGGAGTTGCACCAGTGTCTCAGGAGGTTGCGCTGCTTCTTCCCTTCATGTGAGGCTCTGTTGGGGCCTTGCACATCCTCAGTGTCTATCAGGTTTCACCCTTGCCTCCATTCCCCAGGCTCCATGTCCCCATTGCCTTGTTGGAGGTCCACGAGCCTGTTCTGCAAGACTGGGTAGCGGGTGCGCATGAGATTGTGCAGGATGCAGCAAGCTTCCACGATCCTCCTCACGGTCTCTGGGCGATGCTGCATGGTGGTGAGAAGTACCTGGAACCTGTTGGCCAGGATGCCAAAGGCGTTCTCCACCACTCACCTTGCCCTGGACAGCCTGTAGTTGAAGATCCTCTCTTGACGGGTGAGGAGTCTGGAAGTGTAGGGCTTCATGAGGTAGGTTCTGAGGGAGAAGGCGTCATCCCCCACGATGAAGTAGGGCACATCTTGCGTGTCGTTGGGCAGGGGGTCTGGATCTGGGAAGCCCACGCTGAGGTTGCATTCCAGCCCCTCCTTGAGGTGACTGGCGTTGTATACCTGGGCATCTGAACATGAGCTGTTGCCTGAAGCATCGATGTACATGAACTTGTAGTCAGCATCGACCATGGCAAAGAGGACGATGCTGAAGAAGCCCTTGTGGTTGAAATAAGTGGAGCCCGACTTGGGTGGTGCTTTGCAGGCCACGTGCTTGCCATCTATGGCTCCAACGGTGTGTGGGAAGTTCCACCTCTGATACCACTGCTCTGCAACTTTCTTCCATCCTTCTTCAGTGGAGGGGCACTGGAGGAGCTCCTCCAGGTATTCTTTGATGAAGGCCTGCACCACTTCTCTGACCACAATGCTGATGGTGTTGTGTGGCACCCTCCAGCCGTACTGCATGCTCCTGTAGGTGGTCCCGGAGGCCAGGTGGTGCAGAGTGAGTGCCACCTTCAGCCCAGGTTCCAGGCTGGGCCGGAGGTTGGTGTTTGCCTTGGTCAACCTGGGTGTCAGCCACTGCACAACTTCGTCAAACATGGCTGGAGGCATCCTCATGAAGTTCTGGAATGCCCGAGTGTCTTCATTCCTGAGCTCCACCATCAGCTTGTTGTACAGTCCATACTCTGCTCTTCTCCCGATCCATCTTCGGACCCAGACGCTTCTTGGCCGCCTTTTTTTCTTCCCATAGTAGAGTTCACAGAGCCTGTAGATGGCTTCGCACTGTTGCAGAATGATGGTGGCTGCCAAAAGGACTGTGTTACGATCCACGGTGGACATGACTGGATGCTGTGGAAGAGGAAAAGTCAGATGAAGGCTGCAGAGGTCTGCACAGCTGGGCTGCTGGTCTGAAAGTGAGATGCAGGTGAGTTGCTCCCCCTTTTTATAGGAGTATAGGCGTCCCTTTGCATCCTCTAGGCATCCTCTAGACATCCTTAATATCTGAGATAGGTCCCCTCTGCAAACGTTTTTTCCGTTTTAAATGCTTTGTTTCCATGCTGCATCCGCTAGGCATCCATTCTGCATCCGTTCCGCGTTCACTCCGCTTCCTCCCTGCGTCCGAGCGGATGCGAGTTGCACAGATGCAGAACGGATGCCTAGCGGATATAGCGGATGCGTAACAGATGCAGAACGGATGCCTAGCGGATGCGTAGCAGATGCAGAATGGATGAATTGGATACATTTTCCGTGCAAAAGTTTTAAGCAGCTCAAAACTTTCTGAGTGGATGAAATGTTCATAAACGGATGCTAGACGGATAGAGAGGAAGCAAAACGGCGGCAGTGAGTACAGAACGGATACATCGCGTTAACCAACGGATGGCAAGCTTTTTTGTCCATTTTACATCCTCTTTGCATCCGTTGGTGCAGTGTGACAGGGGTTTAAATTTTGTTAACCTTTATCTAATGCAAAAATAGAATTAACTATCAATTGACTAAATTCCTGTGCAAAGGCGTAATAAATCAGCTTAAGTGGAAGGTCATGTGCGGCTGTGATCTTTCTCATCTGACAATATCTGCGTGTCAGTGTACCTGTGTATGTTTCTATGTTTAGTATTTATATAAGTGTAAATATGCATTAACAAAACTCTCCATATTTTCTTTGGTACCTATTACTCATTAAATCAAGAGTACAATATTGGAGTATTTTGTTGAATTTTATTCTAAGTAGGAAATATACACTCCCTTAGAAGTTTAGGTATACTATAAAGTATCCTAAATGATACTATACTATAAAGTATACTATAAAGTATCCTGATTCTTAATGAACACCACTGCAGAAAAATCAAAGGATTGCTTTATATATTCACCAAACCAATATTCACCTTCCAGTTGTACATAAACCTACTTACAGAAAGGGAGTCAGAATTGTAATGTCTCTACAGCAGTGGGAAAGAATAGTGAGAAACAGAAACAAGGAAACTCCTGATTTGCAGAAAGAAACCCGAGAGAAGAAAGAATAAAAGAAAAGAAGCAGAATATATTTAATCCTCCATTTCCTATTCATTAAGCCTTCTGAATGTCTTCCCTTCTTCAGGCGAGTACTTAGTGTATGCATGCTGTGCCATGGTAAAAAACGGTGGAGGGTGGTTTGTCAGGAAGATAGCTGGTTGGAATACAAATTAAGCTTCCTGCCCAAACACCAACCATCATTTAGAGCACAAAAGATTATGGAGAACTAGAGAAAGGGCAAGGAAGAACAACCTATTTCACAAAGCTGCATTGGAACACAGAATGCAAACACCTTGACTTGCTGCAATATCGGAACAATTAGCTGAAAACCATGCTGCTCAAATTCATTATTTTTCCAGTTAGGTTCATTCCTTCATTTGCCATTTGAGATACACATCTTTAGAGAATGTTTCATAGAATCATAAGGTTAGAAGGGCAATTTAGGCCATCAGGGGCAAATTCTGCCTAAGAACAGGAATCCAGATTAAAGTCTTCCTGAAAGATAGCCCTTCAGCATCTGCTTGAACATCCCTCTTGATACCACAATCATTGTCAAATTGCTCTTATTCTTGGGAAAATTGTCTTTTTGTATGATCCTTATTCTGTTACCTGGAACTTCAGAGAAGAAATTGTGACCATCTTTTTTATGATGCTCCTTCAGATATTTTTGAAATGCAATCATATCATTTCTCAGTTGTCTCTTCTCAAGGCTAACAATACCCAACTGTCTTAGTCTTTCTTCATAATGCATAGTTTCTACAAGTCATCTTCCTTGCCCTTCTCTGTACCTTTTGTACTTTCTTGAAAAAAAATTGAGTTCTAAGAATGTGACAAGGTGTTTGAAGTGAGGTCTCACTTACAGAAAACATATTCTCTAAAATTGCATGTCTCTTTTTAGCAAATAGAATAGATTTCTGATTTATATTCATCTTGTGATTTACTATACTGTAGTTCAAGGTCTTTTTCATATATCTTAAATTCCAAATCAGATTTTAATTCTACACTTGTACACTTGTTTTCTTTTCCCCACAAGTGAAGAAGTTTACATTGACATCTATTACATTTCATTCTGTGACTCTCTACCCTGCTATCTTTTTCCTTCTCCCATCCAGTTTTGTGTAATATGCAAATTTGCTAAATATTCCAGACATTTCTTCATTAAAGTTAATAATGAAAATATTGCAGAATACTTGACATTACCTGACATTGACAGATACCATCCGAGCAGTATTTCTACATCCTTCTCTAACACACA
This sequence comes from Laticauda colubrina, assembly GCA_015471245.1. Lineage (NCBI taxonomy): Eukaryota > Metazoa > Chordata > Lepidosauria > Squamata > Elapidae > Laticauda > Laticauda colubrina. The sequence goes on from BLBF01000037.1 coordinate 10,018,681, forward strand.
AGCCTTTATCTGAGCTCCTGACTTCAAGATTTTCATTTCCAATCCCCAAAATATTAAGTTTAAATTCCTGATTAAAACCTGCCATGCTTTTGCCAAAGAAAGATTTGCAAGCCTTTTGAGATGCAACCCATTTCACATAAGCAATGCATTATCAAACTCAAATTATGATCCCAGAAACCAAATATTTCCTGTCAGCACTTTGCACACCCATTCATTCCTTGTAATATCCTTTCCCTTTTCAAGACTCTTCTGTAGACTGGAAATATGGATGAGATCACCACTTGAAAGTCCAATGCCGTGAGCTTCATCCCGAGAACTTCAAAATCCACAGTGATACATCTACAACATGGTGGTTTGCAATGTCATGTCCCTGCATGGATTAGCAGAAAGGGTTATTATTAGTATACTTGATAAGGTTGGGAGCTTACTTTGTCACATCCCTCATCTCTTTCTCCTGGCATTCAAAATCCTTCATGACCCAATCAGTTTAGTCATTACACATTTGCTTCTATTCATCATAGTGATGAAAGTATAACAATATTTCTCTCTATCTTCTTGCCGGGTATAACTGTATCTTCCCTGCTCTTCAGAGACTGAATGCCTATCTTTCCTCCTCCTCCTCCTCCTCCTCCGATGGAAAACTATATGTCTGAATTTTAATGTAAAATATATTTTATCTTTAGATTTTGGAAGTTGCTATTTTCTCTTTGGTTTGCTCTCTTGCTTAGAGAGTTGCTTTCTTTGTTGCTTTCTCTTTTTTTAATATGATCAATCCAGAAAGTCTAGCTGCAGGAGGTAACTGCTCTCTATTTAAATTTGCAGTTATTTTACAAGCATCACTATAAACATACTTTTAAAAAAAGATTTTTAAAATCCTGCCTTCATTACTGTGTTTCTCCAACAATACGCCCCCCAATAGGAAGGCCCAGCATGTTTAAGGTGAAATTAAGCCCCTTCCCCCAAATATAGGCCTATTTAAACCATGCTTTACATCACTTGAACTATATGAGGTAGAGAGAAATGTGGGGGAAGGGCGGGGGGAACTTGCCTTTAGGAGCCCCCTGCAGGTAGCCTTGGCTAGAGCACCCCACAGGCAGACTCACCTCTATTGGCCAATAGAAGCACCCTGTGGGCAGAATCGCTTCACCATGAGGCTGATTCTATTGGCTGATAGAAACTCCCCGAGGACAGAGTCCCCAGCCACTTCTATTGGCTGATAGAAGTGGCCTCATGGCAAGGCATGGGTGCCCAAGGGGCACTGCACAAGACCGCTTCTATCAGCCAATAGAAGCGGCTGGTGACTCTGCCCTTGGGGTGCTTCTATCAGTTGATAGAAGTGGCCTCATGGCAAGATGAGTGTGTGTGGGGTGCTCTAGGTGGGGGTGCATGTGGGGGGAGGAAATTAAGTCACCCCCAAAATGACCGCCTAGCCATTTTTGGAGGGCTGAAAAAGAAGGACCGGCCTTATTTTGTGAGAAACACGGTATTTTCATAAATAACTCAAGGACATACCTAATACAACATACCTTCCTCTTCCTATTTCCCTGACAACAATCATGTAAGGTGAATTAGGCTGAGACAGAATGACTGGCCCAAGAAATCCATCTGGATTTCATACTTCAGGAAGGATTAGAATTCCCACCCTCCTGATTTCTAGCTTGGTGCATAACCACTAGACCAAACTGTCTTTCCTTTCTTTATTTGTACAGGTAGTCGTCAAATTATGACTGTTGATTTAACCATGGTTCATCTTATGATGACTTTGGAAAAAGTGACTTATGACCTGCCCTCAAAATTACTATCATCACACCTCTGCTATCACAATTTGGATGCTCGGCAATCAGCTCACATTTATGGTGTTTGCAGCATCTTGTGGTTCCATGATCACTTACTCTAGAAATTGGCTGTTTTCTATTTGATCTATAACAATCACTGCTTAGTAAGGAGTCACAATTTTAATCAGCAGTTCTAAAGTTTTACCCCTTACAATCAGCACCTATTCAATCATTTGATCCTTTCACTCTACCACAGCTGAACACACAATTTCTCAAAACATACATATTTTGGTTTTATTGCCCTCTATCTTGTCTCTTCCTCCTGCCACCAATCTCCCTTTTTGCTTGCTCAGTAAAGTAAGAATGTGCAGCTTCATCATGTAGTTCCTTAATGCAGACAAACAGGTAGGAGGGAGAATGGCTGTCTCTTCTCACAAATGATTTATTGTATTGAGAGAAGACAAGGAAACCATTTAACTCAAACTGCAGAGGTCCCCAAGAATGACTCTGCTGAAACACTAGCCTCATTTGGTTCTTCTTCTTTCAAGGATACACATTTAAAAATTAATTTGTGGAAACTTTAGGAATTATTTTTCTGTTTCCATCCCCAGGTTTCATTGTATAGAATATGACCTCAGTCCTTGCTCTTGCAATTTGGAATAGTTCAACAGTTAACATAAACCTAATCAGTGCTATCCCTTAAGTCCTGTTAGCAATATTTTTTTTTCAAAAAAAAAACAAACCCTTTAATCTTCAAGTATGGAACTTATATTTATTTATTAATTTGTTTATATTTCATATTTGTTAACCACTTATTTCTTTCAGAGAGGGGCTCTGGGTGGTGTACAATATAATTTTATCACTACTGTATTTTATCCTCAACATTACTATTTTTTGCAATAAATTTTTCTCTAATGCCCATCTTTCCTATTTTTCTCTCACTGTGTCCTTGTTTTTTTCCCTAATATAAACTATCTAACTTAGGCTTTACTGTAGAAGAGATTGCAGATGGCAGGATGCTTGAAAAGTTAATTTATTCCATATATTCTTAATGCGCATGATCTATTTCTAACTTTCTTTTGTTTATTTGTTCAAGTGCTACAAGTTACCTTTATCCCATGCAACTTGTGGGATAATCCCAATGCTCATAATGGCAATGCTTTCTTTAGAGCAGGATATTTTAAAAGCCACCAAGCCTTATCTAAATGAAATAGTTGCCATATCCTAATGAAGGGTGTTCAAAGGGATTGGTTCAGGATTATGATATGGAAAAAAAAATCAACATGAAATGTTGTGTTGACAATATGATGTCCAAATAAAGCTTAGTATATTGTCTGTTTATGAAGACCTGGGCAAAACTTTGTTGGTTGGAAGATAAATTTAATATATTTATGAGGTGCCCAATGTTTACAGGAATATGGATTAATGGAAAGATGCATTACACAGATCTCAATTGCTTCTATCGTCTTTCAGACGCTCCATAAGATTCTGACTCAGTGCCCCTGAATACATTTTTCCATGATTTATTTGCATGGATGGCAGTTTGTCATTGTACCAAGCTCAAATCAAGAATTCCTTAGGGGAGAACAATAAAACAGCAGCAGCAACAACTGGATAAAAAAAGAAACTAACACAATCTATATTGGAGTGAAGTGGAGTCTTCAGCTTCAGAAAAACTTCAAATGTAACCCAGTCACCTCTCTTTTCTTCACTGTTTGTTGGTAAAATAATGGCTGAGGCTTCAGAACTAGGGATTGCAGCTTACTGCTAAAAACAGCTTATTAGCTTTCTACCACATGCTTTTTTGAGTGTCTCAAAGGAAGAAAGGTATTAGTATTCTTGTGGGATCACTGCAACTCTCTTTTTCTTAGATTATCATATAATGCTCTTTTAATCTCTGATCAAAACTCAGCAGTTATGATTATTCTCCTCGCTCATACAGTTCTGCTTCAAGCAGCTAATAGCCATTGCACATAAGCTAAATATCAAACAAATCTATTTAAGAACACTCATGCTGCAGGAAGGATGTACAGGACTCTGGGTCTCTATTTTAATTGAAACTTCTCATATCCTTTAAGTACCTAATACTAGTTCTACTCATGTAAGTGCTCCTAATTAGAAGAAGATTCTCCCCCTTTCTCTAGTCAGCTAATTCCTCCAAAAAGTTCAGGGGAATAAGAGGAGAATTCATCTAATTGTTCCTGGAGAAAAGAAAAAAAATGAGTGGGTGGGTTATCTAATTTATACAAGAAATGAATGACATTCTAATACCACAAGAAAATTTCCCTCTCTCCACTAAAACCATTCTAATCTGCCTTGATTTGTTGATAGACAAGAAATTGCAGTTTGACTGACTTCTTTTCTACTAAGTTGTACATTCTTTTGCCATTATAAGCTACAGCAGGATATGAAGAGACAGCTGGCTGTGTAGCTCAATATATATATGTATTAGTGTGAAAGGTATGTAGAGAGAAGCTGAAATAGGCAATCAGAACATTCCCCTTTGCTAGTAGGCCAATTAGATGAAGTCCAGAGGTAGTATTCAGCAGGTTCTGACTAGTTCTGGAGAACCGGTAGCAGAAATTTTGAGTAGTTCAGAGAAGCGGCAAATCCCACCTCTGACTGGAGATTTTACAATATCCTTCCCTTGCCAAGCCCACCAAGCCATGCCCACAGAACCAGTAGTAAAAAAAAATTGAATTCCACCACTGATGAAGTCTGATAGGTCATAGCAAACACTGCTTCCCCTCCCCCCCCCTGAATATTTTGGAGTTAGATCTGCGTTATCACCTGAATGTTAGGGGAAAAAATATTTAGGACTACAAACGAGCATGACTTCAGATTCAGAGAAAAGAGATGTTTTACCCTAATTCTCTTAAAACATTGATCAGCTATATAAGAGGTCTCCCCGAACTTTTTGGAGGAATTGGCTGACCAGAGAAAGGGAGAGAATCTTCTAATTAGGAGCATTTACATCTGTATAACTGGTATTAAGTACTTAAAGGATATGAGGAATTTCAGTCAAAATAGAGACCTAGAGCCCTATACATGCTTCCTGCGGCACGAGTGTCCTTAAATAGATTTGTTTGATATTTAGCTTAGGGGCAATTGCTATTAGCTGCTTGAAGCAGAACTGTATGAGCAAGGAGAATAATCATGACTGCTGAGTTTTGATCAGAGATTCAGAGAGCATTATGTGATAATCCAAGAAAAATAGGGAAAAGATAGTTGACCGATGAGCATACATGAAATTTTGAGAGCATGTGTGAGTGTCTACACAAAATGAGTCCAATGGTAAGAATAGCAAACTGCAAAACATATCAACATTAGCTCAGTGCAACACCTAAGCCAGACCAACATGAAGTAAGTCCCATTAGACAAGCAGGGTATTTGGTGGATGTGTCAAAACATTTAGATAATGGGCGCAATTCTGCAATTGAAGCCACAAACTTCTTTTTTTTTTTTATCATCTGTGATGCATCGTTAAATGTGGCAGGATTTGACTTCACCAGCCATTTTGTCCTTTTCTTTTACCCCTTAGAGACAAAAGCTAAGGAAAGAATATAAATCCTTCCATTCCCCACTATCCTGTCAGAGCTGAAGAAGCTTCTTGGATGAGAAACGAAACACCTTCAAAAGAAAAAAAAAACAAGAAAGTCCAGTTGCCTCCTGAAAAAGCATCTCTGGAACAAGGAAAGAATCACATTTGCTGCTCCTAATGGGTTTTAGCAAAACACTGAACCAGAAGCCAGCAAACAAAATATGTGAACTTGACTTATGTAGTTCAACTGTGATTTATTATATAAAACTTCAATAGTGGGTTTGCAAATAAGCAGATAAGTATTATTATGGCTCATTCAGTCAGAAACTGTTCACCATTTTGGTTCCTCCTCACAAGATTATTTTTAATCATTTTATTAATCTCTCAATATCACTTTTTTCTATTCCTTCAGAGCATGCTTTGGCTTATGGACCTATGATAAGCTCATCTTGATATCAAACCCAAAGACAATGAAAGTATGGGAGACAAGTTTTAGGTAGAAGCAAATGAGAAATATTTTGAGGAGGACTGTTGTCTTCTGCTATTTTTGATTGGATCAGTAAAAACCAGCACAATAACATCTTGAGACAGATGATGAAAAATTAAAACGTAAGCCACGATATGTAGAAATTAATGGTATATTTCACAAGTGTAAATTGAACTTTAGAGGTTTATAGTTGAAACTTCTATTCTTTTTGTGAGGTCAGTCTCTCCCACTTTATAATTAAGGAAACAAAAGATCAAACTGGAATTGAATAGTAATTTTTCATCAGTGCCTTCCTGGAAGGCACTATGTCTCAGCTTCTAATTAGTCACTTTGGCTATATCACTGAAACTTGCCCTCCGTCAATTTTAAAAATCAATCTACAATTTACCTCAACTGTATTCTGGTTTCCCTAGGAAAAGGCATTTGAAAGATTAAATTAAATTAAAAACTAATGAAGTCTGTAATCCACCTTGACAATGTTCTGTATAAAGAATAGTAGACTCCTAATACAGGATTCTGATTGGCTAAAAAACCTGAATGGGGATTGGTTCAATAGGAACCAATCCACGAAGCTGCTCAAAGGCGGCAAAAACTAAATACCTGTCATTGGCTACAAGCCGGCAGGCAAAACCCTATAAAAGGGCTTTCACGGTTTGAGCCAATGTTCCGTTTCTCAACTGTTGTTAACTAATAAAGACTTTGTGGTTGGAACCCGGTCTACCTCGCGTTTTTCCGGATGGAACACTGGCGACGAGGATGGGATCGTCCTAAACGCGAGACTGAGCACGCGGCAACCAATAAAACCAGACTGAAGACAATGGCTGGAAATAACGCGCCGCCCGCACCCTTCAATCCCAATAAAGAGGATTGGGAATCCTATGTAGACCGTTTCCAGATGTATTTGGAAAGTAACGAGATGGACGAGATCTCAGATCAGCATAAGAGAGCTGTTTTCTTGACACATTGTGGGCCCGAAATCTTCAAAATGGCCAAGGCTTTGGCGAAGCCCCGAGATGTGAAACAATTGACTTGGCCAGAGCTCCAAAGAATGCTAAAGGCTCACTATGCACCGGTGGTGTCAAACCTTATCAAGCGGCATGAATTTTACCTAAGAGACCAGAAAGAAGGCGAGACCATCACTGATTTTGTGGCAGCCCTCCGACAAATAGGGGGAGAGTGCGAGTTTCTGAATTTAGATGAAGCGATGCGGGATCGAGTAATACTGGGTTTAAGAGACTCTAATTTACAGAGCAAGCTGCTAAATAAACCCAACATAACCGTAGCCGAACCCATCGCAGAAGCCACAGCCGCTGAAGCCATGAAAAAATTGGTGGTTAAAATGAAGCAGATGAACGCGAACAATGACGAAACGAGCCTGGCCAGAGGGAAGAAACAATTTCCCACCACCACTCACCACGAAGATTTTGATGAGATGTCAGAATCCGGGGAGGAAGACAATGAAGTCTACTGCCTATATGCCAACAAGAAAGGGCACAAAAAAAGAAATTGGCGGGAATGCGCTGGCTGCGGAGGAAACCATCCTCGAGCCAATTGCAGATTCCTCGATGCCATTTGCGGAGCTTGCAAGAAAAGGGGGCATATCGAGAAAGTCTGCAGGAAAAAAAAAATTACAGCCCAAACAGATGCAGCAACTCCCCCGCACAAGCTGAGCCAAAACAAACTGAGAGAAAGTGGCAGCGAAACAAGCGAGCCATTAACCGAGAGAAAAAACATCAGACTTTCACTATCGGAAGCGCTCAGACGGAAAGCGGGAAGAAAGTAAAAATAATTGTAAAAATAGAAGGTAATCCCTGCGAAATGGAAAACTCTGGGTCTTTCCTATCAATGGTGTCATGGGACACCATCAAACAACTGGTCCCAGATATCAAACTCAAAGAACTCCAGAGACAAAAATTAACCCTCAAGGACTACCAAGGAAACCGAATTCCTGTAGTAGGCCTAGGACATTTCCGAGTCGCCTACAAACAACATGTCGAACTACTACCATTGACAATAGTCGACCGAGATCGACCAAGCCTCCTGGGCATCGAATGGTTCGCACCATTGGGCATCGGGATGACCGGAGTAGACCAGGTGGCCACAACCGACTGGGAAGAAAACCTGATCAAAGAGTTCCAGGACGTTTTCGACGGCACCCTAGGCAGGTATCGGGGGACCCCAATTTCCTTTAGTCTAGACCCACAGGTAGCCCCTAGAAGACTAAAGGCCAGATGAGTTCCTTTTGCTCTGAAAGCAAAAATAGAGGAACAACTAAATAAATTAATAGACCGAGGGGTTTTAGAACCTGTTGACCATGCTAAATGGGAAACGCCAATCGTAACACCAATTAAACCAGACGGGTCGGTTCGAATCTCTGGTGACTACAAGGCTACCCTGAACCACGCATTGCAACAAAGCGCATACCTGGTGCCAGTCGTACAACACTTATTACATTCTCTTGGGGGAGGAAAAGTTTTCGCTAAAGTAGATCTAGCGCAAGCTTACCAACAGCTCCCAACAGACCCCTTAACGGCTGAAGCACAAACAATAGTGACCCACAAAGGGGCATTCAAATGCAACAGACTCCAATTTGGAGTGAGTGTAGCCCCAGGCGTTTTCCAGAGCCTCATGGAACGCCTATTGAATGGTATAAAAGGGGTCGTACCATACTTCGACGACGTCCTAATTTCGGCCAAAGATGCAACGCAGCTAAAAAAATTACTAAAAGATGTACTAACTAAATTCAGAGAATCTGGCCTAAAAGTAAAAAAAGAAAAATGCTGTTTAATGACTGATCGCGTCAAATTCCTGGGCTACTTAATAGACGGAGAGGGTATACACCCTACTGACAAAAAAGTCAAAGCTATTAAAGACGCACCAGAACCAAGGAACAAAACTGAACTGCAGGCATTTTGGGGACTAATAAACTTTTATAACGTGTTCCTACCCCACAAAGCGACAATAGCGGAACCATTACACCGATTACTGGATAAAAAAACAATTTGGACTTGGGGTTATAGAGAAAAGAAAGCCTTCCAAAAAATAAAAAACTTATTAACATCAAACACTGTTCTTATCCAGTTTAGAAACACACTTCCATTGATGGTGACCTGCGACGCCTCACCGTTTGGAGTCGGTGCCATCCTGAGTCACCAATTGCCAGATGGAAGAGAGGCACCCGTCGCATACTATTCAAAGACTCTGTCTAAAACCGAGCGTAATTATAGTCAATTGGACAGAGAAGCCCTGGCAATCGTCGCCGGAATGAAACGCTTCCAAGAATATCTATATGGAAGAACATTTTTGATAGTAACGGACCATAAACCGCTACTGGGAATTTTGGCGGGAAACAAGCAAACACCGAACATTTTGTCCCCGCGAATGACTAGATGGTCAGAATTCCTAGCAGCCTACTCTTATACTCTGACACATCGCCCTGGGAAGTAAATTTCCCATGCAGACGCGTTGAGCAGAACACCATTACTGACCATAGAGGAAGACCCGGCACCGACGATGACCACCTTGCAGATAGAGACATGCCTTGATCTACCAATATCTGCAAATGATGTCGCCAGAGCTACCGCAAAGGACCCATTGACTGCCCGTGTACTGAACTGGGTAGGTAAAGGCTGGCCGGAAAATAAAAAATCTGAGAACTTTAAACCTTTCCGGACCAGACAAACCGAACTCTCAATTCAAAAAGGTTGTTTGTTGTGGGGTGATCGGGTAGTTATCCCTTCCAAATTACAAACTAAGGTACTGGGTATGCTTCACGAAGGCCACCCTGGTATTGTTAAAATGAAAAGCCTTGCCAGAAGCTATGTCTGGTGGCTGGGTATAGATAGGGACATCGAATACTGGGTAAATTCTTGCAACAAATGCCAAAGAAACAGGCCTTCCCCACCACATGCACCCATAAAGGACTGGGAAACCCCACGAGGCCCCTGGTCACGAATCCACATTGACTTTGCGGGTCCTACTAAGGGACATACTTTCCTAATTGTCGTAGATGCATACTCAAATTGGCTGGAAGTTAAAATTATGCCATTTACGACAACTGAAACCATTATTAAACAACTTGACAAACTTTTCGCAACCCATGGCCTGCCGGACGTCCTAGTGTCCAACAACGGCCCAGAATTAACAAGTATCCAATTCGAACAATACCTAGCCTCCCTAGGTATAAGACATGCACTAACCGCGCCGGCCCACCCGGCTGCAAATGGTAGGGCAGAGAGAATGGTCAGGTTTACCAAAGAAGGGTTAGAAAAAATGGACATTGGGGATGTCCAAGATAAAATAAATCGCCTACTCACCCTCCAGCATATCACACCCAGTACTATAACAAACAAAAGCCCGCCGGAATTACTAATGGGAAGAAAACTGAGGTCGCAATTAGACAGATTGCACCCAAACTATATACCAGAAAACCCCCCCGACTCCTCCACCCATTTCAGGACATTTGAAATAGGCGACCTAGTCTATGCAAAAATTTTACCGGGGACCCATTATGGCTTCCAGGAAAAATCACACAAATTACAGGCCCCCGGTCCTACCGACTAACCGTAGACGACGGCAGGTAATGGAAGCGGCACATAGACCAGCTTCGGTCCCGAAACATAGAAAGAAGTACAAACACACAACCACAAATATTAAAAAATGATGAAAATCAAACCAAAGGGGGGGGGGAAATACGAGAAAATAATAAAGAACCGTTTAAATTAAACACAGAATACAATAACAAACAAAAAGAGCAAAAAAGAGACTTACAGTTAGAAGAAAATTGCGAGAAGAGTCCACTCGAAGGGCCCAGCCAGGCCAGCTCGACCTGCCCGGAGAAAACAGGAGGGAGCGGCAAAACCACCGGCCTAAGCAACTCAGGCGGCAGTAAAATGGCTGACTCACCCTTCCAGGCAGTTCCATGGAGAAGGACCGGAGAGACAGCAACCCCATCCGAACCGGTCGAAGTCTTCAGCAGAAATGAATGGCGCAAGTCCAGTCGAGTCAAAAGAAGCCCCACCTACCTGCGCGACTACATCACCACATAGGACTAAACCAAGAGGGGAGGGGTATTCTGTATAAAGAATAGTAGACTCCTAATACAGGATTCTGATTGGCTAAAAAACCTGAATGGGGATTGGTTCAATAGGAACCAATCCACGAAGCTGCTCAAAGGCGGCAAAAATTAAATACCTGTCATTGGCTACAAGCCGGCAGGCAAAACCCTATAAAAGGGCTGTTGCGGTTTGAGCCAATGTTCCGTTTCTCAACTGTTGTTAACTAATAAAGACTTTGTTGTTGGAACCCGGTCTACCTCGCGTTTTTCCGGACGGAACAGACAACATTAGTATTCTCATAAAAAACTGTACTTTCTATGGCAATTTCTCCCTTAGCCTCTCCTACTGAATTGCATTTCAGTGCTAATTGCCCCAAAGTTGTTATCATAAATGAAAGACACAAAAAATTACACAAGAAATTTATATGTCTATATTTAACTTAAGTGTAGACCAGTCATTGTATCTCTTAATTCACCCCTCAAACCTCTTGCTTCTCTTCTCCACCCTAACAATCAATAACAGTCACAGCAAAAAGAGCTGAATTTTGTCTAAATATAATTATGCCCCACAGTTCTTTGACTACAGATTTCCTTAAAGCATGCCATCAACTGCCATTATAAGTTATTATATAATATATTCTGTTCTGATCTGAGAAGAAAGGCATGCGAGTCCGGTGTTCCAACAAACAGCTCTTTTTATTATAGCACTCAGTGACTTGTAACAGAACATTTGCCGGAGCTGCGACAGCCCTTTTTATAGTGGCTGCTCGTGGGTTGCGGCCAATGAGAGTTCTTTAAGCTTTCCCGCCATGAGGCGGGCCAATTGCAATGGTACTTTATTGACCAATCCTATTGCAGCCTGCTCGGCCAATCAGATTTAATTATTTGGAGTATTCTAATTTCTATACACAACATATTCCCCAAAATATTTAATGTAGCATACATAAATAAAACATATAGGAGCCTGAATCAGGGAAAACTACTATTTAGCATGTATTGAATACTTAAAATACCTGATACTGAATACTCATGATTCAGGAGTCATGCTTTTAGAAGTTTTAAACAAAATTTGAGAGCCTTATTTTTTCTGAATAAGACAATACCTAGAATTTTTAGAATCAGAAACTGGAAGAAAAAAGTTCATCTCGATCAGGGATTTTTTTTAACTAGGTTGTGTGGTTAGTTAGATCTTGAACACATCTCTGATATTCTTGTTCTAGATCCGTGATGGTGAACCTATGGCATGCAGAGCCATTTGTGCTGGCACACAAGCCGCAGGCAAACTTAGCTCACTGCACATGTGTGCGCCTTCCAGCTGATTTTCAGACTGTTTGAGGCCTTTATTGGCCTCCCAGAGGCTTGAAGAAAGCCTTTGCAGGACGAAAAATAGGCCTGTTTTGTCACTTCCTGTCTTTCCAGAAATACCGGATGTTCTATATGTAAAGTGGGTGACTCCAAATCTGCAAACCTGATTGGTCAAATAAAATAAGGATTGGATTGGTTCACTAGGAACCAATCCAAAGAGCTGCTGAAAGGCGGCAAATTTAAGCAACTGCCATTGGCTGCAAACAGGCAAGCCAGCCTGTATAAAAGGCTGGCCTTGGCTTCAGCCAAGTGTTCCTATTTACTGACTAGTTAAAGAATAAAGTATTTGTTGTTGGAACCCGGTCTACCTCGTGTGTTTTCTGAACAAAACACTGGCAACGAAGGTGGGATCGTCCTAAACAAAAAAACCTGCACGTGGTGATAAGAAGTCCAGATGACAACCAAGATGCCTGGAAACAACGCACCACCTGCACCCTTCAATCCCAACGAAGAGGATTGGGATTCCTATGCAGATCGCTTCCAAATGTATTTGGAGAGCAATGAAATGGAAGACATTTCTGAGCAACGCAAGAGAGCTGTGTTCCTGACTCACTGCGGGCCAACGGTTTTCAAGATGGCAAAGGCCCTTGCGAAGCCCCGAGACTTTAAAAAACTAACGTGGCCAGAATTGCAAAGAATCCTCAAAGCACACTACGCTCCTATGGTGTCAAACTTAATAAAGTGACACGAATTTTACAGCAGAGACCGTCGCCGATTTCATTGCTGCCCTTAGACAACTAGGGGGTGAGTGTGATTTTTTGAACATTGACGAAGCAATGAGGGATCGCGTGGTGTTGGGTCTGAGAGACTCGACCACACAGAGTAAATTACTCAACAAGCCCAACATCACCGTAACCGAAGCCATCGCGGAAGCCACAGCCGCTGAAGCCGCGAAAAAATCTGCCGTAGCCATGAAAAAGATAAACACACACAGCGAAGAAACACCAACCAAAGACAGAAAGCAGCCTGCCACCACAACCCACTACGAAGAGTTGGGCGAAACAATTGAATCGAGCAAAGAAGACGACGAAGTCCACCGTTTGCTCACGAACAGAAAAGAGCGCGAAAGAAGGAATTGGCGGGAGTGCGCTGGCTGTGGAGGAAACCATCCCCGAGCCGAATGCAGATTTCTCGATGCCATTTGCCGGCATTGCAAGAAACGAGGGCACATTGAGAAGGTCTGCAGGTACAAAAAATGCTACAGCCCAACGAGACACAGAAATTCCCCAACACGAGCTGAGCCTAAACGAGCTGAGAGAAAGTGGCAACAAGAGAAGCGAGCCAATACACACAAACTGTCATTATAAAGAGCACTCAGACGGAAAGCGGGAAGAAAATTAAAGTCATTGTAAAAATCGAACGAAAACACTGCAAGATGGAAGTGGACTCGGGGTCCTTTCTCTCCATGGTATCGTGGGACACAATAAGACAGCTAGTCCCAGGTATCAAACCCAAAGAATTAAAGAAGCAGCACCTAACTCTCAAGGACTATCAGTGAAACCAAATCCCTGTAGTCGGCATGGGACAATTCCGAGTTGCCTACAAACAACACGTCAAGGTGCTACTGCTGACCATAGTCGACCAAGACAGACCAAGCCTCCTGGGCATCGAATGGTTCACGCCATTGGGCATCGGGATGACCGGGATCGATCGAGTGACTACAACCGGCTGGGAAGACGACCTCATTCGAGAATTTCAGGACGTTTTTGACGGCTCACTTGGCAAGTATCGGGGAAATCCCATTTCTTTCAGTCTAAACCCCCAAATAGCCCCACGAAGAATAAAAGCCAGGCGAGTTCCTTTTGTACTAAAGACAAAAATAGAGGAACAGCTGGACAAATTAATAGCCCAAGGGGTGTTAGAACCTGTGGACCATGCCAAGTGGGAAACACCTATAGTCACACCGGTCAAACCCGACAGGTCCGTTAGAATCTGTGGTGACTATCAGGCTACCCTGAACCACGCATTACAACCAAGCGCATACTCGGTGCCTGTAGTCCAGCATTTGCTTCACTCCCTGGGAAAAGGAAAAGTTTTTGCTAAACTTGACTTAGCACAAGCCTATCAACAGCTCCCAGTGGACCCAGAAACTGCTGAAGCACAGACTATAGTCACACATAAGGGCGCATTCAAATGTCACCGACTCCAATTTGGAGTGAGTGTGGCCCCAGGCGTCTTCCAGAGTCTAATGGAACGCCTCCTAAATGGCATACAAGGAGTCGTACCATATTTCGACGACGTCCTGATCTCAGCCAAAGATGAAACCCAATTAAAAAACAGACTCAAAGAAGTACTAACTAAATTCAGGGAATCTGGCCTCAAAGTAAAAAGAGAAAAGTGTTGCCTAATTAAGAATAGTGTGGAATTCCTGGGCTATTTAATAGACTGAGAGGGTATACACCCTACAGACAAAAAGATTAAAGCGATTAAAAATGCACCAGAACCAAAAAACAAGACCGAATTACAAGCCTTTTTAGGACTAATTAACTTCTATAATGTATTCCTGCCAAATAAGGCCACTATAGCAGAACCATTGCACCGGCTTTTAGACAAAAAAGCAATTTGAACTTGGGGTTACAGAGAAAAGCAAGCCTTCCAAAAAATTAAAAGCTTGCTAATATCCTCAAACGTTCTCATTCAATTTAGCAACACACTGCCCTTAAGAGTGACCTGCAACGCCTCCCCATTCGGAGTAGGTGCCATCCTAAGCCACCAACTACCGGATGGCAGAGAAGCGCCCGTCGCATATTATTCGAGGACTTTATCTAAAACTGAGCGGAATTACAGCCAATTGGACAGAGAGGCACTAGCAATTGTCGCAGGAGTGAAACGTTTCCACGAGTACCTATACGGGCGGACTTTTCAAATTATAACAGACCACAAACCGCTAATAGGAATTTTGGCGGGAAACAAACCTACACCAAATATCCTCTCCCCAAGAATGACGAGATGGTCAGAGTTCCTAGCAGCCTACTCATACACTCTGACACACCAACCGGGGAAAGAGATTTCACACGCGGACGCTTTAAGCAGAGCACCCTTGCCAGCGACTGAAGAAGACCCAGCACCAGCGATGACAGCACTACAAAGAGAGACTTGCCCCGATCTACCCATATCAGCATATGATGTCGCCAGAGCCACCGCAAAAGACTCTTTGACTGCCCGTGTTCTTAACTGGGTAGGTAAAGGCTGGCTGGAAAATCAAAAAAACTGAAAACTTTAAACCTTTCCGGACCAGACAAACCGAACTTTCTATTCAAAAAGGGTGTTTACTGTGGGGTGATCGGGTGGTTATTCCTAACAAACTACAACCTAGGGTACTTAGTATGCTACACGAAGGTCACCCGGGGATTGTAAAAATGAAAAGCCTTGCTAGAAGTTATGTCTGGTGGCCGGGTATTGATAGGGACATAGAATACTGGGTAACCTCGTGTAACAAATGTCAAAAAATTAGACCATCCCCACCCAAAGCACCCATTAGAGATTGGGAAATTCCACGGGGCCCCTGGTCACGAATCCACATCGATTTCGCTGGTCCAACTAAAGGACATAGCTTTCTGATTGTTGTGGACGCCTATTCTAACTGGTTAGAAGTAAAAATTATGCCATCAACAACAACTGAATTAGTAATAAAACAACTGGACACCCTTTCTGCCACCCATGGCATTCTGGACGTCCTCGTGTCCGATAATGGACCACAACTAACCAGCCTACACTTTGAACAATACCTAGCCTCCCGAGGTATTAGACATGCCCTAACCGCGCCGGCCCATCCGGCTGCAAACGGTAGGGCAGAGAGAATGGTCCGATTTACAAAGGAAGGGTTAGAAAAAATGGACACTGGAGATGTACAGCAAAAAATTAACCAATTGCTCACACTCCAGCACATAACACCCAGTACCACAACCAACAAGTCCCCAGCAGAACTACTCATGGGGAGAAAACTAAGGTCACACCTTGATAGACTGCACCCAGAATTCACGCCAGAAAACCCCCCCGACTCCTCTACACGGTTTAGAAAATTTGGAATTGGCGATTTAGTCTACGCCAAAAACTTCACTGGGGACCCAGCATGGCTACCAGGACAAATTACCCAAATAACAGGCCCCAAATCCTACCGGTTAACAGGAGATGATGGCAGGGAATGGAAGCGGCACATAGACCAGCTTCGATCCCGAAATATAGAAAGAACCACAGACATACAATCATTCGTCAAAAAAACCGACGAATTGCCAAGTAAAGTGGGGGGGGAATCGCAAGAATTAAATAAAGAACCGTTAAAAAATAAAACCAATGAAACACATGAACAAAAAGAGCAAATAAAAGACTCACTGTTTGGAGAGACTTGCGTGAAGAGCCCATCGGAAGGGGCCAGCCAGGCCAGCTCAACCTGCCCGGAGGAAACGGGAGGGAGCGGGAAAACCACCAGCCTAAGAAACTCAGGCGGCGGTAAAATGGCTGACTCACCCTTCCAGATGGTTCCAGGGAGAAGAACAGACGACACAGCAGCCCCATCCGAACCGGTCGAAGTCTTCACTAAGAATGAACCGCGCAAGTCAAGTCGAGTCCGGAAAAGCCCCACCTACCTGCGAGACTACGTCACCACGTAGGACTGAACTAAGGGGGGAGGGGTGTTCTATATGTAAAGTGGGTGACTCCAAATCTGCAAACCTGATTGGTCAAATAAAATAAGGATTGGATTGGTTCACTAGGAACCAATCCAAAGAGCTGCTGAAAGGTGGCAAATTTAAGCAACTGCCATTGGCTGCAAGCAGGCAAGCCAGCCTGTATAAAAGGCTGGCCTCGGCTTCAGCCAAGTGTTCCTATTTACTGACTAGTTAAAGAATAAAGTATTTGTTGTTGGAACCCGGTCTACCTTGTGTGTTTTCCGAACAAAACACCGGAAGTGATGAAACGGGCCCATTTTGGGACTTGCAAAGGCTGCAGAAGCTTTCCTCATTGGGAGGCTGAAAAGGACCTCAAACGTGCCAAAAATCAGCTGGGAGGCACAGTGCAGGTAAAGTGGCAGCGTGGGGGATTGCGTGCACATGCACAGGGACATGGGGTGTGTGCATTGCCTTCTGGGTGCTGGCATGTGAGCATGTGCACGCAAATGCACACACAATTTTTGGCACAGAAGCCCAAAAAGGTTAGCCACCATTGTTCTAGATTCTCCAATTCTATTGAAGGAGTTTATCATAAAGGCCTGCTGGATATTGGTGAAATCTAGGAAGTCAGTTCCAAATATTTCTGCTTAGTGAAGGATTCTTTATTGATTGATGCAGTTACACATATTATTACTCATCCTTCTTACCACCATAGACATTTTGGTATGGTATAAAGAGCAGATGCAGCAGCTTCACCAGAAGTGGCTATTGAAACAGGAGGCATGATTATGAGGGATACCTCCTTCATTTTTGGAAGACAGTAAGCTAGTGAGCTAAAAATCACCTAGGGCAAGAACAGAATGATACTGAGCTACCATGCAATGATACACGAACAACCTCATGTGTTACATTAGTAGATAATAAAATGTCAACTTATTTTGATTTATTTTTGTGCTTCAGGAGTTGTCAAGCATAGGAGAGAGACTGTACTGCTGTCTGCTGAAAGTCAAAATATTACCCAGTATGTTTGCTCAACAAAATGTTGAAATGTAGCTTTTAAAAAACATTTTCCTAAATATGAACGGTAACAAAAGTGCCAGATTTAGTTAAAATGATTTGATGCTTTTGAGCAATGGAATTGGTGTTTCTTTAAGATAATTTCTGAAAAAGGGAAGAGATCTGTATTAATTAAATGCAATCTGGAGTTTTCCATGCCTTAAAAAGAAAACTGCTTAGAATTCTGACATTGTAAAAAATTATGTATATGAAAGAAATTGACTAACTGATTTTAAGCTTCCAGAAATACTTTGAGATAATCAGATCATGTGTGTGTGTGTGTGTGTGTGTGTGTGTGTGTGTGTGTGTGAGAGAGAGAGAGAGAGAGAGAGAGAGAGAGAGAGAGAGAGAGAGAGAGAGAGGGAGAGAGAGACATATAGCAGAAGCATTCATCTTAAAATGAGCTTAGTTTTAATATTCTATAGATGGAAGTGAATCTGAAAGGTTAATACCTATTAGTTTTTAAAATTCATGCAAACACCTATACCACATGTAAAAAAATGTATGAATTAAGAGGGAACTGGAATTATAAGCCATTCTTGCTGACAGTAGAAGAAATTCACATTTTTCATTTTATTTTTACTTATTGTGGTAAATTAGATGAATGGAATATTACGTTTCATTTGTTGTGATCTTTTGTTTTAATCTGAGTAAAGGGAGAAGTTAATTAAAATGATGGTGTTTATTGTATTATGTTTGGACTGTCTAAATACTGGCATTTATTTAGCTTGACATTTCTAAACTTACATTTTGATTGTTACTAACTGATACTTTATGTTGTACCCAGGCAGACTTTGCGAGGACTCATAAGTTCAAATGTGACAATAAATTAATAAAAATCTGATGTCTTTCAGGATTCAAAGATATTTTTTAAGGTATAAATTAGAGAAGCGTACAAAACTCTATTATCCAGGAACAATTACAAAAATATTTAGAATGCATGATTCTTTTTCCTTTCTCAGTTTGTATGCTAACCATCGACCTGGTTTGTTTGCATCCTCAAAATAATTCTGTTTAGCACTTCTAATTTTTTGTGCTAATTCTTCTTTCTCAATTAAACTCATTTTATGTTTAATTGTATCCAGTTTTAGCTTAATGTCTTTTTTCTGTGGCATTTTCTGTAATTCTTTTTCAAGTCTTTTATACTCATCTTCTAAAGCTTCCATGGCTTGCCTTACCCTGATGTTTAAATACTCTTAATCTTAATATTTCAGTCTGTATCCCTGGAAAAATGATGAAATTTAAGAATGATTTTTGCACTCCTAATGTGAATATCAACTATTTTGCTTGGTAAAAATTATGAAATGAATCCCCTTCCAAATAAATTTCACTATTTCTTCTATTTGGTCCCCACTTCAGCTTCTCCATCATGTTATGATTCATTTTCACTTTGTTGTGAATGAAGAATGTTGCAAGAGAACAATAGGGATCATTTTCCCATAATATTTCAAGCAGCCTTTCTTCCTAGTTGGTCTATTTATTTTAGCTATGCTTGCTTTTGATTCACTAATCTCTTCTTTTGGCTTCCATCACTTCCCCAAAACAGTTAATTCCTTCTCTTTGTTCTTCTCTGTAGGTCTTTGCTGAGAGTAGACTGATAGAATAAATCCTGTTAGGAATATATTGCATATTGTGAAAATGGCACATACCATCTGCTAAAATATTGATGTAGTCCAGGTAACATCAGTGAACAGAATCATCTTCCTCTGCTTGAATACATCCAGTGGAATGGAGTCTACCACCCTTTTAATTAACTATTGTTAAACTGCTTTTATTGCACCAAGACCAATACTTGATTTATTCGGAAAAATATGAAATTTCTGGGTTTTACTTGCAGTAAGTTCTACTGAGTTTCTGTTTCTCAAATAAAATATATAATCTTTATCAAAAGACAATGAGCAACCTGAAGCATTTTTTCCTCTTAATTATACATTTGAGCAGAATAGAAAAATCTCATCAAATCAAAGGATATAATTATTTAGCTTCTTTACTACAATTTTAATGCAGTGAGAGTTTTAATAACATCTTTTTCATTTTCCAAGGCAGAAAGTATACATCAGTTATCATGATAATCTGGTTAAAGAAATCTGTCAGCTGGTGCTCCATTCAAAATCCAAGAAAGAAATACTTAAGACTCTTTTAATTAGAGAAAAGATATCTTTTACTGGAAGTCAAGTGGTAGCAACAAAAGAATTCTGAATCTGAGAAAATAGTCGCATAAATCACATATACAAAGTGATGGCAATGTTCCCACCCCCAATAGTTCAAATGGTTCTTCCAATTAAAAGTTGTGAATGTCATCATGTGGACATCTTCAGGTGGTGATGACACTTCTGGCCATTGACCTTGGCATATTTTGATAAAGGTTTGCAGCTGCGCAGAGAATAGAAAGCTAAGAAACAGAAACCTAAGCAAGAATATTTATACAGTTCCACTTTGTAACACCTCCAGCTCACTTCTCACAACTATCCCCCCCCCCCCCCCCCCCCCCCCCCGTTACTTATGTCAGCCGAAAGATGCAAAGGAAAGGGAGAAGGTCTTGAAGGCTAAAATCTTGAAGGCTGACAAAATCATTGTTTTGGCTTTTCTTTGCTCTTTTAAAATATTACATTCTCCATATCCTCATATTATTCTCTTCTACAATACACTGCTGCAAACATAAACAAGTATGATATCAGCCTAAGAATCTTAGTCTACCCACATTGTTACATGTGTTGGGATTCCCAGCTCTGATGTTTGGGGTTGTCTGGAAATCATAAATTCCAACATACCTGATTGAAGAAGGGTATTCCGTCTTGGGTTTTATAAAGAAATAATTGAAAATGCTTATTTCTAATAGAAACCCAAACTACAAAGTAGAAGTTAAGATGTTATTACTGAGAAAAATCCAGCTTCTACCCTGACAATAGTAGGTGAATCAAAAAGGAATCTGTTCTTAAATAGATGAATCTGTCTTTAGCTATATTATTTTTATTAATGTTTATGACAACAGCAAATCTAAAAAATCATCAATAATGTTCTGATAATGCCCCAAGTAAGATATCATTTTCATTTCTTGGATATTTAATTTCCCATCTGTAAGATAGGCAAATTTGTGTGTATTTGCTTTAATAATTATCAAATGGCTTTTGTTGTGCTCATAATTTATTTTTATATACCACATCAACCTGTTCATTATAACCAGCATGCAAGACTATTTAGGAATAAAAACATAAAATCTTTCATTGATAGTTTGTAGAGAAATGAATTAAATTCAGTAATTAAAATTGTTATTTTCAACAGCAAAATACTGTCTATTTTTGTGGAATATGATAGTCATATCTACTAACCCCAAGGTAATTAGACAAGGGGTCTAAAATATTTTTGTAATACCATTACCAGTATGTAGTTTTGGTGTTAATTGGTGGCATATTTGGGCTCATATGGAATAAAACAGATTTTGGTTTGAGTATCACACTACAAATAGCAATATTCCCAGCACTTCTTCAAGATATTGGTAGTCTTCAGGATAGATTTTGGAAGGCAATTTACAAAGAACCTGGAACATTTGCAGTATCCAGGAAATTCTATTTTTATTTTCCTAACTCATATAAAGTAATAGTCCTCACTGAATTCAAGTTCTTATATCAGACTATGTACTTTAAAATAAACTTATTTGGAAAATTATCCTTTTCCATTTAAACAGTAGTCCTGCTTTATTCTGATTTAGAAGCAAAGTGTTGCTTATTCCAATTTAAGGATATTCTTATCTTCACTGTTTATGCCAAAGGCATCTGAGACTATATTTATATGATTAAATAAAGTCAAATATATACATTAAAAATAACCAATTCGGTGCCCTTATGATAAAAAAGTCTGGACATATGTCCAAGAAAGGTCATGTTCTCGTGTCAGTATCTATGTAACCACAATGAGTTGTTCTCTATATAATTATTCACCAGGTGGGTAGGTGAGAGAATCATTAGGAATTCTAAAAAAATAAACCAGTAATAGTTGTTAAGAATGTGTCAGATTCTCCATGCAAATGGCGTAACTGTCAATCTGTGCTTCTGAACACTATATAGAAAAAAGTTCTGTATAGTGTTTACATGCATTTAAAGGACTGCATCTCATTAAAATATTGTTCATTTTAAAAACAAAATATTGATTAATTTGATATGAACTGCACAAATTCTGGGTAGAGCAGTATTTATTCAAACAAACCTAGGTCTGCCATCTTATAATCTAATGTTTGAGGGAAGATGGGACTTCACAGGCCCCACTTAGCTGTTGCTGCAATTGCTCTCAGGCATCAAAGTATTAACATTTCTGTGGTCAGAAAAGGACACTTCTGGAGGAAATATATTCAGTTTTACAACCATCATTGTCAGTTCCAACTACAATGAAACTAATAAGAAAGAAATAATAAAAACAAAGGAAAACCAATGTCCAATATTAAACCTTTAATAAGCAATAACTCCTATATTTGTGCCCTTCTAACAGGTGCAGTTTGGTGTAGTGGTTAAGGCATCAGATGAGAAACTGGGAGATCATGAATTCTAATCCAATCCAGCCAGCTGGATAACCTTGGTCCAGTCACTTTCTCTAAGCTCTAGGAAAGAAGCAATGGCAAACCATTTTTGAAAAATCTTGCCAAGAAAATTACAAGAACTTGCCAGGCAGTCTCTGAAAATTGGACATGGTTGAACGGAGAAAAAAAAAAAGCAGATATAAGGGTAAATGATTTTGTTACTTTCAGTTTATATCACATCTACAAAAACATTGTGCTTGTATGTTTTAATTATTTCAGCTGTGATAGAAAATCTTTCTTTAAGGTTGAGAAATTGTTCACTGCCACTTCTGCTGCCTTCCTTGATACTTGATGCATGAAACAGAGAATTTGTGGGTGAATGCTTTGTGAACTCCTTTTGAGTATGTTGCAAATTGCACTTGAACTTGAAGAACAATTCATTTTCCTTCCCCTCCTTTTATTTTATTTTTTTGAATTCACATTTGGCATGTTTGTTCCTAAGACAATTTTAAAGCTTTAGAAATAACTTGTCACTGAGAAACCTGCAATTCCCGTCACCCTGTACAAGTTGCCACAGATGTAATCTAATTTGGCTTGATGACATTCTTCTCATTATTTATTACTGTATGAACAAACACAAATTGTTAATAACTGTGGGGTATTCAAAAGAATAGTATGAAATGTTCAGATAATTATGACTACCAGTGCATTCCAAATTTCATAGAAATCAATGACAATATTTAAAAGATAATTCTAACATTAGTGTGAGGGGTAGAGTGAGATAAAATTTGTAGCAACTAAACTGCCATATATCAGATTGAAGGATTTTGTATAAATTTGAAAGGAATTATAAAATGGGATTGAACAAAGAAATATATGTCCAACAATTACAGGAAATCCATATAGCTGCAGGAGGTTACCAAAGTAAATTCTTTCTGAATTAATCATTTAACAATTTCATTTTCAATAAGTTCCAAACCTGTTTCATCTATCCCTCTGACTTTCTTCTGTAGCAGAACAGATGTTTTTTCTGTATCTTCTGCAGAAAAAAATGGCTATAGTTTTTAAAGATTTTAAATTGTTTCATGGATCAATTTAATTTGAGAAACTATTTCACTTGCTCAATAAACAATAATATAACAACAATCTCACTATTTGGTTTCTAATCAGTTACCTAATGAACTACTATATACTGTTTTTTGTGTTTAACAACGAAGTAGTTATTTTGTTATAACATGGCTTGTGTTCTGAGGGGAATATATGGAGTTTCAATAGAAATTTAGCATTATTCTGTAACTACTTAATTTATGAAGGAAATCAATGAAGAAACACATATATAACTTTTTACTGTGTAACAGAAAGAGCTGAAATGAGGCGCTGCATTCTGTATGGTAGTTTTCATTCTTCCCCATTTAAAAGCAATCCAAGAGAACTGTCATAAGGATTTTTGGAAAACTGACATCACAGCACAAGAGAGTTTTGAGAATTACTGATTACTGATTTAATGTTTCATTATGAGAATGCTTCATTCTCACAAAAACTTAGTTCGAAACAGAATTAGTCAACCTCACAGTGATGTGGACAGCCACAGCTGTCATTTATTTATTTATGGTCAACTCATAAAGCCACCCTCTTGACATATACTTACAATAGTGTACAATTAAAACACTAATGCAATAGGTAGTAATAAGTTATCAAAATACAATTAAGTCAGAAAATAAATTGTGCCAGAGGCAATTTAATAATAAAAACCAAACAATCCAGTAGGAACACAAGACCACTTGACCTAATATCTGGGAGAATTAGCAACTTTCTAAAGTCTTATAAAAATCAGGCAGGATTAGGGTCATAAATTCTTGAGGTGTATGTTTATGGTATCACACAGCAAGAAAAAAGACACATCTCTGGCAGCATGCCAACCCTGTTGGCTCTTTTTGTATGGGCAGAGATCATTGGAGACAGATAGTCTGATAAATACTCAGACTCTATGACATGAAGAGGTTTAACTAGCATTTTCTATTTCTACAAGTCAGTATGACACCCCCCCCCAATACACATCCTGAGTGACATCATTAGGCAAATTTCACACTTCCATGCCCAGTTCCTTTTATTGGATGGAACTATGTAGGTTGTGTGGTTTATGTTGTGATTATATTGTGACACAGGTTTCATCTCGTGGATCTTTTACAAACTTTTATGTAGACATGAGTTTCTCACTGTAGTTAATGATGGATGAAACAAATAATTCTTCCCATTATTTTTATAAAGTAGGATTGCAATTATTCTTAAATCTTTTTATGAATTCTTCTCTTTCACAGAAATCTATCACACTACTCTTAAATTATTATTTAAGGTTTACATCAATAAGAAGTGAAATCAGATCTGGAATCAGAGAACTCACTGTAGTTTTTAATTCATCTGTATCTCCAACTCACCCTGTTAATAATTCAAAATTCTCAGCACAATTTCAACTTGATATATGGTTCAGAAACAAAAGCCATGTTTTTGCTGGATATCATTTTTGAAGCTAACCTAGGTTGTTGATGAGTAAAAACATCCTGGAATGGGTTAGGAAGAAGAGAGATGGAGTAGGTTATTAGATTCAGGGGTCAAGAGGTACATTCTTAAATGAAAACGATTCCTCTGATTCATTACCCTAAATTCAAGCATTTGGATACATGGGAAGGAAGGTGGATTGAAGAGACAGTGTATAGCTTCAATCTTATTCTCTTTTTGCCTATTTTTTAATGTTGGGACAGGATTTGTATTGCATCTTATAGCCAACTTGTTATTCTTTCCCTTTTCCATCTCTTTTTTTCATTACTTCATAAAATATTTTTTATTTAAAGAGGTTATTATTAACAAAATTCTGTTTTTCTATAAAATTCTACAATTTTATAAGTTTATTTCACTAGACTCAATGTACAGTAATTTGCAAAGTACATATGTTCACATAGCACAAACACACACTCATATACCCACTCAATGAACAAAATCGAATAACCAACCAGTTACTAGGCATTTGTTGCATCCTTTACATCCAAATGCCTGGAGAATATGATTTACTTGATTTTCTTTAATCCTCTGAAAATTATTCATTAAATATGCTTTTTACAGCACAGAACAGTTATTAACACATATACACATTTTTTATTCTCAGTCCTTGTAAGCAGAATACCTTCTATTCCATTTTTATTTCCTTGATAAGAGTTACATCCCTGGGTATTAATATACTAGGCAATGTTCTTTTGGTGACTGAGGACGGGAGACAAGTTAGAAAAGTAGTTGGGAGCTGGTGAACATTGCAATGTGTACATACTTGGTTTGAGAAAGTAGTTACCATGCATTGTTTAAAGACTGTGGTTCTATAGAATGGTATAATTTTCCCACTGATTTCATCATATTTTGATTAAAAAGGCAATACAGGTAGTCCTTAATTTATAACCACAATTGAGCTCCAAATTTCTGTTGCTAAGCAAGACAGTTGTAAAATTCATTTTGCCCCATTTTACGACCTTTCTTACTGCAGTTGTTAAGTTAATAACATGGTTGTTAAATGAATCTGACTTCCCATTGACTATGCTTGTCAGAAGGTCACAAAAGGGGATCACATGACCCCAGGACACTGCAACCATCATAAATACAGGTCAGTAGCCAAATACATGAGTTTTTACCATGTGACCATGGGCTGCTACAATGGTCATAAGTGTGAAAAACACTCATAAGTCACTCTTTTCAGAGCCATTGCAATTTTAAATGATCATTAAATGAACTATTGTAAGTCCACGACTACATGTGAACATATAGATATACCAATCATACTACTCACTTTTGCTATATTTCACAAAACAGGGGGGCAGAAGGAGAAAAAAACAGTAAACAACTGAAATTGGGTAACAGAAGATAATAGAAAAGGAAATCTAGTTAAACCAGCACCATTTATTATTCTCCTTCATAACATCCTGTTTGTGGAAAGAATTGTTCCTTCCATTAAGTCTGTACATTAATGCATTCAGTATTTGTCCTTTAAATTTCTCATCCTTCTCTTTTGAAGAATTTCATTAACATACAGTCACAACTTTCTCTGTTCCCTTCTTATTCTTCCACATAGGCAGGCAGGCAAATGATTTGATCCTCATTCATTATTTCTATATGTTGAATCTATTCTCACAAACTTCTTTATTCAGGTAACAGTCATTTATCATCTCCTCAGCCAAACTTGACACTATCTCTTTTTGTTTACTACACATTTCTTAAATAAATCTAACCTTTTGCTTCCAAATAGCAAAATGTGAAAAACATGATCATGTACACAGCAATTTTCACTTCTTTTCATCTTCATTATTTGCAACCGACCCTCCACTAACTTTATGTTAGCAACTATATACCTTGAAATTCCTCTTCAATTTATTATTAGAAATATCCTTATAAGATATGCAAATATATCTAGTAATTTATGTATATCTTACAATTTTCTATTCCAAGCATCCAGTCAAACATAGCTGACTGATCTTGCAGGTCCTGTCTTTCCAAACTTGTATTTCTTGTTTCATTGTAGAACATATCCAATGTTTGCTGTTAATCATTTGTTTTTCAGCCAACAGCACAGCATTGTCGGCATATAAAAATACACATGTACTGCTAATATTACTACAAGCACTCCTTTCTCTTTTTACATAAATACATAAAACAACCAAGGGGAGATCATAGTAAGTAATCGTTTCACTTTCTGCAAAATGTTGAAGCTATTCACTGTGTGTTTCATTTATTTCTATCACAGCATTCGGCAACCAAACTAACTCTATATTCATGCAAAACATTCCATAATTCAAGTGTTTACCCTTCATGAGATTTCTCGAAATGAACGAACAGTGCAACACACTTTCTTATATTGAGATACTGCTCAATAAACAATAAAGTTTCAGGTATGATTACATGTATATGCATTTCTCCAAAGGAGATAATAAAGGTGTCAAGCTCAGTTATTTCTGATTAAGGCTGCAGAAGAGAAACAAGGTATGTTAAGCTTATTCAAAACTCAGAATCCAGCTGTTAAGTGCAGCAAATTGTCTTTGCATAGTCCTAATCAATAATAAAAATAATAATTTTTGGAACCCAAAAAAGGTTATTGTAGCAAATTAGGTAGATAGAAGAAAGAATGGCTACTATAAAAGAAAAATGCTCCACAGGTAGCCCTCGATTTATAACAGTTCATTTAGTGACTGTTTAAAGTTACGATGTACTTTAAATGTACTTTAAATGAAAAAAGTGACATGACATTTTTCACACTTACTAGCGTTGCAGAATCCCCATGGTTACATGATCAAAATTTGGATGCTTGGCAACTGACTCATATTTATGATGGTTGCAGTGTCCTGGGGTCATTTGATCATTTTTAGTGACCTTTTGATGAGCAAAGTCAATTGGGAAGCCAAATTCAGTTCCTAAAATGGGGCAAGACTCACTTAACAAATGTTTCGCTTAGCAATAGAAATTTTGGCTCAATTGTGGACATAAATTGAGGTCTACCTGTATTTGTATTAGCTTAAATATGGAAAAGGTACATAAATTAGGACAATGTGCTCCAAAATTGAGACACATTTTTGTAAATTTTAGCTAAGTTTTCTTCAGTTACAAGTGATTTCTGCTATAGGAATAAGGAAAAATTTATTCCCAAAAACACAGCAAGTGCCCACATAAAATCTATTCTGAACATTCTTTAACTTCCTTGGATATACAGGTGACTGCAGAGGAATGAAAAATAAGATGACAAATAAGACAGAGAATGAGTTTCATTCTCAGAAACACCATAGTTGAGATGATCATCCACTCTTGGTAATAGCTATGTTTTGTATTGAACATATAAATGGCTGTGTAGAAAAAAAATACATACAGTATTCAAATTGCCTTCCTATAACTGGGTAATTACAACTGATGTTTCATGTCTATTCAATAATTTATATGTCAACTCAAAAGCAAGTCCCATTTAAGTCCAACAGCACAAAGGATAACAGCATGAAGTAAATATTAGACATAAATTGACTATTAAGAGATTAATCACATTGCTATGTACCATGTTAGAGATCCCAATGATTAGAGCTCTTCTGTATTACATAGTTATTCAAAAGTGATGCTAGTTTCCAAATCTCATTTGAATGAAGAGCAGACCTGAAGAAGTGTTCTTCTACTGCAATCCAACAACAAGCAGATATTTGCTTCCTTTTTCAAATTTGTTCTCAGTCTTCACTTGTTAGTCCATCTACTAAGTTCTTGTATGCCATATCCAAAATGTTCTACCACATATCAATATCCCAAGACTTTATATCAAAAATCCTATTCTGCTTCTTATACCATCAATCAACTTTACAATTACCACTAAAAACTCAATTTTCTTAAACCACTCATAAATAAAAACCCTCACAAAGAAATAGTGAACAACATACCCTATCTTAAAAATGGTTATCTTTATACTGTAAGTATTTTGTTATTGTAGGTATAAATGCCTACACCATGAAACAGAGGTAAGATTCTGGACCCTAAATAGCTACTTCATGATTGAGTTTTCAAGGGGGGGGGGGGAAATCAATGTGAAATATTTGTTATTTTATTGCAATTTTACTCTTTGCCCACATCCTGCAACAATAACTTTAATGCCATCCAACAATAACATTTATGTATCCCAGATTCTTGGGAGGACTTGATAGATGGATAAAAATACCAGATCCAGTCTAAATATCTGGTTGACTGTGTGACAAACCATAATAATTTACAGCATTACACAGTAGAAGGCATCATTTTCTTTGGGAAACATATGACCAAGAGATATCTGGAAAATTATCATGAAATCTCTGTAATATCTTCTGTATTTACTCAGAAGAAATATGACAGAATTTAAGATAAGCTGGCTTTACCTCAATCCAAGATACTAAAAAAAAAATCTTATCTAAACTCAGAAGTTTTTTTCCATTTTAAAGATAAATTATCTGGAATAAATCCTAGCTTTCCTGTTAAATAAATACTATACAAGGTTTACTTGTTGGAATTCTTTTATATAGTCTGTAGAGAAAAATTAATATTAGAATCTGTCATCTTCAAGGCTGCCCTTCAGTCAGCTGCTATAAAAGATTCTGCTCATTAGCTTTGAGGTAAATTATAGTGTCATAAATCTATGTAGCTATAACCAGATGGGAAGAGAATATTGTCTGTTGTGAATCTTGATGTTATTGTTTGGTATTTGATATGTCTCATTTGTTCTTTTGAAATACATCTTAATCAATGCTGCAGAAAAAAAAAACATGAATTCAAGTATCAAGGATTGGCAAAAGTCAGATTTTGTCCTGTCGATCAGGGGTTTCCAACCCCTGGTCTGTGGCCCACTAATGAGTCTTGAGCCCTTTGGAACTGGACCATATAAGTAGCTGGCAAGCACACACATGGACATCCCCACTTGCATGAGCAGCGGGCAAGTGTGTGCACGCACGCTCCATTTACATGAATGGTGATGCACGTGCCCACCTCTTGAGCAAATAGAACTGTGCATATATGCGCTTGCCTGTCCCCCACATGGAACCATCCCCTCTCCACCCCCCAGCAAGTCTGCAAAACTGGAAAGGTTGGCAAATTCTGCCATAGATGTATCTGTTGCCCATAAATTACAACCATATACTGGCTAGCATCAGATCAAAATGTAGGGGATTATTACTACATTCTAGCCTTTTTTTTTCTTCTGTTCAGGCATGTCTGAATCAGTGGTGGGGTTCAAATTTTTTCACTACTGGTTCTGTGGGCATGGCTTGGTGGGCATGGCAGGGGAAGGATACTGTAAAATCTCCATTCCCTCCCCACCCCACTAACCCGCTTTCCAGCTCGGTTCTCCTGTGCAGGGCAACCAAAGAAGACCCAGCCAATCTGCTGGGACCTGGGAGGCAGAGAATAGATGGGGGTGGGGCTAGTCAGAGGTGGTATTTGCCAGTTCTCTGAACTACTCAAACTTTCTGCTACCGGTTCTCCAGAACTGGTCAGAACCTGCTGAATACCACCTCTGGTATAAATCTTGGAAATTATCTGGACAAGACCTTGCAATTTTCTTGGCAATGTTTTACAGAAGTAGTTTGTCATTTCTTCCTTCTTAGGGCTGAGAAAAAGTGACTGGCCAATGTTACCCAGCTGGCTTTGTGCCTAAGCCAGTTTCCCAATAGAACTCAGTTTCCCAATTTCTGGTTGAAGTCTGTCTTAAACCATTGCATCAAACTGGCCCTCTGGATACTAGATAGTCCCAAAGAAATTCTCTGTCTACTTTTCTGCAATGCAGAAAAAGTGTTTTCATTAAAACAATGGCATTAATGTGTTGTATGCAGTAAGAGGTCGCTCTCATTCTTTTCCAGTTGTAAATTCCAGAAACTTAATCTGTGAACATCACAGCTATAGAATTAATTGGTAAGAAACTACAATGCCACTAGTTTCCATATCCTACTGGTTTATCAAGTTCAGAATCTTTTGGAACATAGCAGACGCACATAGCATGCTTGGCTCAATGTCTTTCCAGGCAGGATGTGGCATCTCCTGTTTTTATACATCTGTTTTCTCCTCTGCAGCTCATCCCACTTCAATGCTGACATCATATTTTATATAATCTAAATGCACTTTATTTGCTTCTTCATTTTAATTTTATTTAATGTTTGTTGCTATTAAAAAAGATACATAGAGACAATCTTTCAGTGGAGTCCTTGATATCTTTGAATGTGATTTGTTTTGTGGTCGATATTTCACTATCTGACTAGTTAACATAGTCAATGCTAGAAAGGAATCTGGTTTCCTTTCTGTTTATGTACAGTAGTTTGCCCTATTAGTGTGGATGGATATGTTTTTGGTAATTCTTTGATTAGGTTGTTTTTTGCTGCTTGTTTGTTTGTAGGGTATTAATTCTGGGGTTAATCACTCCTTATGTTGTGGTGTTATGTTATGTTGTCGTGAGGAAATATTCTGGTCCTTTTTGGTTCCTTTTTATTATTTATTATTATTATTTATTCCTTTTTTTATTATTTATTTTCAATCAGTTGTAAACATTATTTCACTCTAGTTCCCTGCTGATGACTAATTTCTATGATTGCAGAGAAAGCTTCCAGTAATTCTCCAGATTTTGATGACCTGTCACTAGACTGGTATTTCTACTTTTCCAATGGTGAACTCATTGTCACTGTAACTGAATCCATTGTTTCTGGTCATTCTCTGTTTCTCTTTCCTTCTGCCTTTCCCAGAATTAGAATTTTCTCTAGAGATTAATATCCTCACATTATATATTTGAGCCTTTTATTTGTGCTTCACAGGATAAATCTGGATTGATTTGTTTGATAATCTATTGGTTTGTTTTCTTGACTGGCCTCAATATTCCTAGGAGTCCTTTCCAATACAAATATTTAAAAGCATTAATATTCTTCCCATCTTGTTTTTTCAAGATTCAAGTTTTCTGTTCTGTAGAGTTTCTTGCAGAAAACCATAGCTTGCATATTTCTAATATTTCTAAGTACAGAGACATCATAGAATCATCCTTGATTAGAGTATTGTTTATTGCTTTGCTTGTCTAGCGCAAGTTCTGATATTAATTTATTGTTGGTGATGATGAGGAGTCATGTCTTTTTGTTTCCCTTTTGATGTTTTTATTATCTCTTTTCAGTGGTCTGTAAATGTTGCTTATCTCAATGTGTCTCTTGATGGCTGATTTGTCTATGTGTCAGGAACTCCCTAGTGTTTTTGGGATTATCTTGATTTAGGATGCTCACAGTAGTATCTTTCAGTTTCTTCAATCAAACTTTAGAAACACAATCCATAAACTTTGGTTCGCTATTTTGAGTGTTCCACATCAAGTACAAATATTTTGAAGCCTAAAGTGCTTCTTTCACTTATTTATTATTTTAGTATGAGGAGATCTATCTTTTATTTCTCTTTTGTTGTTATAAAGAAGCAATAGACTTAATATTTTCCAAAATTATGATAAAACAATATAGATAATTTAGATGGCTCAGAACCTAACACCAAACTGATTTTTCATTTATTTAAAAGATTTATAAATTGTTCTCATAAAACATGCAAAATTGTTCTCATGATAACATGGAAAACTGTAAGTCAACTCATGTATATGCATTGTATGCTTTTTTCCAATTATGGAAATTATGTCCTAATTAAGTTCTGTGGGAGGGAATTTTGAAGGAACTGAGTTATATTTAGCTAGGGAAGAGATGGGTAGGTGTGCTGGGAATAGATTCAGATGTATAAATACATTTATTTTAAGGTCCCTGTCCACAAGCACAATTACTCACAAGTATGGCAACAATTCATGAGAGCACAAGTGAGGTTATATTTGCCTTGTCCATGTTTTTAAAAGTAATCTGTTTGTACTTATTTTATTTAAGTTTATAAATATTTACACATCCCATATGCACAAAGTTTCCTCAATAGATAAATGACAAAAGCTTGGGAGGAAAATGTTATTAGTTAATATGTCAACCATATACTGAAAGGTTCTGATTTGTTTACAAGTTTATTGGGCTAAAGCATACTGATCATCACTTTCAACTACACAAATCACTTTTATTTGAGAATAATATCACATATATAAATAACCCAATTTTATATATTACTTCTAAGGTACATGAGTTCTTTCCTACTACTTAAAAATATTGAAGTTACTGCACTGCAGAAAATTTACTGTTTTCATTATTTTAGCTTTGACTGCTGCTGCTTGTTTCATAGCTTCTCCATGTGAAGCAGGTTGACTCAGATTCATTTTAAAGACCTTTAGCCTCTCAGCAATTTAATGTGAAGAAAAGGGAAAGTCAATATCCCAGGAATTCACAAGGCATTTGGCCAATTTAATGAATGAGGAGGGGAAAAAAAGTCCTGGTTACCATGGTGATGTAGATGGTGGAAAACAAAAGTGTAAGCTCACACATAAATGAAGGAAAGACATAGGGCTCAGTTCTCTTGCCAGTTCTGAAAATAAAGTGGATTTTCTGATTGTTTGAACTGAATATTTGAAAAACCTCACTGGAATTGTAACACATTTGAGAGAATGCTTGAATGAATCATTTGTGGCTTGAGATCCTAGGGCTTCACCCTATCCTGCTTTTAATGCTATCTATATAACGATTAAATGAAATACCTTCAAATAATGTCCTAAATCTGATTTTTTTCTTTTAATGTTTTTGTTTGATCTCTTCTCAAAAAAAATCTTCAAATATTTAACACGTCTATTTTGTTAATCTAATTTAGGAAAGTTAACCAGTCACTCTTTTGGTTTGTTATTTGTATATTCCTTTTAATTATTGAGATATAAGCTGGTTTCATTTGTGTGCCAAGCATTTTTAAAATATTTTATTCTGTCATTTTAAAATCCACTTTAAGACCAGTCTCTTCCTTCAATTTTAAACACTATAGAGGCAGATCTCCTAAAATTAACTTCTGGAACCATTGTTCAAAAATATCCTTGAATATGTCCAATGTAAAATATTTTGCTTCATTTTATATTAGTAAGTAAAGTTTGACAGTTCTTTACTTTAACTGTAATTGTAAGTTTCTCCTGGTTGCCCCTAGTGTCCAGTTTTCAAAGACTCATCCTATCATGGAACCATAGTGGCGCAGTGGTTAGAATGCAGTATTGCAGGTTGACTCTGCTCACTGCTAGGAATTTGATCCTGACCGACTCAAAGTTGGCTCAGCCTTCCATCCTTCCCAGATTGGGAAAATAAGGAGTTAGATTGTTCAGACATAATGCTGATGTCATAAACCACTCAAGAAAGTGTTGTAAAGCACTAAGGAGTGATATATATGTCTAAGTAATATTGCAATTATGGAGGGTTTTTTTTCAGAATTCAAAAGCACTTTCCTATTGGGAGGACTCTTATTAATTAATTCCAAAATCTCATTACAATTCTATGTGGACTTTGATTTGTTTTAACTTTCCAAAATCAAAGCTTGCTTTTGTCCTTTTTGCTGTATATTGCAAAACAACAACGACAAGAAGTCCTTAAAATTCTACTTAAAACTTATTTTGCTAAGAAGGAAGTGAAAGAGCCCCTGTGCTGTAAAACAGGTCGATCCCAAACTTCCTAATAACTGAAAAACAACTAACAAACAATCTCAAAAAGTAATTAGAAAAGGAAGGATGTGAACTCACTGTCCTTTTTGAAACTGTTAACCAAGATTTGAACAAAAAAATGTGTATTCTTTCATCTCCTAGAGATCTAGATCTACTGTAGACTCCTCATACAGAACAACTGTTTGGAACATGGGCAGGTGACCTCAGGGGTGGGTTCCTACAAGTTCTGTCACTTCTGTTGAACTGGTAGCTCTGAAGAGTAGCAGACATAGTTTTTGCCCACCTGGGCTCTTACCTGATCTTTATTTCCTGATTTTTCAACTTCAGCTGCTGAACGAGGCACAGCTGCAGTTAGAAAAGCAGGAAAAGAGGGTATTTCAAAGGCTGCTTCTCTGCAGGCAGCTGCTAATGACGATTAACAGGCGCGGGGCTCACAGCGGGCAGGGAAGCTCGTAAATCCCAGACTGGTAGTAAACCCTGTGGTATCCCACCCCTGGGTGACCTCTAGCTGCACAGAGTCACTCAAACTGTGAGGTGGGCCGGTAAAAAAATCCAATGATAATAAATAATAACAAAGATAAATCTTAAATTATCAGGAGAATTCTAGGAAGACCAAGATGGAAGTAGGTAAGAGATGGAACTACCTCAACGCCCAATCCCACCACCACCCAGCACAGATAAATTCCGTGGCCAAAATACTAATCACCAGAACCAAACGCCTGGCAGATAAGACACATATAAAGACTGAACTATGCACCCTGACTAAAGTATTGACAGCCAACGGCTTCCACAAAAATAAAATCACCAGCTTGATCCACAAAAACACACCAAGACATAACAGAGACCTAGAAGATCAACAGACCTATGGAACAGCTGTCCTGCCCTACATAAGAGGTACTACAGACAAAATCAGTAATATACTACACAGGCATCACATCAAGACTGCCTTCAAAACAGACAAAAAAATAGCAGCCATCCTTAAAAACCCCAAAGACAAATTTGACCTGGAAAACCAAGGCATATACGAAGTTCCCTGTGCATCATGCCCGGCCACATAAATTGGACAGACCAATAGAAGAATAAGTACCCGCCTGGATGAACACAAAAATGCAGTAAAAAAGCTGGAACACACCTCCTCACGAGTCCAACACATTAAAACCACAGGTCACAACATCAACTTCAATGGCACCAAACCCTAGCCACTATAGAAAACCCCAGCCACAGAATCATCAGAGAAGCCATAGAGATTGAAAAAAACCCTGAAAGCATGAATAGAAGAGATGATTCCACCAGACTGTCAATCATTTGGAAGCCTGCACTCTCAAATAGAAAGATCTCCACACCACAAGCCAAGCAAACACCTGGGCACAAACAGACTCCCCCTGATACCTCCAGCTCAAATGCACCCCAACCAGGCACCCAGATGAAACCTAGCTTCCTAATAGATAATAGCTGTGTTTTCATGCGAAGCCAAGCTGCACTGAAAGCCTCCAACACAGGAACAGAGTGTTGACAGCCAATCAAAGCCACAAAACAGACAGAAGAAAGCAGAAACACCAATCAAACAAACTCCAAGTCCAATAAACACAGACCAAAACTCCTAACCAATCAGGATGTAGAAAAAAACATCCTGGCACAACAATAGGCTAGCCTCAAATTTAAAACCAACAGTTGTGAGACCCTGACCCACATACAAACTCAATACAGAAGCCTGATGATGGCAGATGAGATTCTGCTGAAACGTTGCTACAACTTTAAAAGCACTACAATGACGTGGGATAATACCCGAAGGAAGATGAACTGCATTCATATCTATCTATCTATCTATCTATCTATCTATCTATCTATCTATCTATCTATCTCTATCTCTATATCTATCTATCTATCTATCTATCTATCTATCTATCTATCTATCTATCTATCTGTACACATATATATCTGTAATATTCATGAATACATAAAAACTTTCATTTATAAGATCTTTTTATCTTTCAGGTCATTAAATATTCAGAAGAAAGTCCCAAAGATGTTTTCCCCAAAAGCCAATTGGATTTTCTTGTTGTTGTTGTTGTTTTTTTTTAATGTTTCACTTTTCATCCAAGACAGCAGAACTGGAGAAATTTCTTGAATAAGAAGTATTTTTTTTAAAAAAAAAAACCCAAAAGAAAACCAAGAAAGTCCAATTGCCTTTTGGAAAAAGCACCTTTGGGACAACCATGACCTGGATGATTGAGAATAGACAGAGACATACCTGTCTCCCTCCATAGACAGGTAGGAGAAAGGAGGAAAAGCAGAAATAGCCTTGTGTAGCTGTGAACTATGCATGCAAAATTTGGCTGAGAAATTGAAACTCAATTCAATCAGAATTGTTCAATTCTAAAATGAACAATTCTAACATGGGTTTTTTTCAATTTCTATCAAATCCTAAAAACTCACAGAAAGCCATGACTCACAGAAAGCTCCAAAACTCACAGAAAGCTCCAAAAATGTGTATAAGATATGTTTTAAAAGAACGATAGTTGCCACTTCAGGACAAATAATTGTAGAATAACATTATGAGTAGCTACCATTCATAATAGAAATACTTATGAAACAAACTTATCAAATTAAAAAAGTATTTCTTTCAAAATGAATAGTTAGGAGTTATTCTAAGGAACTATAGATCAATTCCAAAACAGTTCCTTTTGTAGGTCCCATTATTTTGCAGCAAACAGTGAGTAATATTTAAAACATTGTGCAAATAACTAAAACAGGAATGCTATTCTCTATAATCCAAGAGATTGAAAGAACAAAAGGGCATGTGTATTTGTTTTTACATAAAGAGTATATTGATTGTAATAAGAATGAAAAATTATTCAAATAGATAACTCTGTAGCTAATTTCCACAACCCAAAAAAGGTCTATGATGATCTTTGATTCTGAGGTTGTTAAGATAAAAATGAAAATGTTAGCAATTGGCAGAGGCCCAGATGTTCAGTACAAGATGGAAGCAATACTCAATAAAATATCTATATAATAAACAAATGTATAATCAGAAAGCAGTTTTAGCTGACTTGTTCTCCATGTCTTGCTGTGCTGCCTCTGTAGTGGTTGGCCATTCCTGGGAGGAATGAAAGAATATTGAGAATGTATGCTAAAGGCTAGGTCCCACTGGCCAATGGACGCAAAATGTATGCATAAAGAACACAGCAGACGAGCAAAATTTCAGGGCTCCCTCCATTGTCATCCGCTTCAAAAAGTGGCAAAAATTTGCATAAACAGAATGAAAAAGAACGGAAAAGAACGGATGTGGGTAGTATGTACCAGGGATGTTAAACGGATGTTCATAGGAAGCCCAGCGGATGACACCTCCGTAGGGGTTCCGGGGAAGAATTTCGAAGCGAACGCATAGCGGATGAAGCGGATGCATCACGTACACCTAAAGGAAAGAAAGGGGATGCTGCGTGGATGCATATCGGATGCAAACACATCCTTTCTATTTCTGTGCTACTAACACTGTGTGGACGTTCCATATACCCTTTCTTTCCTCCCTCTTTCCGTTTTCAGCTGCAGCAGATGTGAGTTGCGAGGATGCCCAGAGGATGCAGAGAGGATACAGCGGACATTTAACGGATGATAAACGGACATAGAACGTTTGTTGCTCGTATGTCACGGATTTACATCATACACGGTGGAAAGTTCATCCATTCACAAAGTTTTGTGCAGCTCAAAACTTCTTGCATGGATGAAATCACAGTGGACGGATCCTTGACGGATAGAGCGTATGAAAAACATATGCTATGAGTACACAATGGATGCATAAGGTTTTCCAATGGATGGCAAGCTTTTTTTAACATTTTACATCCTCTTTGCATCCGTAAGTGCAGTGGGACAGGGCCTTTAGAGTGTATGTTTTCAGCAGGGTCAGCCGAGATGTAAAGGGTATCTAGCTGCCAGCTAAATGTCTATGAAGATTGTCAGTCATCCAGGTCATGGCTGTCCCAAAGGTGCTTTTTCCAAAGGCAACTGGACTTTCTTTGTTTTTCCTTGAAGATGTTTAGCTTCTCATTCAATTCAGTCGGAACTGAACAAGCTTCTTGAATGAGAAGGAAAATGTATTCAAGGAAAAACAGAAACATCCAGTTGCCTTTTGAAAAAGCACATTTGGGATAGTTGCCAGATAAAGGCCCGGTCCCACTGGCCGCCGGACACAAAACGTATGCATAAAGGACACATTGGACAAACAAAATATAGGGGGTGGCTCCATCCGTTGTCATCCGCTTCAAAAAGTGGTGAAAATTTGCATGAACAGAACGGAAAAGAACGGACGTGGGTAGGATGTAGCGGGGATGTTAAATGGATGTTCATGGGAAGCCTAGCAGATGACAGCGGATGACACCTCCGAAGGGGTTCCGGGGGAGAATTTCGAAGCGGATGCATAGCGGATGCATCACGTACGCCTAAAGGAAAGAAAGGGGGTGCCACGCGGATGTATATCGGATGCAAACGCATCCTTTCTATTTTCGTGCTACTAACACTGTGTAGACGTTCCATGTACCCTTTCTTTCCTCCCTCTTTCCGTTTTCAGCTGCACCGAATGTGAGTTGCGAGGATGCCCAGAGGATGCAGAGAGGATACAGCAGACGTTTAACGGATGATAAATGGACATAGAACGTTTGTTGCTCATATGTCACGGATGTACATCGTATGTGGCGGAAAGTTCATCTGTTCACAAAGTTTTGTGCAGCTCAAAACTTCTTGCATGGATGAAATTGCAGTGGACGGATGCTCGACGGATAAAGCGTATGAAACATGTATGCAGTGAGTACACAACGGATGCATTGCATTTTCCAACGGATGGCAAGCTTTTTTTAACATTTTACATCCTCTTTGCATCCGTAAGTGCAGTGGGACAGGGCCTTAAGTTAGCAGGCATTTATATTGGGCATCAGCAATCTAGGAAAATGCTGGAAGTGCTTTAGTTACAATGGTACTGAGCAGGAAAGGCCAATAATAAATATTTCCTATATTTTACTAAGAAAGCCCCTTGCCTGAAAATATAAAATGATTGATGATACAATGCACAATGATGGGCCTCTCATGTTGGATGGCACTTTACATGCTACTGAGGAACAGTGGATGGTCTTTTGGAGTTTATGATATGGCTGCATTAAAGTTTTCCAGATATCTAGCTGCTAACGTTATCATGCAGGAAAAAAATTAGAAAGCACAAAGCCAGACTTACAGTGATATGGAACCTAAGAAACATTAAGAATAGATGAATCAACACAATGAAATATGAAATAAATCAGCTGCACCTTGACATCTTAGGCATCAGCAAATTTAGATTTACAGTTAAAAAAACATGCTGTTGACTAGTCAGACATAAAAAAATGAGGAAAGAACAGCATTGCAGTCACAAAGGTACTCCTATTTAATGACTAAATTGGGACTCAAATTATGCTTGTTTAGCAAAGTGGCTCTGAAGCAACATGCAGAAATGACTGCAATCTCAGCACTCCTGGTTGAGGTCGTTGAGTGATCTGCAAGTGGTTAAGCAGACCAAAAGAACTGCCTAATGAAAATTTTCAGGTCTGTGTTTTGAGAGTTAAAGGACAACTTGCCTGATGGTTTGAGATCTGCACAGACCTGAAATCATTCTAGCAGGTAGCCTTTTCATTCTCAAACTTTTCTGAGCCCACCTTTGGATTTCAGTTAACTCCATGCATCGAGGCAAAATCCTGCAATCCACTGAAAAGTTTCCTGTCTTGTTTGTGTATGGAAAGAAAATCCTTTCTGGGTCTTCAGGAATGGAGCTGACTGAAGGATTTCATCTCCACTCCATTGTCTCTGCTTTCTTTCTGTGGAAGCCAGGAGAGAAGATTTTAAATAGCAATCAAATGTGTTGCATTGTGGGAAAAGAGACTCGAGACCCAGTTGACTTTTTTTCTTTTTTCTTTTCTTTCTAGTAATCGCATGCAGAGAAACTGAGGCAGCCTTTTTTATAGTCGTCTGCTTGCGGCTCGTGGCCAATGACGGCTCTTCAAATCTCCTTCCACCATGGACCAACCTATCATAGGTAAGTATGTAAATATATAACACCCCTCCCCATGTGGTCCAGTCTAACCAATCTGGGCCTCACCTATCTTACGTAATCACGTAAGTAGGTGGGGCTCTTATGGTTCCGACTGGACCTGCGCAATTCAGTCGTGAGTTCGCTTCTGGACTGTTCAGATGGGGTTGCTGTTTTTCCCATTCTTTTCTGTGGAGCCTCCTGGAAGGTAGAGTCAGCCATGCCACTCCCGCCAGGCTTTTCCTGGCTGGTTGAGTTGGCTCGGCCGCTCTCACCATGAGTGGCTTCCTGATGGTTCTTTGAAATCTGCTCCAGCGTCCCCAAGTTGTTTTCTTCTTCTATAGTTTCAGGTACGTGTTTGCGATTTCCGATTGGGACTAATGTTAGTCTTGGTTGTGTCGTTGTTATTTGTTTTGTCACTTCTTTTACTTGTGGAGGTCTCCCCCTGCCCTTTTGTTTGCGATTGAGGGTCTCCCCCCTCTCTGGTTTGGCTATTTTTGTTTAATGTTTACAGCAATTCTTTTATTTGTGTAGGTTGTCCCCCCTCCTCATCCTGATTGTTAATGTTTCTCAGTGTGATTTGGTCTATGTGTCTCCTCACAGCTCTTTCCATCCTCTGTGTCTGCCCTGTATGACCGGGGTTCTGTTATTTGGGTTATTGTTGCTGGTATCCACAATGGTTCCCCCGTGAGGTTTTTTGCATAGACTAGGTCCCCTGTTTTGAATGTGCGGCACTTTCTGGTGGAGTCTGCTGGCTTTTCTGGGCTATATGTGGGGTGTAGTCTGTCTAGGTTTGATCTTAGTTTTTTTCCCATTAATAATTCTGCTGGGCTTTTATTTGTTGTGGTGTTTGGTATAATGTGTTGTATACTTAGTAGTTTGTCTATCTTTTCCTGTATATCTCCAGGTCCCAATTTGTGTAGTGTTTTCTTAGTATAATGGACCATGCGTTCCGCCCGTCCGTTCATAGCCGGACGTCCCGGCGCTGTTAGTGCATGCCTGATCCCTTGTTCTGCTAGGAACCTTTCAAATGTTTTTGCCGTGAATTGTGGTCCATTGTCAGATACAACTAAATCAGGCAATCCATGTGTCGTAAAGTTTTCTTAATTGTCTAATAACAGCTACAGAACCATAAACTTGGAAAACTTCAGTTTTCTGTCTATTTTTCTTGCCAGTGCTTGTGAGTTCTTGCTTGAGAAAATGATCATTCTTCATTTGTGGACTAGACTGAAAGATTGCAGCTAATTAATCTCTATTTGTGATTTACAGTATAAATAAGGATGCCCCAAATTAGTGAAGCATCAGTACTTAAATCCTGAGAGATATTCCCTTTTGCTTTCTCCTTTCTGCTTACAAAAAACTTTGGTTTGATAAGCTTTAATGTTTTAATTACATAATTTTGTTTTATTTCTACTTTAATAGTAACTTCCTTGAGCTATTCTACTACAGAACCTCAACTCAATCCATTGAGATGCTATGTTTTGTATCAAAGCCCTCTAACAAGCCAGAATTTTGTTCAATTTGTGCTAAAAGTAATAAAGTTTATCTACTTGGCTACGATCTGGAAGGTAAATTAGTATAATTACCCCTGTACTACAAGGAGTGGGTCTGAAGCAGCAAACAGCTTGTCTAAATACAGCAAAAACAAAATTTATAACTGTTTCTTAGTCACTATGCCACAATAGCTTTCAATAAGACAAGTGAACATTCAGTATTCAGGAATCCTGATTGTTCAAGGCATATTTTTATCAAATAATTATGACCAGAATACCAAGTTGCAGACATATTAAAAAAGCAACATATGTTACAGGAGGCAATTTACAATGTGTGTCAAGCATCTTGTAAAAACAATAGAGCTTTCTCATAATATAAAAAGCTTTCTGCCCTGATGTCTTTGCCAATTGTTCACACTAGGGGCATTTCTCTCATTCCATCACACTTTCTCTAGGGAACAAAATGAGGAAAGAATTTATTTTCATATATTTATGAAAAATATTTCATCAATTTTATTTAAATTGATGAAATATTTACTGGAAGCTAAAACATCTCATATTTTTATGGAGAAACTTAAAATCAATTATTTTGTACATATTGTATTTCCTATTTAGAACAAGCAATACTTAATATAACATCCTTCTTTGTAAAGAATATCATTTAGTTTCCAATTTGGTTAATAACAATAATATTTTATATAAATGCCATAACTTATGGTATTAATAATGCTATACAACATTCCAAAAAATCTTTTTTTTTTGGTCTTATTATCCACCAAGACATGTACAACAGAAAGTGGGAGTGGGTGTCTTTTCACAAAGATTCCAATATGTAGAACAATCTAAACAATCATTAGTGTCAAAATTCCTTTTAAGAATTTTCTTTATCAACAAATCTTTAACAAATCTTTTAAAAATTTTTGTTAAGGGTTGAAGCCTGGATTGTTATTGTTGTTCTGATTGTTGTTACGTTGGCCTCTTTTGCGAGTAGAAACCAGCCTCGAGAGGTATATCTGCAATCACCAAGTTCCACATACCTCAGGCAGATGTAAGGCAGTTTGGTCTACCTCATGGGGCCAAGATCATAAAAATCCAGAAAACAAGTTCTAAACCCAATGATTCTGATACAAATAAATTATTTAAAAAATTAAGGAGAAGAAGAAGAAATATATAAAATATAAAGAACTACAAAGTGAATAAATTGGCAGAGAAACTAAAAATTAACTGATCTTTAATATAGATATAGCCAATGACAAAAAAATAAAAATAAAGAAACCAAACATGGTTTTAACCAGATATTGTAAACTTGATAGTAGTATAAGCTCTAAATAGAAGATAACAGGAGGAGAAAGTCAATTACTTGTTGGGCTCAAGTAACTGCTGATGTAGAACAATGATCCTTTTCTTTAATGTTTGTAGTTTGAATTATGGCTAATTCCTTCTGCTGTAAATGTAAGAATTTTGAGTATTTAATATAGTCTGGAACCTAAACCAGCACTTAACAAATTGAATTTTATAAATTAGCCCAAACCAAAGTTATATCAATTTAAAAGGGAACTGCAGTTTATTCCACCGTTTCAAGATCTAATTCATTCCACCCGTTACTACAAATATCAGGAAGAAAACTGAACATGTATTTTAACTATTTAAAGCAAGAACAATGTTTGAATTCTAATTAGGAGTAACAGGGGACAATATATTTGCTTTCAAAGATTCTATTCATAAGAAATTTATTACAATATTAAATTTTTACAAATAGATGAACAATCACTGGTTTCAGAATCTTAAAGACCAGCTAATCAAACAACTGGAGAAAGGAATTAATTTATCAAGTCAAACTTTTGATAATTATAACATACATGTATTCTATTAAATATATATAATATATGCTTGAATCTATAAGACTTTATAACAATTTTAAGCATCTCACTTGAAATTAGACTACTACTTGCTATAGTCCTGATAGGGTTTGATTAGGAATATTGTAATCATAATCCAAACAATTAGAAGTGAAATGATAACAAGATAAAAACATAGTGGACAGAGAAAGAGGAAGGGAGGTATTACAAAATAATGTCAAAATATGGAAGCTTCCACAAGGCTCAGAATCACTTGGAGGAACTGTTTAAATCATAGTTCAGATACAGACGTGGGCTATGCTTCTGAAATCCCTGTTTCCTTGTCAGCTAGCTACAGCCTAAACATTGCAGGGGTGTCAAAATCACATATCGGGATTTTTTTCCCCTTTCTAAAGTGGGCGTGGCTAGCATGTGACAAATCCGGCCCATGGGCTGGGAGTTTGACAGGC
The DNA here is from genome assembly GCA_015471245.1 of Laticauda colubrina. Taxonomy (NCBI): domain Eukaryota; kingdom Metazoa; phylum Chordata; class Lepidosauria; order Squamata; family Elapidae; genus Laticauda; species Laticauda colubrina. The sequence continues at coordinate 10,063,025 of BLBF01000037.1, forward strand.
CTGGGCTAAAGCAATCAGCCTGCATCATGCTAGGGTTGTGTGATGAACGGAGATATGAATGTATCTTGGACAACTCTATAAAAGAGGCAATACAAACCAACACATGGATTACCAAACATTTTCCCCAAAACTGTGGAAGGAAGAGTATTACAATGGGAAAGGATAAAAACATTTCTAGTGTTTTTAAGGAAGATGTAAATATTCAAAACATTTTCATTTATCCAGGTTGTTGTCTTTGTAGGTGTGTTGACCTTGAAACTGTGGATAACATGTTACTGCAAGAGTTACAAGAGTTTTCAGCAAAAATCATCTGGCCTATTTTAAAATTGAGGATAAGAAGAATGTGCTTTAAAATATTACTATCAGATAAAAACCTTAAAATTACAATGGCAATAATCGTATTTTTAATAATGGCTATGAAAACAAGATTTTTACTTACCCATTAGTAAATTCAAATAGATGCTAAAATTATTGATTATATCTGCACTTCATTATTTGAGTCTTTTGTCTGTAATAAGCCTTTATATTAAATTGAACAAGTAAATGAGATGCAAATAATATGACATGGAAAAACAAGGAAATGATGTCTGTCACAAACTTTAAATACAAACATCATAAAGAACAGCTGATTGGAGAAGATTCCAATAAAATGAAAGAATGTTTTTAATAAATAAACTAGGAAATTTATTGTCAATAAATGTAGCAAGTTTTTTTTTTAATTAGGAGATGGTTGATTAATTAAAAGCCAATCCCCCCTCCCTCCCCACTCTCTGTTCAATTGCCTTCTTTCCCCAATTATGATTTTACTTAGACTGTATTTTTATTTTATTGTATTAGGAATATTCATCTCTGATAATTTTAATGTCTTTATGCTGCAAGCTGTCCAAAATCACTTCAAAACAATATGAGATGCAAATAAATTTCATAATAAAAAGTAAATAATTTGGATCTTTTTAACAAAGGGGACATTTAACTATTCACAGAACACTAGATTGAATCTAGAGTTAGAAATCTAGAACACTAGATTTAATGAAATCTACTCTAAAATTATTTCCTGTCCTTGGTTTGTGTGTTTGTTATTCATTGAATTTATATTGCCGCCTAATCACACATGATGACTCAAGGTGGCTTACAGAATATAAAACCTCATTTAAAACAATAAAATGAATAAAAAAGGATCAAATAAATTAATAAAATAAAATCACCCACATTCCCCTCCCCCGTGACAGGAGATCACATGAGTTTGCTTTAAAATTAGCATAAAATCCAACAGCATCGTTTTGGTAAATTGTTCATAATTTGAATTCTACAAATGTTTTAAATTTTATAATTACATTACCAGGGAAAAAGCTTTGCTAGTTACCCATTCCAATAGAAATGTATGTACGTGTTTAAAAATATACCTTTTCATGTGGACAATTCCATTTCCCATGTCATCATGCTTTTTATTTTTAAAGAGCAAAAACTAACTATATTTTTCTTAGAGGTTTATTTAATTAGAAGCTGTCCCAATTTTAAACTTCAAGCACATGTATGCTTTGCAAAATTTTGTGTTAAAGTACCTATTTTCAGGATCATTTCTGTATGAAATGCCTTGAATTTGAAACAGTTTTACCTTATAAAAAATCCAGCACTTCCTGCATTTATTTTTAGAGCCATTTGTAGCAGTTCTATTTAGCAGTTCTACTAATAGTTTGAACGGTTCCTATTTGAGAACTAGTTTGAATTAAAGTCAAGACAACATCCCCTGCAGTTCTTGACAGGGGAGTCATATCAAACTGTTAATTATCTTTTTGATCTATTTATAGTCTAAGGATGTTCCTCAACTCCTTTAGTGATGTACATGCAATACAAATTAGCAGCATTTATAATAAGGTCATCTCTTGAAAATAGTAATTTTAGCATGGAGCCCTATTAAAGAATGATCTGGTTGAGGGATTTACATGCTAAGCATTAATTTACATGTAAACCTAATGAATGAATAGCATGGATTGAATTCCCTGTACAAATTTAGGAAAATATCTGCCATAGTGTAAAGCTATGAAATTTATTTTAAAAGATTTCCACTGAAGATTCTTTGCTACTGTTTGGGTCTTTTTTTCAGATACACATACATACATGTGTGTATATACACAATGTACACAAAGGATCACACTGCACCAATGGATGAAAAATGGATGTAAAATGGACAAAAAAGCTTGCCAGCCGTTGGTTAACGCGATGTACTCACTGCCTCCATTTTGCTTCCTCTCTATCTGTCCAGCATCCGTTTATTGACGTTTCATATGCTCAGAAAGTTTTGAGCTGCTCAAAACTTTTGCGTGGAAAATGTATCCAATTTGTCCGTTCTGCATCCGCTACGCATCCGCTACGCATCCGCTATATCCACTAGGCATCCGCTGCGCATCCACGCAACTCGCATCCGCTCGGATGCAGGGAGGAAGCGGAACGGACGCAGAACGGATGCAGAACGGATGCCTAGCGGAAACAAAGCATGTAAAATGGAAAAAACGTCCGCAGAGGGGACCTATCTCAGATATTAAGGATGTCTAGAGGATGCCTAGAGGATGCCTAGAGGATGCAAAGGGACATCTATACTGCCTATAAAAAGGGGGAGCAACTCACCTGCATCTCACTTTCAGACCAGCAGCCTAGGTGTGCAGACCTCTGCAGCCTTCATCTGACTCTTCCTCTTCCACAGCATCCAGTCATGTCCACCGTGGATCGTAACACAGTCCTTTTGGCAGCCACCATCCTTCTGCAACAGTGCGAAGCCATCTACAGGCTCTGTGAACTCTACTACGGGAAGAAAAAGGGACGGCCAAGAAGCGTCTGGGTCCGAAGATGGTTCGCCAGAAGAGCAGAGGACGGACTGTACAACAAGCTGATGGTGGAGCTGAGGAACGAAGACACTCGGGCATTCCAGAACGTCATGAGGATGCCTCCAGCCATGTTTGACGAAGTTGTGCAGCGGCTGACACCCAGGTTGACCAAGGCAAACACCAACTTCCGGCCCAGCCTGGAACCTGGGCTCAAGGTGGCACTCACTCTGCGCCACCTGGCCTCAGGGACCACCTACAGGAGCATGCAGTACGGCTGGAGGGTGCCACACAACACCATCAGCATTGTGGTCAGAGTAGGGGTGCAGGCCATCATTGAAGAATACAAGGGGGAGCTCCTCCAGTGCCCCTCCACTGAAGAAGGCTGGAAGAAAGTTGCAGAGCAGTGGTATCAGAAGTGGAACTTCCCCCACACCGTTGGAGCCATAGATGGGAAGCACGTGGCCTGCAAAGCTCCAGCCAAGTCGGGGTCCACTTATTTCAATTACAAGGGCTTCTTGAGCATCATCCTCTTCGCCATGGTTGATGCTGACTACAAGTTCATGTACATCGATGCTTCAGGCGACGGCTCATCTTCAGATGCCCAGGTATACAACGCCAGTCACCTCAAGGAGGAGCTGGAATGCAACCTCATCATGGGCTTCCCAGATCCAGAACCCCTGCCCAACGACACACAAGATGTGTCCTACTTCATCGTGGGGGATGACGCCTTCTCCCTCACAACCTCCCTCATGAAGCCCTACACTTCCAGACTCCTCACCCGTGAAGAGAGGATCTTCAACTACAGGCTGTCCAGGGCAAGGCAGGTGGTGGAGAACGCCTTTGGCATCCTGGCCAACAGGTTCCAGGTACTTCTCACCACCATGCAGCATCGCCCAGAGACCATGAGGAGGATCATGGAAGCTTGCTGCATCCTGTACAATCTCATGTGCACCCACTACCCAGTCTTGCAGAACAGGCTCGTGGACCTCCAACAAGCCAATGGGGACATGGAGCCTGGGGAATGGAGGCAAGGGCGAAACCTGATAGACACTCAGGATGTGCAAGGCGCCAACAGAGCCTCACATGAAGGGAAGAAGCAGCGCAACCTCCTGAAACACTGGTGCAACTCCCCAGCTGGAGTAGTGGAGTGGCAAGACAGAATGATAGATGCTTAATGGATGCTTCCTTCAGCCTGTCTCATCACACTGATGAGATTGGGCCATGTATGTTGGGTGGGCCTACAATGAACAGTGCATTTAATAAAAAGTTGTGTTTATGTTCAAATGTGTGGATCAATGCTTACATTGTTATTGATAATAAAGGGCCAAAGGTGTGGCAGCTGGGAGGGTGGACCATACAGTCCCACTATGCTTGCACTGGAGGTTTATCTATCCCACAGCTATTACCCATCCCAAAGGTATCCCTGCCCATCCCACTGCTATCTTAACCCATCCCACAAGCATGCAAAGGCTTAAACCATTTCTAAAAGTTTCCACCAAGACTTTATTAAAAAAAAGAAATGAAGCAAGTGTATTAATCAAAAATAGACTTTTTTAACAAGAAGCTATAAAACAAAAATGAGTCTCTGACACTCCTCTTGGTCGCTCAGTCTCAGGGGTGAAGGGTCCAGGTGCTGTGGAGGTGGCTGGTGCTGGAGTGCTTGTCATCAGCTCCTCCAAAAGCAGATGCAGCAGAAGCCCCAGCCCCAGAAGAGCGAGCCCATATTGCAGAAGCCCCAGCAGGACCAGAGTGAGGGCCAGGGGGTGGGATGGTAGTCCTGTCCCTCTTGCAAGGGCTGGCAGAAGATGGCTGAGGCTTGCTGTGGTTCAGCATAGTTGTGGGGTTGCTGGCTGGCAGGGAGGCTGGCAGGAACCAAGGCTGGCAGGAAGACTGGCAGGGAGGCAGGCACCAAGGCTGGCAGGCACCAAGGCTGGCAGGAAGGCAGGCACCAAGGCTGGCAGGCAGGCTGGCAGGCAGGCTGGCAGGCACCAAGGCTGGCAGGAAGGCTGGCAGGGAGGCAGGCATCAAGGCTGGCAGGCAAGTATGAACCAAGGCTGGCAGGCAGGCAGGCACCAAGGCTGGCAGGCAGACTGGTTGGCAGCAAGGCTGGCAGGCAGGCAGACAGCAAGGCTGGCAGGGAGGCTGGCAGCAAGGCTGGCAGCAAGGCTTGCAGGCAGACATGCAGGCAGGACAGGCAAGGCAGTCGATGTGTCTGGCAGCAGGTCTTTCCTCTGAATGGCGACCTGCTTCTGAGCTGCTTCCGTTATATCCGCGGGGCTGATGCAATGCATCCTGCCCGCATGAGCAATTAATGCTCGGCATCTGCTAGGCTTCCGCTGTGCATCCGTTGTGCATCCGCTCTGCATCCGCTTCATCCATTCGGCGTCCGTTCTGCATCCTCTGTATCCGTTCCATGTCCGCTTTGCTGAGGTCCCCCGGAAGCCTAGCGGATGTGCCATCCGCTCTCATCCGCTTCCATCCGCTGGGCTTCCGTTCCACATCCGCTTTCCATCCGCCCTGCGTCCTCCCAGCGTCCGTGTTATCCGCTCCGGTTATGCAAATTTTTGCCCCTTCTGAGAGCGGATAACAACGGATGGAACATTTTTCTCGTCCGTTGTGTCCATTTTGCATCCGTTGGGCAGTGTGACAGGGCCTTAAAATAGGCCTTATTTCCCTTCTCAAACAATACCTGGCATATATTGAAAAAGATTAAAAAATTTCAGTTCCAAAATATCACTATTTCATTCTTCAGGAATCCGTTCTTAAAGCAATCACATCTTTTACTGGCTCTTGAAATACCTTTCGACTAAGGTTGTGTTGAATTCATGAATTCCAGAAAAGTGCTGAGCTGTTCACGAAGTTAAGGCATTTTCTTCTGAATTATTTTCAAAGTGTGCATAGCTCTTGGGATGCGTATCAAAATAATTTATGCATCTGAAAGTCTGGTTTGCAAAATAAAGGCATTTATTTATTTACTATTTATTTATTTTGGTTTGCAAAAGAAAGTCCTGTATTTATTTATTTATTTATTTAAATTATGAATTTGTTAAACACTTTCAGAAATCATTCACGTGCATGCACGTTCCCTCTGTGGCTTTTTTGGACTTAATTCCAGTCCCTTCAACTTTGATAATCACTTAAACTGGAGAGAAAAATAATTGTTATATTACTTTCTGGTAGCTGACACAGCATGGGTAAGAAAAATAAATAGTTCCCTAGCACAAGAAGCAATATAAATTATCTTCCACATATCTTATTTATTTCCCCAAAGGGTACAGTTTGAATTGTTGTGGCAGGTGATATTCACATCTGCCTACTAAAGACATTAGCACTTGTCAAATACAAATTGATTTCTATCTAAACTGTCCTTCAGCCTCCTTAGCTCTTAATTAGGTTTTGAATGTGAATGACTTTAAGAGCCTTTTCTTTATGTTCATGATTCTACATATGATTTCACCTTTGATTAGTGATGGCCTTGTCAAAAATTTTATTCTTTTTTTCTAAAATGGGTGAACAATTAAGAAATATGATAAGATGTTACATGACAATGTAAGGGACGGATTAAAGCGATACACATTGTTAAAAGGTTTTCAAAGGTAGGAAAAGGTGAAAACACTGGTAGTATGGCATTGGATGCTCTAGTAATCATTAGATTGAATTAATATCCCATTCCAATAATCAATTATACTATAGCAAGAGTCTGTGAAAGTTTTTGGAACAGGTGTTTCTTCAAGATAAACACTGTCCATAAGTGATTACTGGAGTTTACTTGAGGCATAAGGCGGTCTCCTGAAGTTTCTGTAGACCTGGGTTTATTTAAAAGTTATTGTCAAGTTTAGAAGCTCGTATTAGATAAAATAATGAGACTTAATGAACAACAAACCATGCAGGCCTGGAATTTGGCATTAGATACCATGTTCTAATGCAACTGTAGGCCACCTGGTATCTTTTCAGGGCTTTGGATTGCAGTCCTTTCCTTCTGCCTTGGATGATAAAACCAAAATCCAAATATTAAAAGTTATTTCAGTCCTATTGCCAGAAGAAGAACGTAATATAGAAAGACAGAGAAGCATTGTTTTTCCCCCATTTTTTCCATGCACTGCAATCGATTGAAAGGCTTTTATGCCATTCGTGGAATAACTGAAATATATTCAGAATTAAACAATGGTAAGAGAAAACATAGTTCTCCCCATCAGTTAAGCTGTTGTTCTAAGTTTCTGCTTGAATTTATGGGAATGAACTAGTTCAACCAGAATTTAGGTGGGGATTATCAACTACCGTGTTTCTCACAAAATAAGGCTGGGCCTTATTTTTTTTTTGACCCCCCCCCCCCCAAAATGGCTAGGCCGTCTTTTGGGAGGAGACTTAATTCCCCCCCTTGCATCCTCGGGTGGGTGGGTGGCGACGGCTTGGATGTTGACCTCGGCGTTGGTGGGGCACTTCATTTCGGGAAACCTTCCGACACCATTGCTTTCCCTTCTCCCCATGCTGCTGCAGTGTTTAGAGCAATGCCGTGGCGTTTGGCATAGTCATGCATGGCCAGCCAGGGCTCTTCCCTGCAAACAGAGCCCGGCGGAGACACTCGGTTTCAGATGCTCCTGTCGCCGCCTTCCCTCCGCTCATCCCGCCAGAGCCATGTAGGCTGGGCAGAGCTGGGAAAGTGAGGCGCGGGTGCATGCCCGCCTGCCAAGCAGAAGAGCCAGGCTGACCTGAGCTTGGCTTCCTTCCCAAGTCCCTCCAGCCCGAACCCGAAGAGGCCACTGTGAGAGGCCGCCCGAGGCAGTGAAAGCGCCCACCCATCCGTGGACAGGGAGGCAAGGCAATGGCCTGTGCCACATCCTCCTCCGATCTGAGCTCCGCCGAGTGAGCGCCTCTGCCCAATGCCCATGCGGGTGCATATGGAGATGCATGGGGACAGGGACTGGCTGGGCAAGGGGTGGAAAGGATGGGTGGTTTCAGGTGTTCTCTGCCAGACCCGCCAGCCAGGGAAGCAGCACTGCTGTCGCCTCGCCTCCCTGTCCGCAGACAGGTGAGCACTATCACTGCCTTGGGCAGCCTCTCCCAGTGGCCTCTTTGGGTTCGGGCTTTTTTTTTTTAAATTTATTAGTTTTTAAAGACACACAAACAAACAAAGCATAAACCTAATAACATAAAATCTCTTTTCTAAAAACTGCTTATTAAATTTTAACAAAACAAGTAAAACATCTTATTTGAATACAGCATAGTTCCAGAGTATCACATATGCATATCTTATTTATTCTTTTTCCAACTTCTCCTTTTACCTAAATTTCTATATCTCTTTATTCCTTGTACTTATACTTTCATCTGTCTTGTTTACAATTTCATTATTCTCTTCTAACGTTCTTCCAAAATTTTATTAATTCTCAATAAGCTAACTTAACAAACAAAAACACTAAACATGAAAACATAAAACTTTTTTTGGGAAAACGGCTTAATCCTGGGTTAGCATCTTTTTATACAGACATAAATCAAATTCATGCTCACCTTATATACTATTTCATATCTCATTTATCATTCTACATTTTCTATATATTTTCTCCCCTCTTTTCACTCTCTTAATTCTATTTTATTTATTTCATCTCAATTTAAATCATTTTACTTATATCTTTTGTCCGTTCTTTTTCGATTATCTATTTTTTCTTTTCTCTTTACTGCAAAATTTCTCTGTAATCACTGGTTGAAGTATGATGACTTTTTGTCTTTCCCCTAGATTTAACACTTAAAATAATATTTAATTTCCATCCTGATTCTGCTTAGTGCATTCTACATAGTACATTTTAAAGTAATAAAAAGAGAAAAAAATAGTAAGCTTATAGTATAGTAAAAACAATGTTCCATAGCTAATTAAACTCTATTAAACATTTTACACATTCCCTTTAATATATTGTTAACTCATATAATATTCCAATTTTCTAAATCTATTTCAAATACAAATACTACAATGCAATCCTGTGCACTTTTGCAGAATCTCTTCTTTAATTACATTTTACCCTTTGTCTCTAAAAAAAACCCCTGTTTTTTAACATCTTGTTTTAAGTCTTTATAACTTCTCTTCCCTTTTTCCCTTCCTCTCTTATTCAGTCTAGTCTTTTTGTCCCCCCCCCCCATTTCTCAATCTCCACCCTTTTGGTCTCCCCTCTCTGTTGTATTCCTCTTTTCTGTTGCTTCCTGACATTGTATCGATTTTTCACCTTATGGTTTCTTGGTTGTTTTTTTAAATCTTGGATTCTCCATTTTCTTTCCCTTTCCCTTTTCTTCCTCAACTAAAATTATTTGTCCATTAAAGATGGCTTCTTCTTCATCCCAGCTTTCTTGTTGTTGTAATTCCTGGTAGGTAGAAATTGCCATTTCTAAGAAGTGGAAAACAGATCCAGAAGAGCCCTTGCCATCTTGTTCCTCTTCTTTTAACTTTTTATATTCTATTTTCAATTCTTCAACAGATAATGCCATTGTAAGATTTTTTTTTTTAAAGAACCCAAATTATTTTAGTCTTTCAAAAAATAGTTTCCAAGAGTCACAAAGTCACAAAGCAATCCAAATCAGCACAAACTGTTTCATTTAGCACTTTCTTCTTTTTGTACTATCTTTTCCTGGGGTGAAATTTAATTACACAGTTCCAAAGTAATTTTTTAAAAGTCTTATTGCCGTTATCTCTGATCTTAAAAGTTCCAAGCCGTCTCCTCCAACAAAATTGGCCTCTCCCTTCCCACTCTTGGCCTCTCCCTTCCCACTTATAGCAAAAAAAAAAAAAAAAGAAAAATTTTGGTTTTTAGTTCCAATGTTCAGAAATCTTAATATTCTCTTGGCTTTAATTTTCAGATTTAATTACCTTCTATGCCAAAGCAGGTTTTTCCAATTTCCATCTGCTATTTCCATAGGGAAGGAGAGTGAGAAGAAAAAAAACTTTCCCTTTAACTTTTCTCTGCCGCTTTTAACAATCTTGTTAGGAAACAACGTATCCTTTAAAAATTTGAACCTCCAGAATAAAGATGTAGCTTATTGTCCTGGTTCAGCCAAAAACTTTCACTTCTTCAAACTTCCTCCTGTACAATCTTATCTGGCTGAAAGCTTCTTTGTGGTGGCCATTGCTGACCGCCGCTCCACCACCTTGGGAAAAGGGAGTTAAACAGGCTGAGGAGGGGGATTGCGATTCCCCCAGACCCTTGCCCGGATCTCCCCTGTCTTCGGTTACCTCTACGGAGTAACCATAGCCTCCAAATCCAGCTGGATCGGGGGCACCTCGGCAGCGAGCGCAGAAGGAACCATGAACGATTGCAGATTCCTGCCGCCGCTGAAACCTTGCAATCGGAAGTCCCCTGGGGGTTCGGGCTTTGAGGGACTTGGAAAGGAAGCCAAGCTCAGGTTGGCCCAGCTCTTTCGGTTGGCAGGCGGGTGTGCACCTGTGGCTTGCTTTCTCGGCTCTGCCCAGCCCACACGTCTTTAGTGCAGCCCTGGCAGGATGAGTGGAGGGTCTAGCGGGTAGGTGCTCACCGCCTTGGTGAGAGCTCTGCCACCAAGCAGGAGGGCCCACATGTCAGCTGCACTGGGCACCCCAGGCGAAGCTCTTCACGCTCTGCCCGGCTTCAGGTAGGGATGGTGGCTGGGCACTTCTCCCAGGGTGGGCTGATCCTGCGCTGTGGCCCTGGGAGATTCACCTCCCCATGTGGGGTTGGGCTGCCTTCTCGGCCAGAGGAGTCTTTGTCGTACCGGTAGTAGGATGTCATTTTTCAAAGAATTGGCTTTGCCTTCGAAGGCAAAGAGAAGGCAGCGACAGGAGCACCTGAAGCTGAGTGTCTTCGCTGGGCTCTGGTTGCAGGGAGAAGCCCTGGCTGGCCACACGTGGCTGCACCAAATGCCACAGTGTTGCTTTAAATGCCATGGCAGCATGGGGAGAAGGGAAAGCAATGGTGGTGGAAGATCTCCCTATACGAAGTGCCCCACCAACGCCGAGGTTAATGCAGGCAGCACCATATCTGGGTATGCAACAAAAGTACTTCCTAACGGCTAGCCCCCCACCATTCCCCCCATTTCATATGTTTAATATAGGCCTTAATTTGGTGGGAGGGGCTAAGTTTGATTTTATACCTTTAAAGCATGCTGGGACTTCCTATTGGGGGAGGGCCTCTTGTTGGAGAAACATGGTACTTGTGAACATAGTGGAATACAACATCATCTAAAAGCATATTTGAATGTGAATGTCTCTTATTCAATTTGAACTTTTTTTTTCCAGTGCCTTTGGCAAATAGTCAAGAGGTTATGTTTGGATTATTTGTCTTAGAGCTGTCATTCCCATTTTTATACCTTCTCACACTATTTAGTCTATAGTTTCCAGAATTCTCAGGAGGATGCATTATTAGAATGCTTTTTAAGCATAGTTTGGTATTATATGGCATCCATACTTTATTTGAGTATGAAATAAATCACTGTTGAATATGGTGGTGTTTATCTTGAAAATTCTGAGCTGAATGGAAAGCAAAACATTTAAGAAACAATTATGTGCAAAAATACAAATGCCTTTAAATATAGATTACATAAATACGAGTACAAAACAATTAATGAACATTATTCTCAGGTATATTAACTGCATTGCTCAGAACCAGATGCTTTAAAAAAAGTACAGTTTACAAAGAGTTCCCTATAGATAAGAGCATGATCAGTTTAAAATCAAATACATTTTAAACAGATTAGAGTTGTATTCTTGAGTGATAATAACTGGCTATAAGTATTGAAAAACTCTATCAGGACACCCTTTGTGCATCAATTGGAGTAGTGTGCAGAAATGTGCATTTCTGGGGAACAATAGATACAATTCCAAAATGAGCTTTTACCTTTAGAAAAATAAATCACAAGCAAGTGACATATTACTTGCCTTTTATATTATTGTCCTATAGTACAATATTATAATAAAGCATCTCAAATGATTTTAAACAATTTATTTCTAAATGTAAGATTTCATTCTTCAGAAGATGTTATCCTGAAACTCTCAAATGAAAAAGATAAGCATGCTTATTTTTCATATAAATTATTTATTTTATGTAAAAAATAATTACTTGCTTTTACTTGTAACCACTTGTGATTCAAAGGAATGCAGACTTCAGTGCTCAATCACAGGTCTTATTTTAGATTCTGTGAAAGAAGGATGAAATCTTACTGTTAGAAATGAGCTGCATTACACACGGGGTAGAGAAGAAGTGAAACAGGAAGAAAAAGATTGTATACCAGCATGTCATGATAATATTGCAAATGCTAGCATAAACCTAGATTTTGTACCTAACTACCTTCACATCAGTTCTGTCTTTTATCTTTTTTGTTATAATTGCCCATGTAAAACAGGCATGTTGGCATTGCTTTGAACAAATAATATTCTGACAGAAACTATTCTCCTAGGCTCCCTGAGTCCATTCACTGTAGGAACCATAGAAATTATGAACTCTCACCGATGGTGTTAAAGTTGAATTCTATCACATTTTAAGCCAACTGAAGCAAATCCTCATAAATGCAGTATTGATAGTGGGGCACAAAAGATACTGTTTCCTAGTTTGATGCAGAAGATGTTTCTACTTGTAGAAAGAATCTAACAAAAATCATAGCATTCCTGTGGTCATTAGAACCTTTTAAAGCATTTGTATGTTACTTTTAATTGCTCCATATAAGGGACTTATATGTAGGTGTGTCAGAATGATAGCGACTGACAGTTATAACCACAAAACATAATTTCAAAAACATTTCTGGAATGAAACTAGAACTCTAATGAAGTTAGTATTTCAAAGTAGCTACAGTATATCTTCATGCAGTCTCTAAGATAAAGTAAACAGAATGGAGATTTCATAAGTCTTATAGGGTAAGGGCTCAACTACTGCCAGCGAAGTAGTGTTAGGTAACTTATAATCACACACATTTAATCACACTCAATGAAGCAGAGGTCTAGATAAATGAGTAGAAGCCTTGAGTGGACATAAAAATGAAGGATAAGTTGAATTAGGGAAAAGAGTTAATGGGTCTTATAGTTTAATTTATTTTTAACTTGATGGTTTTGTGGATTTGTTATTGAACTACTTTTAGTGAATAATTCATTTATATTTTGACTGTATCGAAATAAATCAAGGCATTGCACTATTAATCAACCCTGAAGTAGAGAATTTGAATCCTATCTGAGACAACCATTCTGGAACAGAAACCTCTCAGATCAACTTACAGAGTTGATGCATTACCTTTTTTCTGACAAGTAAGTGTATAGAAAAAAGAAGTGGAAAATACCTGAGCATTTTGGTTGTGACACCTCCAAAATCCATTATCCCTCAAAATAAGGGTTATATTTGATACAGTTGAAACACTCATCTAAACAAACAAACAAACATTTAATATTCACTGTGGCATTTTGAGAGCCCCTGGAGATGGTGCCACATTAGTTATGGTAATAATAAAGTTTGCATTTTTCTTGAATGGTATTATAGTCAATATTTTTTTAAAAACCCACTCATTTGTCATGGAGATGTTCTGCAAGGCACAATAAAACTGCCCTGTTGCATCTGGTGGTCAGATGTAGCTTTTGCCTATATCCAGGGAATATGCTGAAGGAGGTGCAGGATCAGTCGTGTCTTAACAGAGGGGGTCAAAAAAGCAAAAATGGTGGCCACAACCATGAAATCAAAGCCTTGTCCCCTTTTTACACGTATCACAATGTTTGCATGATTGTAGCTGTAATTTGACCCCTTTGTGTAGCAACAGCACAGAGTACCTCAACAAGGTAAAAAGCTGTTATTGTTTCTCAAACACATTCCCTTGCACACACCTGGTACTTTTAGAAATAAATAATGGAATCAAATAAATTTAACTCATATAAAGTCTGTCTACATCCATCAAAAATTCCTGGCTTTTGACAAACATATCAAAAATAAGCAAACTGTGTTACAGTGTATGAGCTGAACGACTGGCCTTTGGCCCAGAAAGCAATATACCTTGTGACTGCCTATTTTGGATTGAATTTGCCCATGCAGTAACAGTTGGAAGAGGAAGTTTATTAGTTCTGTTTTCTGAGGGAATTCCTTCTACAAAGACCTCAGCATCTGAAACACTGAGGATTAATTTAGCCTGTGAGAGTTCTTTGCTCTCCAAGACTGGACACAACACAACATAGCAAAAATATACACAATGCTTTATTGTAACACTCAACTTCCCCAACAACAGTTATTGTTGCAATCAATAACTTTGTTATTGTGCCACCTTTCTAGGATTTGCAGGATGATGTTGCCACATAAATATATTTTTAATGCTTACCTTTTACAGCTAAGTTCAAATCAAAGTCTTTTATCTTTTTCCTAAAAGGAGGTGGGAAGTGTAGAAGCGTGGGAAAACAGGAGACTGGATACCAGTGTAACTTCAGCTCTTTATTCAAAGGTGGAGATCTGTGCTATATGAGAGCACAGGGAGCCGCGGCAGCTCTTCTTATAGAGCTTGGCGGTGGCTCTCACCCAATGACAGCTTTCTGAATCTCCCGTGATCGGCTCGTCCAATCACGGGAGATTCCTTACTGACCAATCATCGTCGTGCGTTTTGGCTAATCACAGTGCAGTCCGTTTCAGCCAATCAGGTTAGGGTATTACAAGAATGTTAATATGGAACACCCCTCCCCTCTTTGTATGGTCCATCCTATGTGATGTAGTCGCGCAGGTAGGCAGGGCTTTTTACTTGCCTACTTGACCTGCGCAGTTCAGTTGCTGCGTGGTCTTCAGCCAGTTCGGATGGAATCTTCGTTGCTCCTGCTCTTCTCCATGGAACTGCCTGGAAGGGTGAGTCAAGCCTTTCGCTGCAACTCCCACCCAGTCTACTGGGTTTGGTTGAGTTGTCGACATCTCTGTTCCCGGCCGGTCTTCCGGGGCTGGTTGAGCTGGCTTTACTGTTCCTTCCAGGCAAGGTTTCAAGTGGGTCATCTTCCTCTGGTACCCTTTGGCTGCCTTCATTCTCCAGTGAGTATTGTTGGTTTCTTCTTTTATTTAGCGGTGTTTGTATTTCTGGTTTGGTTTGTGTTGGTTGGGCCCGTTCAGTTTGTCATTGTATTGTAGTAGTATTTTCTCTTTCTTTTTGATGATTGTTTGGGGTTTCTCCCCCCCCCCCTAGTTTTTTTATTAGAGTCTGTTTGTGAGTTTTGTGGGGTTTCGGTGCTGTTTAAAATTATTCTTGATCGTATTGGATTGACATGTCGTTTCCAGTTTATTCCGTCCTCTGTTTCTAGCCGGTATGACCGGGGGCCTGTCACTTGGGTTATTGTAGTGGGTACCCATAGTGGGTCCCCTGAAATTTTTTTAGCATAGACTGTGTCTCCCAGATTAAATGCCCGGTACCGGCTGAATGAATCTGGTGGTTTTTCTGGATTGTATGTCGGGTGCAGTCTGTCTCAATGGGATCGGTGTTTTCTTCCCATCAGGAGTTCTGCCGGGCTTTTATTGGTTTTAGCACTTGATGTTATGTGCTGTATTGTTAATAGTTCATTTATTTTGTTGTGTATGTTACCAGTGTCCATCTTTTCTAAAGCGTCTTTGGTGTATCTGACCATTTGTTCCACCCGCCTGTTTGCTGCCGGATGAACGGGAGCTGTCAATGCGTGTTGGATTCCCCGTTTGGTGAGGAATTGTTCGAATGCCAATGCCGTGAATTGTGACCCGTTGTCAGATACTATCAAGTCAGGTAGGCCGTGGGTGGCGAAAAGTCTGTTTAGTTGTTTTGTAACCGCTTCCGTCGTTGTAGATCGCATTAGGCTGACCTCCAGCCAGTTGGAGTAAGCGTCTACTGCGATCAAGAAGGTGTGCCCTTTCGTGGGTCCCGCAAAGTCTATATGGACCCTTGACCATGGGCCCCTTGGTGTTTCCCACTGGAGGGTTGGTGCTGCGGGAGGGTTTGGTCTGGATTGCTGACATTTGTTACATGTTGCCACCCAGGTTTCAATGGTTCTGTCTATTCTTAGCCACCACACGTAGCTTCTGGCTAGGGATTTCATTTTCACAATGCCCGGGTGTCCCTCATGCAACATGTGCAATATTTTTTTTTTTGTAAGCTGTTTGGAACTACCGCTCTATCGCCCCATAGTATACATCCCTTTTGGGAGGATAATTCAGTTTGCCAGTTTCGGAAAGGTTTAAACTGGTCACTGCTTTCTGTTTCCGGCCACCCTTTTTCCACCCAGCTCAAAACTCATGCCAGTTTGCCGTCTTTGATCGTCTCTCTTGCAATGTTTGACGTGGTTGTTGGTAGGTTGGGCAATGTCTCTATTTGCAGGGTGGATGTGGTGGGTGCAGGGTCATCTTTGTAATCTGTTAAGGGGCAACAGCTTAATGCATTGGTGTGAGAGATGCATTTCCCGGGGCGATGTATTAGTTGGTAGTTATAGGTGGCAAGGAACTCAGACCACCTTGTCATCTGGGGTGACAGAATTTTGGAGGTGGCCTTGTTCCCCACCAGGATCCCCAGTAGTGGTTTATGGTCGGTGATGAGGGTGAAGTCCCTACGGCATAAATACTTGTGAAACCGCTTCACGCCGGTAACCGCTGCAAGTGCCTCCTTGTCGAGCTGGCTATAATTTCTTTCTGCCTTTGATAGTGTTTTCGAGAAGTAAGCAATCAGTGATTCTCTCTCGTCTGGCAGGGTATGGCTTAGTATAGCTCTTATGCCGAATGGAGAGGCGTCGCAGATTACCGTTAGCGGTAGGGTTTTGCTGTACTGGATGATGACTGTGTGATGACAATCACATCACTGATTGTGATGTGAGGAGATCTTTTATGTTCCGGAAGGCGGCCTCTTCCCGCTTGCCCCAGGACCAAACGGACGTCTTGTCGAGTAACCTATACAGAGGTTCCGCTGTTGTTGCCTTCTGTGGCAAAAAGACATTGTAGAAATTGATTAGTCCCAGAAAGGCTTGTAGTTCTGCCTTATTTTGAGGTCTTGGGGCTTCCTTTATTACTTTTATTTTTTTGTGGGTAGGGTGGATTCCATTTTTGTCCACCAGATATCCCAGGAACTCAACTTTTTCAGTGCATAACTGGCACTTTTCTTTTTTAACTTTAAGTCCTGCATTTTTAAATTTTTGTAGGACTTCCCTGAGTCGGCTTCTCAATTGTCTTTTGTCTTTGGCCACTACCAACACATCATCAAAATATGGCATGACTCCCTTAATTCTTTGGAGTAACCGTTCCATTAAACTCTGGAACACCCCTGGTGCCACACTGACTCCAAATTGGAGCCTTTTGCACTGGAAAGCTCCCCTGTGGGTCATGATAGTTTGCGCTTCCGCAGTCTCGGCATCGATGGGCAGCTGTTGATATGCTTGCGCCAAGTTGAGTTTCACAAAGACTTTTCCTCCCCCAAGTGAGTGTAGGAGGTGCTGTACCACCGGGACTGGGTATGCACTTTGTTGCAGTGCATTGTTAAGTGTCGCTTTATAGTCCCCACAAATTCTCATGGACCCGTCTGGTTTGATTGGGGTGACTATTGGGGTCTCCCAGCATGCATGATCTATTGGTTCCAGGACCCCTTGTGCGATGAGCTTATCTAATTGTTTGTCTATTTTTGGCTTGAGTGTGAATGGAACTCGTCTTGGTTTGAGACGGATTGGGGAAATATTGGGGTTCAGGCTAAATGATATTGGGGACCCCCTGTACTTGCCTAACTGTCCGTCGAAAACTTATTGGAATTCCTTCATCAGCTCCTCTTCCCAGTGTGTTTCCTCGACATGGTTGATGCCCGTCACCTCGATTCCTAATGGCGCGAACCATTCCAGACCCAGCAGGCTTGTGCAGTCTCTGTCGACAATAGTGAGTGGAAGTACTTTTCCATGCCTTTTGAAAGTCACATGGAAAGTCCAATTCCTATTACGGGGATTCTGTTCCCCTGATAGTCTTTAATGGTGAGTTTCTGGTTCTCCAGCTCTTGTTTCTGTAATCTGGGCACTAACCTCTTAATCGTGTCCCAGGACACCATGGAGAGGTATGATCCAGAGTCCACCTCCATTCTGCATGGCCTGCCTTCGATGCTGACCTGCACGTGTACTTTTCTTGCATCGGAGTTGTCTGAATGGTTGATTGTGACCGTTTGATGGGTTTCTTCCCATCGTCGGGTTTCGCTGAGCTGCTTGCTTCGGGTTTCACGATTCCATCGGTTCTCTGTGAATCTGTCTCGATTTCTGGGAGGCGTATTCTCGCGTCGTCTTTGTCTGGAGTTCTGTTTGTTGCGACGGACCTTGGCGATATGCCCCCATTTCTCACAGTACCGGCAAATGGCGTCTAAGAACTAGCACTCAGTTCTGGGGGTGGTCGCCGCCGCAACCGGCGCACTGGAAGCCCGACTTACGACTTCTCCACCAGTCCCGCTCTGCTTGCAATCTGTGGATCTCCTCTTCCTTATCATCGGTGTTGGGTGATAGTTCGACATCCTCGTGGTGTGCTGTTGTTGCTTTGTGACCAGTTTCAGTTCGTTTCTCAGGAGATGTGTTGGTCTCCGATGTCGTTGGCCAGTCCCTTGCATTCATTTGTCATATCTTGGCCGCTGATTTCTTCATGGCTTCGGTTACTGTGGCTTCAGCAATGGCTTTAGTTACTGTAATGTCTGCCCGAGCCATTAGCCTGCTCTGGAGTACGGGGTCTCTGAGACCGAGGACCACGCGGTCCCTCAGAGCCTCGTCCATGTTTGAAAAGCCACACACACCTCCGATGTTCCTCAATGCTGCCACAAAATCTCTGATGCTCTCTCAGTCCTTTTGATCCCGAAGGTAGAATTCGTGTTGCCGAATCAGATTTGGCACGGCTGGGGCATAGTGGTTCCGAAGTAGCCGATCTAGATTTAGCCAAGTCATCTCCTTCACATCTTCTGGCTTGGCCAACACTTTGGCCATCTTGAATATGGCTGTCCCACAATGGGTCAGAAACACAGCTCTCTTTCGGTGGTCGTTTGTATCCTTTAGATTCTTGCTCTCGAGGAACATGAGGAATCTATTGATGTAAGATTCCCAGTCCTCAGTTGCCTGGTTAAATGGTGCGGGTGGCGAGTTGCTGCTGGCCATCTTGTCGGTTGTTCAGCTTGGTTGCCACGTGCCCGACTGGTCTCTTTGTCTCAGGATCCCACCTTCATCACCAGGGTAGAAGCATGGGAAAACAGGAGACTGGATACCAGCGTAACTTCAGCTCTTTATTCAAAGGTATAGATCTGTGCTGCACCTGCGAGCCATGGCAGCTCTTCTTATAGAGCTTGCCGGCGGCTCTCACCCAATGACAGCTTTCTGAATCTCCTACGATTGGCTCATTCAATCATGGGATATTCCTTACTGACCAATCATAGTCGTGCATTTTGACCAATCACAGTGCACTCCGTTTCAGCCAATCAGGTTAGGGTATTACAAGAATGTTAATATGGAACAGGAAGGTTATTTGCATGACTTCCACTTCACTTACATCACCACTTTGGGGTAGTTAAATTAGGAGGTGTTTTGTTAGGTCATGAAATTTCATCTTAATCTTGTTTTTGCTTGTTGCAAGCTGCTGAGGGCCATTGGAAATTCAGCAGCATAGAAGTATTTTATTTATTTTATTTGTTTTTCCTATTTCTTAATTGCCTATCTCCCTTAGGGAAGGGTTTTCAGTAGTGTATAATAAATTCAATAAAATTAACATTAAAGTCAGAATTAATTTAAGATTAAAAAGTTTTAAAATAAAAAATAACATTATAAAATTTCAAAGAGGGAGGGAGGGGGAAAGGGAGGGGGAGGGAAGGAGAGAGAGAGTCTCATGCTTTACATGAGGTGGGAAAAAGAAGCTGACTTTTTCTCCCAAACCTTCATATTCCCATTGTGCCAATTGTTACTTTAATTGGTAGATGGTATTTCTGGTATCATCCAAATTTCTCCACAACCTTAATTCAACTCAGGTCTGATGGTGTCATCAATAATTTTACTATGCTTTGTTTAGTGTTGTCTAAGTCTTGGCTAGAGCTTTTTCAGAGCAATTAAAAGCCCCTGTCACACTGCACCAACAGATGTAAAATGGAAAGAGGATGTAAAATGGAGAGAAACACTTGCCATCCATTGATTAACGCGATGCATCCGTTCTGTACTCACTGCATACGTTTTGCTTCCTCTCTAACCATGCAGCATCCGTTTACTGACGTTTCATCTGCTCAGAAAGTTTTGAGCTGCTCAAAACTTTTGAGCGGAAAATGGATCCAATTCGTCCGTTCTGCATCCGCTACGCACCCTCTAGGCATCCGCTGCACATCCACGCAACTCCATCCACTCCAGCGGTAAACGGACGCAGGGAGGAAACGGAACGGACGCGGAACGGATGCAGAACGGATGCCTAGCGGATGCAGAATGGAAACAAAGCATGTAAAATGGAAAAAACATTCGCAGAGGGGACCTATCTCAGATATTAAGGATGTCTAGAGGATGCCTAGAGGATGCAAAAGGACACCTAGGCGAAAACCTATACTGCCTATAAAAAGGGGGAGCAACTCATCTGGATCTCACTTTCAGAACAGCAGCCCTGCGGTGTGGACCTCTGCAGCCTTCATCTGACTCTTCCTCTTCCACAGCATCCAGTTATGTCCACCGTGGATCGTAACAAAGTCCTTTTGGCAGCCACCATCCTTCTGCAACAGTGCGAAGCCATCTACAGGCTCTGTGAACTCTACTACGGGAAGAAAAAGAGACGGCCAAGAAGCGTCTGGGTCCGAAGATGGTTCGCCAGAAGAGCAGAGGACGGACTGTACAACAAGCTGATGGAGGAGCTGAGGAACAAAGACACTCGGGAATTCCAGAACTTCATGAGGATGCCTCCAGCCATTATTTGATGAAGTTGTGCAATGGCTGACCCCCAGGTTGACCAAGGTAAACACCAACTTCCGGCCCAGCCTGGAACCTGGGCTCAAGGTGGCACTCACTCTGCGCCACCTGGCCTCAGGGACCACCTACAGGAGCATGCAGTATGGCTGGAGGGTGCCACACAACACCATCAGCATTGTGGTCAGAGAAGTGGTGCAGGCCATCATCGAAGAATACAAGGAGGAGCTCCTCCAGTGCCCCTCTACTGAAGAAGGATGGAAGAAAGTTGCAGAGCAGTGGTATCATAGGTGGAACTTCCCCCACACCGTTGGAGCCATAGATGGCAAGCACATGGCCTGCAAAGCGCCAGCCAACTCAGGGTCCTCTTATCACAACTACAAGGGCTTCTTCAGCATCATCCTCTTCACCATGGTCGATGCTGACTACAAGTCCATGTACATCGATGCTTCAGGCGACGGCTCATCTATAGATGCCCAGGTATACAACGCAAGTGACCTCAAGGGTGGGCTGGAAAGCAACCTCATTGTGGGCTTCCCAGATCCAGACCCTCTGCCCAACGACACGCAAGATGTGCCCTACTTCATCGTGGGGGATGACGCCTTCTCCCTCACAACCTACCTCATGAAGTCCTACACCTCCAGATGCCTCACCCGTGAAGAGAGGATCTTCAACTACAGGCTGTCCAGGGCAAGGCGGGTGGTGGAGAACGCCTTTGGCATCCTGGCCAACAGGTTCCAGGTACTTCTCACCACCATGCAGCATCACCCAGAGACTGTGAGGAGGATCAGGGAAGCTTGCTGCATCCTGCACAATCTCATGCGCACCCGCTACCCAGTCTTGTAGAACAGGCTTGTGGACCTCCAACAAGGCAATGGGGACATGAAGCCTGGGGAATGGAGGCAAGGGCGAAACCTGATAGACACTGAGGATGTGCAAGGCCCCAATAGAGCCTCATGTGAAGGGAAGAAGCAGCGCAACCTCCTGAAACACTGGTGCAACTCTCCAGCTGGAGCAGTGGAGTGGCAAGACAGGATGATAGATGATTAATGGATGCTTCCTTCAGCCTGTCTCATCACATGGATGAGATTGGGCCATGTATGTTGGGTGGGCCTACAATGAACAGGGCATTTAATAAAGAGTTGTGTTTATGTTGACATGTGTGGATGCTTACATTGTTATTGATAATAAAGGGCCATAGGTGTGGCACCTGGGAGGGTGGACCATCCAGTCCCACTATGCTTGCACTGGAGGTTTATCTATCCCACAGCTATTACCCATCCCAAAGGTATCCCTGCCCATCCCACTGATATCTCAACCCATCCCACTGCTATCTTAACCCATCCCACAAGCATTCAAAGGCTTAAACCATTTTTAAAAGTTTCCAGCAAGACTTTATTAAAAAAAAGAAATGAAGCAAGTGTGTGAATCAAAAATAGACTTTATTAACAACAAGCTATAAAACAAAAATGAATCTCTGGCACTCCTCTTGGTCGCTCAGTCTCAGGGGTGAAGGGTCCAGGTGCTGTGGAGGTGGCTGGTGCTGGAGTGCTTGTCATCAGCTCCTCCAGAAGCAGAAGCAGCAGAAGCCCCAGCCCCAGAAGAGAGAGCCCGTGCTGCAGAAGCCCCAGCAGAACCAGAGTGAGAGCCAGGGGGCAGGATGGTAGCCCTGTCCCTCTTGCAAGGGCTGGCAGCAGATGGCTGAGGCTTGCTGTGCTTCCGCATGGTTGTGGGGTTGCTGGCTGGCAGGGAGGCTGGCAGGAACCAAGGCTGGAAGGAAGGCTGGCAGGGAGGCAGGCACCAAGGCTGGCAGGAAGGCTGGCAGGGAGGCAGGCACCAAGGCTGGCAGGCAGACATAAACCAAGGCTGCCAGGAAGGCAGGCAGCAAGGCTGGTAGGCAGGCATACAGGCAGGGCAGGCAAGGCTGTCAATCCGTCCGGCAGCAGGTCTTTCCTCTGAATGGTGACCTGCTTGCGAGCTGCTTCCCTTATATCGGCAGGGCTTACGCAATGCATCCTCCCCGCATGCGCAATTAACGCTAGGCATCTGTTAGTCTTCCGCTGTGCATCCGCTAGGCTTCCGCTTTGCATCCGCTTCATCTGCTCGGTGTCCGCTGTGCATCCGCTGTATCCGTTCCGCGTCCGCTTTGCTGAGGTTCCCCAGAAGCCTAGCGGATGTGCCATCCGCTCCCATCTGCTTCCATCCGCTGGGCTTCCATTCCGCATCCGCTTTCCATCCGCCCTGCGTCCTCCCCGTGTCCGTTCCTTTCCATGTTGTCTGCTTCGGTTATGCAATTTTCCGCCCCTTCTGAGAGCGGATAACAACGGATGGAACATTTTTCTCGTCCGTTGTGTCCTTTTTACTAACGTTTTGCATCCGTTGGGCAGTTTGACAGGGCCTTAACATTGATTCCAAAGCCACATTGATTCTGTTAATCTTTTGCATCTGGAATTTGACTGAGATTCACTATTGCTCAGATAGTTAGTACAAGACTGGCATAATTCCATCCCAATTAAATGTCATGAACATTCTTGACAGTGTTCCTTGCTGGCAATGAAATGATTGATGTTGAGAAATGCCTTGAGTTAGCTTTTAGTCTTTTAATATTGTATTGCTCGGAAAAGAATAAGAAATTGAAGCAGAATGAAAAATGTCTTGCTTTCTTTCTATTTCCCTTCTCTTTTTTTAACACCATGAAAGTGAATTAAAACTTACATGTTTATCCTGAATGATAGAAAGTGCATACCGACTTTATTAACCCAGATCATTAATAGCTTCAATTGGTACACAGAAATCTTAACAATAGAGAAAAAACATAGATTGTATTTTTTTATTTTTAAAAAAAATGAAAGCAAAGCTGATCATCTGCTGTCCTATAAATAATTAAGCAATTAGTCATTGGATAATGAGTCATTTGGGTGGCTATGTAATTTCTTATAACATTATAACATTTTTGAAATCATTACTTGGATCCAGAAGATTGAAAGGAGAAATCTCCACTCTTATTTTGCAAAAAGAAGAAAATACAGAGGTCACTTTCTTTGCAAACCATCAGGAGAAACACTTTTAATCTAAACCGAGAAATAGGTAATGTTTTATAAAATTGAGAAATTATCAGTTTTCTAAATCTCTTTTGGAGCAGCTCTAGCTGAGCCAAGGTGAGGAGGGGAAGCAAGCAGGGAATTAGTCTGGAATTTCTATGTAGGCACAATGGCAAGGTATGACCCACTCCCAAATGCTGTTGAACTTTATATACCATTTGGCACAGGTGCACACAGTTTGAGAAATCAGAAGAAGAAGAATCAGAACAGAGCTGGAAGGGCCCATTGTTCAAGTCTGTCAAGATTTTTCTGGATTCTGATCTTATCTTCTAGGGTGTTGGCTATTCCTGCCAGCTTACAGTAGTGACATCTGCAAATTTGATGAATTCCTCTTCTATTCCCTCATGCAAGTTATTTATGAAGATATAAAGAGAATAGAATATATAATATTAAGAAATGAAATGGAATAGAATAGAATAGAATAGAATAGATTTTTTTGTCGGACAAATGTAATTGGACTAACAAGAAATTTGTCTCTGGTGCATAAGCTCTCAATGTTCTTACAACAACAAAGAGATAGGTCATATATCATAGATCATAGTTACAATCATTAATCATAAGATACAACATGTGATAAATCATAGATACCAGTAGGAGAAGGTGGGGACTGCAGCCAAAAAATTAAAAGACGCTTGCTCCCTTGGAGGAAAGCTATGGCAAATCTAGACAGCATACTAAAAAACAGAGACATCACCTTGCCAACAAAAGTGCATATAGTCGAGGCGATGGTTTTCCCAACTGCAATGTATGGCTGTGAAGGTTGGACCATAAGAAAGGCTCAGCACCAAAGAATTGAGGCCTTTGAACTCTGGTGCTGGAGAAGACTCATGCGAGTCCCTTGGACTGCAAGGTGATCAAACTGGTCAGTCCTAGAGGAGATCAATCCTGACTGCTCTTTAGAAAGGCAGATCCTGAAGATAAAACTCAAATACTTTGGCCATCTAATGAGAAGGAAGGGCTCACTGGAAAAGTGCCTAATGCTGAGAAAGATTAAGGGCAATAGAAGGAGACGACAGAGAATGAGGTGGCTAGATGGAGTCACTGAAGCAGTAGACGTGAGCTTAAATGGACTCCAGAAGATGATAGAGGACAGGAAGACCAGGAGCATTGTCCATGGGGTCGCGATGGGTTGGACATAACTTCGCAACTAACAACAACAAAGTGGCATGTTTTTCAGGAAAATACACTGAAGAACCTAAACAGAGAAAAAAATATTTTCAGAAAAATAAACTTAAGAACCTACAGTGTTCTTGTGTTGCATCAGACCTCTGGCTGATCTAGTCTAGTAGCCTTTTCTCACAGCATTCATGTCAAGACTGATTCGAACTTTCACCTATATTCTGCTTTACTCACAGCTTGACAAAGAATAGGGTGGTGGTGGATTGGAATGCAAGGGAAAGGCACCCAAGCAACCTTGGATCCCATGAGACATTGCTCCCCCATCAAGGGCACCCAGAGCAGATGTCACAGCCTGGCTGCTGGTTCTCATAACAAAATGAACAGAAGTGATTGATGAATGTAATGGACTTTGGGTGGCCCATGGGGAAAGGAGGAATGAACTATGTGCGCTTTTGCAGGGAGCAAGAGCTGGTTTCACTTCTTCTGTGCCAATGTGGATTTATTCAGGAAAGTTTATACCCTTGGTAAAATAATGTCCCAGGAGTTGATAGTCAAGGCTAGGGTTTTTCTGGATTCACCAACTGGACATCTGACAATTAAACCTATTTCACAGGGAAGTCCATTAATCTTACAACACATTGCCTTCAAAGCAGTTCCACAATCATCAGGACAAAAATCTCTGGTCTCCATGGCTTCCATGAATTGGCCC
Source organism: Laticauda colubrina (assembly GCA_015471245.1). Classification (NCBI taxonomy): domain Eukaryota; kingdom Metazoa; phylum Chordata; class Lepidosauria; order Squamata; family Elapidae; genus Laticauda; species Laticauda colubrina. Next base: position 10,088,615 of record BLBF01000037.1, read on the forward strand.
AACCAGAGGTGGTATTCAGCAGGTTCTGAACAGTTCTGGAGAACCAAGAGCAGAAATTTTGAGTAGTTTGGAGAATCGGCAAATACCACCTGTGACTGCCCCTGCCCCCATCTATTCTTTGCTTCCTGAATCCCAGCTGGGTCTTCTTTTGTTGCCCTGCATAGGAGAACGGAGCTGGAATGCAGGTTAATGGGGTGGGGAGGGAATGGGATTTTGTAGTAACCTTCCCCTGCAGTGGGGAGGAAATGGAGATTTTACAGTATCCTTTCCCTGCCTCACCCACCAATCCACGCCCATAGTAAAAAAAAAAAATTGAATCCAACCACTGGGTCCAACCGTATTCTGAAGCCACTCAAGCTAATAATCAGAACCGCATCTTATGGCACCTTGCAGAAGAACTCACACCTGAGGGCTACATCTCTCAAAATACACATATCTAATATGATTCCTTTAAATATATACATTTATATATATAAGTGGTTTAAAAATAAAAATAAAATGGCAGTTAGGAAAAGAATGAGGAAGTATGTAAATACCCTGTTTCTCCAACAATACGGCCTCCCTCAATAGGAAGTCCCAGCAAGTTTTATAGGCATGAAATGAAATTAAGCCCCTCCCCCAAATTAAGGCTTATATTAAAACATGTGAAATGGGGGGAATGGTGGGGGGGCTTGCCGTTAGGAAGTAATTTTATTGCACACCTGGATATGGTGCTGCCTGCGTTGACCCAGATACGAAGTGCCCCACCAACGCTGAGGTCAATATCCAAGCTGTCGCTGCCCGCCCAAAGATGCAAGGGAGGGGGGGATTAAGTCACCCCAAAAAGATGGCCTAGCCATTTTTTCGAGGTTCAAAAAAAAATAAGACCCAGCCTTATTATATGAGAAACACGGTATATATACATGTTATAGAAAAGACTGAAGTGTAAGATGAATTATATTGATTTGTAACAAGAGTAAGATATAATGGTAATGGAATAAGTAATCATATGTTGAAAAATGTAAGGAAATCTAATAGATGTCTTGATGTTGATAACAATGCATATAGTTTTATTTTATTTTTAAACTTTGGAATATCAACAAAATTTATATATATATAAGAGCACCTTTGTAGAGCAAGACAAATCCTTTTCTCTTTGGCAAAAAGAGAAGTGAACTCATATGAAATTGTGGAGACAATAAACAGAAATAATAGGTGGCATTTCAAACAGTGTTGAATGACAGAAAAAGAATGTTTCCTTCAAAAGTGCAACAGTAATTTTAATCAAATGAGATTAAAATTACTCAAGGGAAATGGCAAACAAATGTTATTGGTCAGTCATGGAACCACAGTGCAATCTGAAGACCCAATAGGGAAAACAGGTTTTGCATAGTTGATGTGGACATGGTTGAAATACTGTACTTATTTTTGTTTTCTGTTGAGAAAAATATCATTCTTTTGTAGTATCCACACTTTAATTCCAAAAGCTGTTCCATATTAAAAAAAAAAAAAGATGCTCAATGAATATTGCAATGTACAGAATTATGGATTTATTTTAAGGCATATGTAAAAAGATTTATTTCAGAGGAAAAATTACAATAATTTCCCAAGTAATCATATTTTGAGATTTCATAAGTTTTATGAAAACTGAACACAAGTAAATATAGGTAAATTAAAGGCAAGTGTTACATAATACTAATCCTATTATTAATATTATTTAATATTGCATGCTGATGACCAGATCTTCCAATATTTCATCCCACCCATTTTTATTATGTGTTCTTCCTCTTCCCTGTGTAACTAACCCATGGTCTCTGTCTATGCTTTGCCATTATTATACCCAAGCTGAAGAGGACAATTTGCACCTCCCTGCTGTTCTTAGATACCAACCCTACTACAACACATAGCTTTATTAAGTTTTGTGCAGCATTACTCAAAATACATCAGAAGATAATCGATGCCACAAATTAGTTTTAATGAGCACCAAGACCTTTATTATACAGTATTTTGTACTATAATATACACTGCTCAAAAAATAAAGGGGACACAAAAATAAGACATCCTAGATCTGAATGAATGAATTATTCTTATTAAATACTTTGTTCATTACATAATTGAATTTGCTGACAACAAACTCACACAAAATTTAGCAATGGAAATCAAAATTTAGCAACCCATGGAGGTCTGGATTTGGAGTTACACTCAAAATTAAAGTGGAAAAAAACACTACAGGATGATCCAACTTTGATGTAATGTCCTTAAAACAAGTCAAAATGAGGCTCAGTGGTGTTTTTGGCTTCCACGTGTCTGTATGACCTTCTTACAATACCTGGGCATGCTTCTGATGAGGTGGAGAATGTTCCCCTGAGGGATCTCCTCCCACACCTGGACTAAAGCATCCCCCAACTCCTGGACAGTCTGTGGTGCAATGTGGCATTGGTGGATGGAGTGACACATGATGTCCTAGATGTGCTCAGTTGGATTCAGGTCTGGGGAACGGGCAGGCCAGTCCATAGCATCAATGCCTTCATCTTGCAGGAACTGGTGACACACTCCAGCCACATGAGGTCTAGCATTGTCTTGCATTAGGAGGAACCCAGGGCCAACCGCACCAGCATATGGTCTCACAAGGGGTCTGAGGATCTCATCTTGGTACCTAATGGCAGTCAGGCTACCTCTGGCAAGCACATAGAGGGCTGTGCAGCCCCCTAAAGAAATGCCACCCCACACCATTACTGACCCACTGCAAAACTGGTCATGCTGGAGGATGCTGCAGGCAGTAGAACGTTCTCCACGGTATCTCCAGACCCTGTCACGTCTGTCACATGTGCTCAGTGTGAACCTGCTTTCATCTGTGAAGAGCTGTTAGGGATAACATTGTTTACCCTAACTGGTTTAGGTGAAATAATAACTATGAATCATAGTTAGTGTATGTTAGAGTGTATGCAGCTTTAACTGTGAAATAGCAATTAAAGGAGTGGTTAAGAAAACAATATAAAAGTAGCAAGGCTACAGCTTGCTCTCTCTCTCTGGCTTTGATTACTGCTTGGAATCAAGACTGCATTGCTCGAACGGGAGAGACAACAAAGGACTGATTTGTAAATGAACTGACATCGGATATTCTACATGGACTTTGCTAACTGAATATCCCTGAATGGACTGACTACATGGTAAATGAATATTGGACTGTTATTTGACTATGCCATAAACTTATACTGGAATAAACTATATTCTTGATAGCACAAGCGTATCTGTTATTTTTACTGTATGTTAATAAACATACAAGCTTAGCTCACTCATTTATCTGTGTGCCTATCTGACTAACGCTGCACATTCTGTTTAGCTTGTCTACCTAACCCTGGTTGGGGAACCCAGGCTTAACAAGAGCACAGGGCACCAGTGGCAAATTTGCCAATCTTGGTGTTCTCTGGCAAATGCCAAACGTCCTGCACGGTGTTGGGCTGTAAGCACAACCCCCATCTGTGGACGTTGGGCCCTCATACCACCTTCATTGAGTCTGTTTCTGACTGTTTGAGCAGCCACATGCACATTTGTGGCCCGCTGGAGGTCATTTTGCAGGGCTCTGGCAGTGCTCCTCCTTGAACAAAGGCAGAGGTAGCGGTCCTGATGCTGGATTGTTGCCCTCCTATGGCTTCCCCCACACCTCCTGATGTACTGGTCTGTCTCCTGGCAGCCCCTCCATGCTCTGGACATTACGCTGACAGACACAACAAACATTCTTGCCACAGCTCGTATTGATGTGCCATCCTGGATGAGCTATACTACCTGAGCCATTTGTGTGGGTTGTAGACTCCGTCTCATGCTACTACTGGAGTGAAAACTGTTGAGGTAATTCCCCATTAGGAGAATGAGCGCATACGGGGAGGTGTATAGAGAGTAGTGTTGGAATAATACACACTCAGTACACAGATACACTGTACAGTTAATGTAGGTTTTTACTTCCAGAAAGGTTTCAGCAAAGTCCCAAATAAGCAGTCCAAAAGTCATTCATAGGTTAATCAGTCAGTTTTTCAATCCAGGGATATTCCATTAACAAAGTTCAGTGTCAAAAACAGTGAAGTATCAGACTTACATTAAATCCAGTAATATCAGTCAATTAGGAAAAATGGAGCAACAACAATACTTTCCAACAGAAGGAAATAAAGATACACTCACACTCTTCTGAGACTCAGATGAAAACAAACCAGGTTTCTGTCTCCATCTTATGGCCATTTGAGAAACCACACCCAATTGCATGCTCTTGCATTCCCTTAAAGAGATAGTACTAAAATGTTTATCCTGGTTTATATATTTCTAACCCAAATACCTGTTAAGAGATTCATATTCCTAACAAAAACACCACCAGCATTCAAAAGTGACCAAACCATCAGCCAGAAAGCCTAGGAACTGAGAAGTGGTCTGTGGTCACCACCTGCAGAAACACTCCTTTGTTGGGAATGTCTTGCTAACTGCCTATGCTTTCCACTTGTTGTCTATTCCAATTGAACAACAGCATATGAAATTGATTGTCAATCAGTGTTGCTACCTAAGTGGACAGTTTGATTTCACAGAAGTGTGACTGACTTGAAATTACAATGTGTTGTTGAAGTGTTCCCTTTATTTTTTTGAGCAGTGTATTTAATTCTTGTTTTTTTTAAAATCCTAATTTATTGTTTACATTTAATTTATTTTTAAATTTATTTTTTAGCTTTTCTATCAGGTATTTTACCATAAAAAAAGTTGATTAATTGCCATAATTACATTTTTTTCCTTTATGACTTTTAGAACTCTTCAGGGTTTATAAACAATGGCATTTCCCCATGCCATTGCCATGCAAATTTTGATCTCCAGAAACAAAGGAAATGGAATGACACTGCATTGTGATACATTGCATTTAGCATTTTTGTTTGGTCTCAATTCATACCTAGGTGTAGCAGAAGCAACGAAAGAAGGAGGTTGTGCTGAAAGAAAGTGATTGACCCAAACTCATTCGCTGATCATTGGGATCTAAGTATGGATTAGTATCCAAGTCTTGTATTTTAAATCTTTGTTAGCTTCCAAAGTATATTTTGATGTATTTTGTACTTTGTTCTGTTTTCTCATGCCATCATATCTTCTCAATCACAAATGTTCACCAGGGCAGGTAAAGATAGTACAATTAGTTGGCTACTTTACAAAGTATCATCTACTTTGATAAACAATAATAAGCCCTCTAATAAATTGTCTATAAATCTTTGGGGTCTTTTAAAAAAGAGGACCCCAACACTTGAAAAAAGACAAAAAGAGAAACATTTGTTACATGATCTGAAGGCATGAATAGAGAGTTTGGCCAAACTGCCAGACATTAGGTTATGCAATTATTAAATTACTTGGAAATGCCATTGTATAATGTTTCCTTTAGTGTGGATTCTCTGCATTGATTGCTGGATATGAATTGATTCTGCTGTAATATCACTGTTTTAATGTTTTTACTGATTCTAAACCATAATGGTTTGTTTTTCATTAATGTTTTTTGGTATTTTAATATATTGTATTAATGTTTGGCCACCTTTGTGAAGGCTTTACAATTGTTACAACTGACAGTTAAAACAATAAATATAATGATTAACTGACTGCAATATTTCAGAAAAATCCCATGAGTATGGCAGCAGCAAATGCTTTGGAGCTATTTGCTAAGGGAAACAGAATACTACCCAGAATGGCTCTTCTAGACATGCTTGTATTGTTTTTATGCCCACCCTAGCTTCCTAATCTTGCCAGACGTTAAACGGAAAGAAATCCCAGTTTAAGAGTTGTCCATATAATCTTATTGTTGTGGTTCGCTGGCAGCAGGTGTGGATGGCTGAGGTCTCTGACAGCGAGGATTCAGACAAGGGGCCTGTGTGTGATCCAGGGTGCCTGTGCCCAGAGCAGAGCAGCTGAAGCAGCACGGGCAACTCAGGAGTAAGATTGCAAGCTGATGGCCCCTCCATAAGGGATAAAAGCCAGCCTTTAGGTTTGGCTTGTTTGCAGGAAGCAAAGAAGTTCTTTCAACTCAAAGTTCTCATGGAATTCCTGTCTAATCTGGTTTGTTTTTGGAGACTTTTGGCTTTGGACATTTCTTTGCAATTAATCTTGTGTACTTGGCAGCCTTTCAAAACCTTGAAAGGCCTTGCTCTTATCTGGGACAATTAGTTTTAATGACTCTTTGCTGTGAATGAACAGAATTCACAGAGACGCATTAAAAAGTGTGCTTTTATTTATACTATTTGTTTATTTGATTTGAATGAGGCTTGGATCAGAACACTTATTTCTGTTTAATCCCATTTGGAAATTGATACATGATCATTTCAACTTGACTGTTTTAAAACAGAAAATGGTTTTATTCCTTGGAAGCCACATATTAAGGTTTATGAAAAACAATCTTCTTAAAAATGAGAAGCAGGGGAACATAAATAGATGAAAAGATGAATTTTTGGCATTGCAGTGCTCTAACTACAAGCTCATCCCTGACAGGTAATGGATTCAGGGTGCCAGAAAGAACAAGAAATAGAATAGAGTTGGACAACATTTTTACACTCAAAAGATGCACTTAACATTTGCGGGCTGGTGCAGTACAATAGGTAGGCAATATCACACACTTAGTCAGACTGGTTTTCCAACTATGTTTGCATGGTATTTTTCATTCTGTAATTGTGAAATACATCTTAATTTGCATTGGGTGAAATTCAACCATCTCAGCACACCTCGGGAGAGGTAGTAGAGACAATTTGAATTGGTAAAAAATCACCCCTAGTTGCTCCTGGTTGCTATTACTATTATATCAAGCCATACCACAGCCACACCCACAGAGCCGGTAGGGGAATTTTTTGAATTTCACCTCTGATCTACATGTAATCTTCTCAAAACTGTGCCATCTATTAACTGCCTTTATTATAGTCAGAAAGAATTCTGGGATATGAGGGAAAGGACACAAGTTCTTCAGTGATTGCAAGATGGCCATCTGAGCACTCAGAGCCACCTGGAAGGAGGAGTAAAAGAAAAGGTCAAGATGGCAGCAGGGACAGCAAAGCTATACTCTTATTTTATATATGTAAAGGGTCAGGCCTCAGCTTATGCAGTCATGGCTGCCATATTAGCATTTATCACTTCCCTTCTGTAAATATGCCTGCCAGTGCTAGATAATTATTTAAAGTTTTCTTTAAAAAAAAAAAAAAAGCAGAACTAGGGAGAAGGAAATAGTTAAGAGATGGTACTGAAATATTTGAGATACTTTATATTATAAATTCTACAAATTCTATAAATTCTACAAATAAAATCTTGCTGAATACAGCAACTTACAAAGACACACATTTGGTCTCTTGGGTTATTCACCAGTTATTCCCAAAATAGCCATTCAATAAAGACTGTGTAGCTACCATATGTTGTGCGTGTTGACTGACAACTCTACTGAATAAAACAGCTGGTACATAATATTTAGCTTGATTAGTTTACATGATTTCAATTTAATTTCAATGGGTACCATGTGTGCAGGCATCAAATACTCTCATATCTGACAAACATAATCTCCTATCTATTTAGCAGTTAGCAAGTGGAATCTTTCCCACTCAGTGGGAGTACCTATGAATTGGAAGGTTTAATATTTCTGTATTCATGCAAATGGTTGAGTGATATTACTGCCGAAAAGTATGTATGTATTTTCAGGTTAGCTTAATGATTAGTCAATGCTGAGCAGGCACTTCTTTTTATCATTTTAGTCACACAGAGAAGTGGACTTTTGGAAGACTTTCCTTGTTTTTCTATGAATAGCTTTTCAGATGTCATTGTAAAGATGCCCTTAAGTCTTTTAACAGCTCTCTGAAATTCTTTGAGTTCCTTCCTGAGTTGTTTTCCTTTGCTTTGGCATCTCTTCTGTTCTTAGCTGTTTCCACCATTTATTTTGACTTCTAATTTTTGATGTTGTTTCTTGACCCTTGGTAGTATCTTTCCATATTCACCCTTAACATAACTTTGATTTCATTTCAGAGTTTTCCTGGTTTCCCATTAATGGTATTCAGAATTTCAAAGCAATTTTTGAAGTCTTCCTTCAAAACAGTATACATATCGATTGTAATAAGGAAACTGGTTACCTTCAGCTTTCACTTTTACCTGAGTGGTAACTTTTACATGAGTAGTTGTTGATTTATTTCACAGTTGGACATCTTTGCTGAAGTTTTCCACCTTCTTGTTAGTATTAACTCCATCAGGTGATATTCATATACATAGGTATTATTTTGTTTTTTTCTTTTGAAGATTGTTGTCAATGGAGAAATAACTAGATGAGCAGAAACTGGTGTAAATCATTTCCTTGTTGTTTTTAACTCATAATATCCAACTATTTTTTCTCTTTTTCCTATTTCCAACATGGCATTCCAGTCTCCAGTAACAAACCAGGCCTCTCTGATCTGTAGAGATACTCCTCAGGCAACTGATTCATCTTGGAGATAATGATGAAAATATTACTTGTAAAAAAATGATTTCTCCCAAAAAATATTATGATTTTAATAATTATGTTAATCAGTTATTCATATTCACAACTCTTCTGAAGACATCATTAAATCCATGTTGATTGCATAAATGTTGCATTACTTTTGATCACACATGTACTGTGCAATTTTTTTAAAATTCATTTCAATGATTCAGCAACCATTAATGCTAAAAGAGCAGTCCTTTGAAATGTCTGCCGTGATCCTTAATTAGTTAATCCATCAATACTTATATGGAGGTTTTGTCTTTTGGATTCTGAAGCTTGTGGTAGTACTAGGTTTTAAGATCATATTACCACATTGTGTTATTTTCATGTTAACCTAACATTTCCTCAAGTATTCAGGTACATTTCCAAAAGGAGGCCAACATTAATTGTTTTTATTTCATAATGATTTTTTTTCATAAAATAAGTTGAATTACAATGAAGGACATTTATTATAAAAGCCCAGGAATACACAGAACAATTAGACATCAAATATTTTCATGTGACAGTACCCTTATTGTGTTCACAAATAGCAACTGGGATTTTTGTATATCTCTTTCTGTAAGATTGGTTGCTGTTCTTTTTAGGAGTGGTATTTTCTCCATCTAGTTTTTATAATCCAGAGTTGTTATTGAAATAAACTGTGGATGCTTAGAAACCATTTTTTGAAATAGTAGAATAAAGCCCATGTCACACTGCAACAACGGATGGAAAGAGGATGTAAAACGGAGAGAAACACTTGCCATCCATTGGTTAACGCGATTCATCGGTTCTGTACTCACTGCCTCCGTTTTTCATCCTCTCTATCTGTCCAGCATCCATTGACTGAGGTAACATCCGCTCAAAAAGTTTTGAGCTGCTCAAAACTTTTTGAGCGGAAAATGTATCCAACGCGTCCATTCTGCATCCGCAACGCATACGGGGAACATCCGTTCTACATCCATTGTCATCCGTTATGCGTCTGCTATATCCGCTAGGCATCTGCTGCACATCCGCGCAACTCAAATCCGCTCCAGTGGAAAACGGACACAGGGAGGAAGTGAAACGGACACGGAACGGACGCGCAGCGTTAGTAGCATGGACGGAGAAAGGATGAAAGTGGATGCAGCTCACAAAGAAAGCATTTAAAATGGAAAAAACGTTCGCAGAGGGGACCTATCTCGGACATTAAGGATGTCTAGAGGATGCCTAAAGGATGCAAAAGGACAACTAGTGGAAAACCTATATTGCCTATAAAAAGGGGGAGGAACTCACCTGGATCTCACTTTCAGTCCAGCAGCCCTGCTGTGCAGACCTCTGCAGCCTTCATCTGGCTCTTGCTCTTCCACAGCATCCAGTCATCTCCACCATGGATTGTAACAAAGTCCTTTTGGTAGCCACCATCGTTCTGAAACAGTGCAAAGCCACCTACAGGCTCTTTCAACTGTTCTATGGGAAGAAAAGGAGGCAGCCAAGAAGTGTCCGGGTCCGAAGATGGATCGCAAGAAGAGCAGAGTACAGACTGTACAACAAGCTGATGGTGGAGCTGAGGAACGAAGACCCTTGTGCATTCCAGAAATTCACGAGGATGCCTCCAGCCATGTTTAACGAAGTTGTGGAGCGGCTGAGACCCAGGTTGACCAAGGCAAACACCAACTTCCAGCCCAGCCTGGACCCTGGGCTCAAGGTGGCACTGACTCTGCACCACCTGGCCTCAGAGACCACCTACAGAAGCATGCAGTACGGCTGGAGGGTGCCACAGAACACCATCAGCATTGTGGTCAGAGAAGTGGTGCAGGCCATCATTGAAGAATACCTGGAGGAGCTCCTCCAGTGCCCCTCCACTGAAGAAGGCTGGAAGAAAGTTGCAGAGCAGTGGTATCAGAAGTGGAACTTCCCCCACACCGTTGGAGCCATAGATGGCAAGCACGTTGCCTGCAAAGCACCACCCAAGTCGGGGTCCACTTATTTCAACTACAAGAGCTTCTTCAGCATCATCCTCTTCACTATGGTCAAAGCTGACTACAAGTTCATGTACATCGATGCTTCAGGCAACGGGTCAGCTTCAGATGCCCAGGTATACAATGCCAGTGACCACAAGGAGGGGCTGGAATGCAACCTCATCATGGGCTTCCCAGATCCAGACCCCCTGCCCAATGACATGCAAGATGTGCCCTACTTCATCGTAGGGGATGACGCCTCAGAACCTACCTCATGAAGCCCTACACCTCCAGATGCCTCACCCGTGAAAAGAGGATCTTCAACAAAGGCTGTCAAGGGCAAGGCGGGTGGTGGAGAATGCCTTTGGCATCCTGGCCAACAGGTTCCAGGTACTTCTCACCACCATGCAGCTATTACCCATCCCACAGGTATCCCTGCCCATCCCACTGCTATCCTTGCCAATCCCACAAGCATGCAAAGGCTTAAACCATTTCTAAAAGTTTCCACCAAGACTTTATTTACTAAAATAAATGAAGCAAATGTGTGAAGCAAAGATAATATTTATTAATAACAAGCTGTAAAAGAAAAATGACCCAAGTCAAGTGTCCAAAGCAAAAATAAAGTCAACAGGTAGCCACCCAGTCTCTGGCACTCTTCTGGTCACTCTGAGGCATGCCCAGTCTCAGGGGTGAAGGGTCCAGGTGCTGTGGAGGTGGCTGCTGCTGAAGTGCTGGTCTGAGGCGCCACTGGGGTGCCTGGCCCCGAGAGGACAACAGGGGACGGTGTATTGAGGAAGCTCTCAGACCGCTGGCTCAGCTCCGTGATGATGAGAGCCCCTTCCTCCATGACATGGGGTGTCATCCCCAATAGACAGATGTACTGAGGCCAGGCTTGGCTGTGGGGTGGAGGAAGGAGCAGTGTGGTGGGGCTGTCTGGACTGCAGCTGGGTGAGGACTGGTGTCGGTGGCATCGGTGGCGTGGGTGGCATCTGTGGTGTGGCTGGCATCGGTGGCATCAGTGGCACTGGTGGCGTCCGATGTACCTGTGCCTGGACTGGGAAGGGCTGCCTGTGCTGCTGGAGCCTTGGTTGGGGAGGGCCTGTGGAAAGCCTTGGAAGGGCAGTGACATCACCTGGGGTGGAGCAGCAGGCTTGGACTGGGTGGGAGCAGGTTCATCTTGGTCTGGAGGGTTGTGAAGAAGATCGGTGATCCTGTCTTTCACCACCTGGTACTGGGGTTCTGACATGTTCACGAGGGTCTGGTTGACGTAGGTGAGGAAGGGCTTGCGGTTGGAGGATGGGGCGTCGGTGTGTACCAGCTGAGAGAGGAGATCTACGCTGCTCCTGACGGTGTCTCTTATCTCCAGCAGGACAGTTTGGCTCTGCCCCTCCAGTCTGCCTCTCTGCCTTTCGGTGGAGGTGGAGCTGGGGTGGATGCGGGTTGGGCTGTGGTCGAAGTGCCCTCTCCTTGCTCCCACTGCATCAGGAGGTCCTCCACGCGCTCCGACAGGGGTAGTACAGCTGTCGGGGGGATCTCCGTCGTGGCACGCTCCACAGATACCTGCCTGGACACAGGAGCTGACTCTTTTCCAGAAGACGACTGGCTCTCAGCAGGCTGCCTGAGAGAGAGGGTTGTGAGAGGGGCTTCTTATTGGTGGTGGATCTCACCCTCCAAGAAGCTGCACTTGGCCATCACATAGGTCTCTCTGTCCGTCAGCTTGACCATGGCCTGGCCAGATTTCTTGAGGTGCAGCTTCCCGTACCAGGTGTGCATGTGCTTCCACCAGCCGAGGAGCACCTCCGAAGTGTAGCCCAGGCTCTCCGCCTTCTCTCTCCAAGCAGCCTGCTTCCTCTAGGTGTCTCGATAGAGCCTGTGTCCCTTTCGTCAAAGATATTCATTCTCCCTCAGCCACTCCAGCACCTCCTCCTCATGTTCCTCTTCTTTGGTGTATTGTCTCCTCTCCCGTTCACACGTCTGCCTCTTCCTCCCTTTGGCAGGGCCATCTGGGCCCTCATCAGAAGGGCTTCGAGGTTGTAGGGGCTGCTCCTCCACACCACCACCAGCAGCAGCAGCAGCAACAACAACAGTAGCAGCAAAAGCAGGACCAGCAGCAACAGTAGGACCAGCAGCACCAGCAGCACCAGGAGCAGTGCCAGCAGAGTAAGCCCCAGCAGAAGCCCCAGCACCAGGAGCAGTGCCAGCAGAGTAAGCCCCAGCAGAAGCCCCAGCACCAGAAGCAGTGCCAGCAGAGTAAGCCCCAGCAGAAGCACCAGCACCAGGAGCAGTGCCAGCAGAGGAAGCACCAGCAGAAGCACCAGCACCAGGAGCAGTGCCAGCAGAGGAAGCACCAGCAGAAGCACCACCACCAGAAGCAGCATCAGCAGAAGCACCACCTCCAGAAGCAGCATCAGCAGAAGCCCCAGCACCAGAAGATCGAGCCCGGACAGCAGAAGCCCCAGCAGAAGCAGAGTCAGGGCCAGGGGGTGGGAGGGTGGCCCTGTCCCTCTTGCTAGGGATGGCAGCAGATGGCAGAGGCTTCCTTTTCTTCCCCATGGTTGTTGGGTTGCTGGCTGGCTGGCTGGCTGGCAAGCTGTGTCTGGAAGCAGTTCTTTCCTCTGAATGGTGACCTGCTTGCGAGCTGCTTCCCTTTATATCCGCGGGGCTGACGCAATGCATCCTCCCCGCATGCGCAGTGAACGCTAGGTATCTGCTAGGCTTCCGCTAGGCTTCCGCTAGGCTTCCGCTCTGCATCTGCTTCATCCGCTCGGCATCCGCTCTGCATCTACTCTTTCCATTCCGCATCCGCTTTGCTGTGCTCCCCCGGAAGCCTTGCGGATGTGCCATCTGCTTCCATCCGCTTCCATCTGATAGGCTTCCGTGGAGCATCTGCTTTCCATCCTGGCTACGTCCCCCCCCCATCCGTTCCTTTCCGTTGTTGTCCGCTCTGGTTATGCAAATTCGGGGCACTTTTGAGAGCGGATAACAATGGATGGAACATTTTCTCATCTGCTGTGTCCTTTTTACAAACGTTTTGCATCCGTCGGCCAGTGTGACAGGGCCTTAAGAAACATATGTTGCCATTGGAGCACTTCAGTACCAGCTTACTATCTATATAGTCAGGAGAAAATGTTCATAACTTTGGGCCTTTTTAGTTTAAAACTAAATGACTGTTTGATAGTTGTAAACAAGCTTTTGCACCATAGTTTCATTTGTACTTAAATGCATAATGAAGATTCTAAAGAACCAGAAACTCCAGGGAGTTTTAAGAAGAAATTAGTTAGGGGTGTTTTGCCATGTTGGAATTCAATTTTTTTTTACCAGTGGTTCTGTGGACATGGCTTGGTGGGTGTGGCAGGGAAAGGATACTGTAAAATCTCCAGTCAGAGGTGGTTTGCCAGTTCTCTGAACTACTCAAAATTTCCACTACTGGGTCTCCAGAACTGGTCAGAACCTGCTGAACCATTTCTGGTGTCTTGACCTTATGATCAGTGATCAACACAGACAATTTTTGCTTGTTGAAAATGTCTAATTCAAATTGCTCTTTTCTCTTATGGTTATTATTTCTGCTTTAAAAATTAGGAGTTTCTAATTTCATTTGCAGAATTACTGAAAACTTCAAAATTAAAAGTCTGAATGTCAGTCTCTTTTCCAGTTGTTGAAGAATACTGTTTAAATCTAGGTGGTCCAGTTGTTTTATTTCTGTTTTTTTAACTTAACATATGTGGTAAATTTATGTGGTAAATTGCCCAAAGTCTTTTTGGAGTTGGGCAGCCTTAGCAAATAAAACAAAATGAGAATTAACATGACGATGGATTACCTTTTGCTTTCTTTTGCTTTCTTCCTTTACTTGGGACTTTTGTAAACTGCCAACAAAATATATCTATTAACTAATTATTAATATTTTAAAGTCTCTGGAGGAGGATTTTTTGTTTTTTGTTTTGTGGAAGAGCAGAAAAAGAAAAACATATAATAGCATGAAAAATGCATGAAAGAAAAAGTTGATTGATTTGCTTAATTCAAGGTACAATTGTACCTTGTCAGAAAGATGAAGGCCATCTGTAGCAAAATAAAAGATATTAAGGAGATCTTTAGATGGTACAGATGGTTTCACTGAGCCATAAGCTTATTTCCTTTTAGCAGAAAAACTGTTCATGTGGATGTAAGCCATGATTGATCATAACAAGCACGTATTATCTATAAATAACCTAATCAACATTCAGTTGCCTAAATCAACCCATTTACACATTGCACCTTATAATAAACCACTTCAAGAACAATTACTTATTATTGCTATAGGCAGTGAATGATTAGTCAATTCAATTTTTAAGAGTTTAATTGCTACCTTTCCTATTTTTTGAAGGTTATACAGAATTAATGCTGTGTTGACATATTCTTATTAATATAATACTCTTTTGTTTACTATCAATGAAATTAAACTACAGAACATCTAAAAACCAAATTGTGTGATACATAATAACAATTGCTACAGAATTGTTAACATTGTTAAGCTTTTTTTTACTATTTTCATTTTTTTAAAAAAATTGATTTTGAAAGATATAATTAGGGGGTCCCTGTAAATGATAGTTTTCTGATTTTTAGTGTTTTGTTTTGCAACTTTAAGCTCCTCCTGCCTCATGTGATTCATGCTAGCATGATACCAAACTGATTTAACAGAATCCTGATAGAGACATTTGGTAGCAGTTTGCAAGATATTAAGTCTAGATTAGAAGCTACTACTGGAGGAAATAGCCCACTAGTGAATTATTCCACACATGGGGTCTCCCAACATTCTATTCCAGAAAAACAATGGCCAATCCTTTCTTTTCAATACACAGGTCTTACTGGACATATATCCTTTGATATGTATTAAAACATTAACTACCTTAGTTACAGAAGGTGGAATAACTCATATAATGATCCTAGCCATCTTGTAACAATCAATAAAAACTGAGATTAAGAACAGAACTGCCTTTCTATGCCATGTATTGGATTAGGAGCCTACTTTACACGAGCCCAACATGAGAGGAGGAGCCAGATTTCCACGGCCTTTCAGAAGGCTGAAAAGTCAGCTAAGCTTTATTGCATTTTTTCTCAAATAGCTGGAAAAATGATGAAGTTATTTAAAACAAAAACTGCTCAGTTGAAAAGTGGGCAGCTTGTGGGGAAAATTAGTTAATTAATATAACAGGGAGGTTCTGCAGCTGATAGAAGAAGTGTAGAATATATGCAGGTATTTCTGTTCCTATAAATAGTCACTAGAGTGAAGGGCCTAGCCTAGAAGAAAGTAAATTGTGTCCAGGTATACCTGAGCTGACCAAACCAGATTATTATTTTGAAAACAGTGCAGGGAAACATGACTGAAGATAACATTCATGATGGGGAAATATGTACTAACGCTGTTATCTGTTTCTGCCATCCCAAAAGGGTTGTTGATTTATATTGGAAATGGGGCAACCTGGCAGTATAGATAAGTCCTTAGATTTTTGCTTTTATTGATGGGTCAGAAACATAGACTCAGTAACTTCATTTTCCATCAATCAATTGCTGCTTTTGGTGTTCATGGCGAATAATGCTTTTGTGCTTATCCTGTCAACATAGTAAGAAGCTCGGTTTAGATCTCAGCTTGCTGAATGTGAGCATAAGGCTAATATTATTTTTAAATTCCACATGATGGGGACAGGTTTAAGTATAGTGAATAAATACTAGGTTTAGCATAGACTTTGGCTCAAATTTTTATTGCTCCAAAAGTAGACCTGCAGTGACAAGGTTACAATTTTTTTTATTTGTGTTGTCTGTTTCTGAGATATTGTATCTCTCTGGGCATCCTACTTCTGCTGGCTTTCTAGCTAATAAATTAACACAGAATATTGTCAGTAAACTCTAATCCCAGACAAACCAATTTGTCCCAGTGATAAGGTGATCCTTTCCAAGAAGGGTCAGGTTTTTTACCAGCTATGACAACTGCACTCCAGAAAACCCAGGGATGAAAGAAAACAAACTTACTGAACTTCTCCAAAGCAAATTTGTAATTCTTCTGAGTCATGCCAGAAGACATAATACTTTGTTAATGTGTCCTGCTCAGTCTGGCATCCTAATGTTGGACAGTGAGATTCTTACGACGAGAGGTCAAATTTTCCACTTATCTATACTAGGTTGTAACTCCACAAAATCTTACTGCATTTTCAAAGTGTTGGAATGTAGAGTCAGTTGGCCATTGTGTTGTTCTCTGGGTTTGCTGACATAGCTTGGTTAGAACCTTTACTAATTCTTCTTATGCTTACCATACCTTCTGTGGATATTCCTGTAGTTTTCCAACTTGGTACTGACCAGAGTGCTGGTTTATCATTTAGTATTAGAGATTTTTGTTCAGTAGGGAATATCTTCTAAGATATCTTTGATGTTGAAGTCTCTACTGGACAATATGTCAGAATAAACCATCCATTATTTGTTTGTGAAACTTATATTGTATCCCATCTCACACAAAATGACTGTTGTGGCATAAAATGAAAAAATAAAATAACAAATATATACATTAAATTTTATTATTTTTACATTCAATATAAATGATTAAAAATTAAAATATACAAACCACAAGGCATGGAAAGCATAAACAGTGGATAGTGTAAGGCACATGGGTACATAGCAGCTGGTATGCTGGTATGCTGGGCACCTTTGTAATTCTCCAGTAATTACAAAGCTTAAAAAGTAGCTTATTTTATTTTGTTGCTATGTATATCTGTGACTAGTCCTCACTTTTTGTCTTTTGGGTCATTATGTTTATAAATCTTGAAGGATAAATTGCTTTCTTGAAAATTACAGGAAGATTGGATTTATTGCTTTGCTCAAAGAAACCAGTGTTTTCTTGCTATCTCTTTGGAAAGATGGGATTATGCTTGGTCAAATGAATATTCCTGGTTCCAGAAGGATCATAGCTTACTCTGTATTTGAATACAGAAATTATGTAGTTGGCAGTGTATCGCTTCTGGAACTGAATTTCTTGCAACAGACAATATTTGATTGGCTTGCAAACTATTGGCCTGATTTGGGCATGGCTTCTGCTGTGATTATCCTCAGTGTTAAAAGCCTATGATAAAGTTTGGAAAGATGTGCCTTCATTAGCTTCACTATCTTGTACCACAAATGTCTTTAGTTATAATTCCTGGTTTGAGATACTTCCCAATGATGTAAAGCAAAAAATGTTTCAGTAAGGAACATTTGCCAGCAGTTTGGTAATTTGAATCCTATTGGCTCAAGGTTGACTCAGTCTTCCATCCTTTTGAAGTCAGTAATCTAAAGGCTAGTTCCCACTGGCTGACGGACGCAAAACGTATGCATAAAGGACACAGCAGATGAGCAAAATTTCAGGAGTGGCTCCATCCGTTGTCATCCGCTCCAAAAAATGGCGAAAATTTGCATAAAAAGAACAGAAAAGAACGGACATGGGTAGTATGTAGCGGGAATGTAAACGGATGTTCATAGGAAGCCTAGCAGATGGAAGTGGATGACACCTCCGAAGGGGTTCCGGGGAGAATTTCGAAGCGGATGCATAGCGGATGAAGCGGATGGATCACGTACGCCTAAAGAAAAGGAGATGCCACGCGGATGTATATCGGATGCAAACCGTTCACTGTGCATCCTTTCTATTTCCATGCGACTAACGCTGTGTAGACGTTCCGTGTACCTTTTCTTTCCTCCCTCTTTCCGTTTTCAGCTGCAGTGGATGTGAGTTGCGAGGATGCCCAGAGGATGCAGAGAGGATACAGAGGACGTTTAACGGATGATAAAAGGACATAGAACATTTGTTGCTCGTATGTTGCGGATTTACATCATACATGGCAGAAAGTTCATCCGTTCACAAAGTTTTGTGCAGCTCAAAACTTCTTGCACGGATGAAATTGCAGTGGACAGATGCTCAATGGATAGAGCGTATGAAACACATATGCAATGAGTACACAACAGATGCATAGCGTTTTCCAGCAGATGGCAAGCTTTTTTTAATGTTTTACAT
Organism: Laticauda colubrina; assembly: GCA_015471245.1. NCBI lineage: Eukaryota > Metazoa > Chordata > Lepidosauria > Squamata > Elapidae > Laticauda > Laticauda colubrina. The sequence continues at coordinate 10,107,009 of BLBF01000037.1, forward strand.
CCTCTTTGCATCCATAAGTGCAATGGGACCAGGCCTTAAGGACTGTAGATTTTGTTTTTTGAGGTGGGGCAATATACTCACTCCATAGAGAGAGCTGTAAAGCACTGTGAAGTGGTATATAAGTCTAAGTGCTATTGCTACTGCTATTTTTTGTATTCATAACACTATGAAAAGTAGAACCAGCTAAGTGAGAGAAACAAAAATCTTGATCTGAGGACATGATTTTCTTTATTTTTCTTTTTAATCACCTCAGATGTAAAGTAAGTTTAAGAGTTACATAAAAACAAGCAAGGATATAAATTTTATTTTTCCAGTTTAGAGTACTTTTTAATCAAGTCATACTTATATTTCTCTTTAAATATAAGTGATGACCTAATATAGTATTTCCTACATGTATTTACATTACAAATACATGCACATGACTTCTTCTTTTTTAAAGAAAGATTATTAGCTGCTTAATTTTTGTCGAACTATGCTAGGGTCCCCTTGGTAAGGCTGAAAAGAAAACCAAAGCAGTTGCATATAAAATTAATACATCTAATTAACATCTGATCTCTCTGTTAATGTAGGTCATTTGCTAGAAAAGTGCTGAAATAAATGGACTTGTGCAAGCTGAGGAAGAAGAAATAAGCAGTACATAATAAATTTCGAAAATTTGATTTAACATACTTGAATTACTCTGAGTATATAAAAATAATCTGTCCTGATTTGAAAAAAATCATATAAGATAAATTTCTAATATGTCTATGGGTTCTGGTATATAGGTACTGAAAAGGAAGGAAGAAAGGAAAAGAGAATAAATTCAGGCAAAAAATACACACTCAAGAAAATTATTGGAAGTTATTAACTGTGTTTCAAGTTTGGTACTATCACACCACCTGAAAAATTAAAAAAGGCAGCTTGTTCTACAGTTCCTGTCCACTTCATGGTTATTCATTTTAGGAGTTTTTTATACTCTATTTTAATAATCGGATAATAATCTGATAATAATCTAATTAATAGTTTGCAGCCCAGAAGAATTGTAAAGTGTATCTGTCTTTTGAGTAAAAACAAATTGGTCAGTATCAAATAAGATGTAAAGATCTAATTACATAAAATGGAGCTCCAGTAGAATTTATGCACAAAAAGAATACACTGTAGCTGTATGCTTTTAGAAATAAAGTAGTATGATCACAGAAAAACTAGATTAGGCAAATTATGATGCTTTGATTGTGCCTTGGTTGCTAGTACCATGCTTATTAATAGTTTGGTAGCTTAAATAGAACCAGAATTTTATTGTGGACTATGCAAAACACATTTACACATTGGTTTCATAGTCCTGAGTATATCACTATTTTAAAAATATATTCAGTAGCTCCATCATATGGTCTTGAGTGCTGCAAATAGAACAAAGGACAGCTATCATGAATCTATAAATTTGCTGCTTGCTAGGCCTTAAATCTCCTTGCCAGTTACATTAAAAAAAAACACAAGCAAATAAAATCTACCTCATCGTAACTGGTATTTGTAATACCAAATGTATTAGTAGACTCACTCCAGCTGAAATGATTGCAGGTTTAATATTCCTGTAATCCTGTATCTCAAATGAAGTAACTACTCAGCAAAACAAAGCCTATATAAACTCAAAAACATATGAAGACTTAATCACATTTTTAAAAAATAAGCATTTCAAAGTAATTTATAAAGGGACTTTTGATAGTAATTAGGAAGTATATTTTCAAAATGTTAATCATGATGTAGGTAACTTTTATGATTTTCTGAATAAAATGTTAATTAAGAGTGTATACATAATTTTGCCATGCTTTGCATACATGGTAATACAAACAATAAAAATACAGGGGCTCATTAAAGTATTTGGAGAGAACTGAACACCCTTCACTTCTAGTAAGTGTTCTGTGGAAAGCAAGAATGTTTTTAACAGCCCGAACAGGCCTTCCCATTAAAGTAATAAGTGACTGTAATTACCTAAATCAAGAAAAAAACCTATTTATTTGCAATGAATTTCCCAAATTAAAATAAACGTTGACTGCTAAGACAATGAGTTTTGGCACATGAAAAGCTAATTAAAATGAGACTAGAACTATTACTTTTTAAATAGAATGAGTCCAGAGTATTGTATGTATATATGTAAGTATGTATGTATGTATACACATACACACACACACACACAGAGTGTATATATATTTGAAGGAGTGGTTTTCTCTAAAATTTAAGGAACACTATAAATTTCTCAGATCACTTTTAGAAATACATATGCAAGTATATAAATGTTATCTAAAATGCCTATACTATTTTAAAAACAGAAGGAAGGGCAGTTATGAAATTTAGAAAATTTTGGTCCCACTTATCTCCACTTAGATTTCCACTAAAATATGCTTAAATCTCTCATATTATATTTATGCACATTTATGAACAATGTGAAACAAAGTATTTCAGTCGCTATAGGATTTGTATGCATGCATTTCTATTTTTTAAAAAAGATCAATATGTTGCTAAATACAGAAATCACCTATTCTAATTTATCTTCCAAATCTGTATATAGGATGAATCATTAATAAACAATGGGTGTTTATTATGTACTGTCATAATAGTTTGTCTTATAAGACAAATGAATGTTCGGGCCTATTATCTATGTAGCACAATAAGAGCTATAAGTCCCAACCATAAATATTTTATTCTTCATCTAAAAATGCAAAAAAACCAATGAACAATCACTGTTTAAGGGCTTAACTTATTGAAAGAAGAAAAAAAATCTATCCTATTTTGCCATATACCAAAAGACATATGGTTACTTTTCTAGCACTCCTTTCCTGAAATGAATTTTTTAAAATTAACTCTTGGTACAAGCTATCGTTTATCATTGTAGGACTAAATCATAGTGTCCTTACAGATAACTCTACACAGAATAGATTAATTATTACTTATTTGATTTTATCTTGCTATTTTTTTTAAAAAAAAAAAGCACTTAAAGCAGTTTACAACAAATAATTATGATTTAAAATATGTATCCACGATAGCATATTTATCTGTGCTGAATGATCTTAATAATCCTTTTATGTGTAATGGAATCTTTCCATTTATTTTGAACAAGAGTTTTTTGTTAACATAAAAAGCAAATAAATTTTCAAGCACAATAACCAACAGGAGAACTTCATATCCTCCAGCATTTTATTCATAAAACAACACACATGCTTACACACAAGGAATAATTGATTCACCTACCCATAATTTATGTTGATGACTATTATTTGGATACTGTGCATTGAATAAAATTAGTCTAAATGGTTGCCTTCAAGGAAGTTTATTTTCTTTAAAAACAAATCAAACCCACCCTCCCTGTTCATAAGATGTTTACCCGTAAAAAAGTTATTTGGATTTATTAAAAAAAATGCAAGTCAGACTTAAGTAATCTTTTTCATGAACCATAGAAAGCAAAGTGAAATGGAAGAGATGTCCAAGAACATTCTATTGTTAAGACCCTGTCACACTGCACCAACGAATGGAAAGAGGATGTAAAACTGAGAAAAACACTTGCCATCCATTGGTTAACACGATGCTTCCGTTTTGTACTAATTGCATACGTTTTTCTTCCTCTTTATCCATCCAGCATCCATCTATTGACGTTTCATCCGCTCAGAGGGTTTTGAGCTGCTCAAAACTTTTGCACGGAAAATGTATCCAATGCGTCCGTTCTGCATCCGCTAGGCATCCGCTAGGAATCCGTTCTGCATCCGTTACGCATCCGCTATATCCGCTAGGCATCCGCTACGCATCCGCGCAACTCGATCCGCTCCAGTGGTAAACAGACGCAGGGATGAAATGGAACGGATGCGGAACGGATGCAGAACAGATGAAAGCAGATGCAGCTCGCAAAGAAAGCATTAAAAAACGGAAAAAACATCCGCAGAGGGGACCTATCTCGGATATTAAGGATGTCTAGAGGATGCCTAGAGGATGCAAAGGGACACATAGGGGAAAACCTATATTGCCTATAAAAAGGGGGAGCAACTCACCTGGATCTCACTTTCAGACCAGCAGCCCTGCTGTGCAGACCTCTGCAGCCTTCATCTGACTCTTCCTCTTCCACAGCATCCAGTCATCTCCACCATGGATCATAACAAAGTCCTTTTGGTAGCCACCATCGTTCTGCAACAGTGCAAAGCCATCTACAGGCTCTGTGAACTCTACTACGGGAAGAAAAAGAGGTGGCCAAGAAGCGTCTGGGTCCGAAGATGGATCGCCAGAAGAGCCGAGTACGGACTGTACAACAAGCTGATGGTGGAGCTCAGGAACGAAGACACTCGTGCATTCCAAAACTTCATGAGGATGCCTTCAGCCATGTTTAACGAAGTTGTGGAGCGGTTGAGACCCAGGTTGACCAAGGCAAACACCAACTTCCAGCCCAGCCTGGACCCTGGGCTCAAGGTGGCACTGACTCTGCACCACCTGGCCTCAGAGACCACCTACAGAAGCATGCAGTACGGCTGGAGGGTGCCATAGAACACCATCAGCATTGTGGTCAGAGAAGTGGTGCAGGCCATCATCGAAGAATACCTGGAGGAGCTCCTCCAGTGCCCCTCCACTGAAGAAGGCTGGAAGAAAGTTGCAGAGCAGTGGTATCAGAAGTGGAACTTCCCCCACACCGTTGGAGCCATCGATGGCAAGCACATGGCCTGCAAAGCACCACCCAAGTCGGGCTCCACTTATTTCAACTACAAGGGCTTCTTCAGCATCATCCTCTTCACCATGGTCGATGCTGACAACAAGTTCATGTACATTGATGCTTCAGGCAACGGCTCATGTTCAGATGCCCAGGTATACAATGCCAGTGACCTCAAGGAGGGGCTGGAATACAACCTCATCGTGGGCTTCCCAGATCCAGACCCACTGCCCAATGACACACAAGATGTGCCCTACTTCATCATGGGGGATGACGCCTTCTCCCTCAGAACCGACCTCATGAAGCCCTACACCTCCAGACTCCTCACCCGTGAAGAGAGGATCTTCAACTACAGGCTGTCCAGGGCAAGGTGGGTGGTGGAGAACGCCTTTGGCATCCTGGCTAATAGGTTCCAGGTACTTCTCACCACCATGCAGCATCGCCCAGAGACCATGAGGAGGATCGTGGAAGCTTGCTGCATCCTGCACAATCTCATGCGCACCCGCTACCCAGTCTTGCAGAACAGGCTTGTGGACCTCCAACAAGGCAATGGGGACATGGAGCCTGGGGAATGGAGGCAAGGGCAAAACCTGATAGACACTCAGGATGTGCAAGGCCCCAACAGAGCCTCACGTGAAGGGAAGAAGCAGCGCAACCTCCTGAGACACTGGTGCAACTCCCCAGCTGGAGCGGTGGAGTGGCAAGACAGGATGATAGATGCTTAATGGATGCTTCCTTCAGCCTGTCTCATCACACAGATGAGATTGGGCCATGTATGTTGGGTGGGCCTACAATGAACAGGGCATTTAATAAAGAGTTGTGTTTATGTTGACATGTGTGGATCAATGATTAAATTGTTATTGATAATAAAGGGCCATAGGTGTGGCACCTGGGAGGGTGGACCATATAGTCCCACTATGCTTGCACTGGAGGTTTATCTATCCCACAGCTATTGTCCATTCCAAAGGTATCCCTGCCCACACCACTACTATCCTTACCCATCCCACAAGCATGCAAAGGCTTAAACCATTTCTAAAAGTTTCCACCAAGACTATATTAAAAAAAAGAAATGAGGCAAGTGTGTGAATCAAAGATAGACTTTATTAACAACAAGCTATAAAAGAAAAATGACCCAAGTCAAGTGTCCAAATAAAGTCCACCGGTAGCCAGCCAGCCAGTCTCTGGCACTCCTCTTGGTCGCTAAGTCTCAGGGGTGAAGGGTCCAGGTGCTGTGGAGGTGGCTGGTGCTGGAGTGCTTGTCTGAAGCGCCATTGGGATGCAGCATCAGCAGAGTTAGCACCAGCAGAAGCACCACCGCCAGAAGCATCATCATCAGCTCCTCCAGAAGCAGAAGCAGCAGAAGCTCCAGCCCCAGAAGAGCGAGCCCATGCTACAAAAGTCCCAGGAGAAGCAGAGTGAGGGCCAGGGGGCGGGATTGTAGCCCTGTCCCTCTTGCCAGGGCTGGCAGCAGATGGCTGAGGCTTTCTGTTCTTCCCCATGGTTGTGGTGTTGCTGGCTGGCAGGGAGGCTGGCAGGAACCAAGGCTGGTAGGAAGGCTGGCAGGCAGGCAGGCACCAAGGCTGGCAGGCAGGAGGCACCAAGGCTGGCAGGAAGGCTGGCAGGCAGGCACCAAGGCTTGCAGGAAGGTTGGCACCAAGGCTGGCAGGAAGGCTGGCAGGCAGGCAGGCACCAAGGCTGGCAGGCAGGCAGACAGCAAGGCTGGCAGGCAGGTATGCACCAAGGCTGGCAGGCAGGCAGGAACCAAGCCTGGCAGGCAGGCACCAAGGCTTGCAGGAAGGCTGGCAGGCAGGCAGGCACCAAGGCTGGCAGGAAGGCTGGCACCAAGGCTAGCAGGCAGGCAGGAACCAAGGCTGGCAGGCAGACTGGCTTGCAGGGAGGCTGGAAGGCAGGCTGGCAGCAAGGCTGGCAGGCAGGCAGACAGCAAGGCTGGCAGGCAGGCAGACAGCAAGGCTGGCAGGGAGGCTGGCAGGGAGGCTGCCAGACAGGCAGACAGCAAGGCTGGCAGGGAGGCTGGCAGGGAGGCTGGCAGACAGGCAGACAGCAAGGCTGGCAGGGAGGCTGGCAGGGAGGCTTGCAGGCAGGGCAGGTAAGGCTGTCAATCCGTCAGGCAGCAGGTCTTTCCTCTGTATGGTGACCTGCTTCCGAGCTGCTTCCCTTTATATCTGCGGGGCTTATACAATGCATCCTCCCCGCATGCGCAATTAACACTCGGCATCCATTAGGCTTCCGCTGTGCATCTGCTAGGCTTCCGCTGTGCATCTGCTTCATCCGCTGTGCAACCGCTCTGCATCCGCTGTATCCGTTCCGCATCCGCTTTGCTGCGCCCCCCGGAAGCCTAGAGGATGTGCCATCCACTCCCATCCGCTTCCATCCGCTAGACTTCTGTTCCGCATCCACTTTCCATCCGCTCTGCGTCCTCCCCGCGTCCGTTCCTTTCCGTGTTGTCTGCTCTGGTTATGCAAATTTTTGCCCCTTTTGAGAGCGGATAACAACGGATGGAACATTTTTCTCATCCGTTGTGTCCTTCTTACTAACGTTTTGCATCCGTTGGGCAGTGTGACAGGGCCTTTACACATGATTTAACTCATGTAGCTTGATTCTCTTTGAGATTTGGCTGCAATGATGACTCTTCACATTCATCCCTTTAAAACCTCCCTATTATGTGGAATGAACATTTTTTAAAAACCATCCAATTTCTCCAAAGGGCATTAAAAACAAATGCACAATGTGTCACAAACTGGATCAACATCATCACTTATTACAATTTCTTGGTTTTTTTCCCCTTATGTGTTGATTTGCTGACAGCCTATATTTTAGCTTCTCCACAATACTCAGGCCTAGAATTGCTCCAACAGAGAGGGAAGTAGATGAGGGTAGTATTCTGACCAAGGCTGATTGAGACTCTAATAAACACATGTTAGTCCCTAAACCTTTTTTTCTTTATTTTAACGGCTGTAAATTTTACTCATTCACAGCCCGTAATGAGTCTCAAACAGTTTGTAAATAGTCCCATGGAAGTCTGCCAAAGTCCTTCAGGATAGATCTGATAAGCACGCACCTTTATCTTCATGAATTGAAGATTCATATCTTCAAACGCTGCCAATGATTAAATTTCCAATTAGTTATACAAAGCCAAATGGAGCACAAATTCAACACAGAACTTCAGGTTTCAAACCAACCAGAATGAACAAAGTTGCTTCCTGCAAAGTTTCCTGTCCCTTTGCTCCTCCTTTATGTCTTATGGGAGGGCCAATCACCTCCAAGCCTTACTCCTGAGTCACCCTTTTATCTTAATTGTTCTTGTCTTCTGGCAGCTCTGTGCACGTGCGCACTGGGACAGGCACCTCTTGTTCCTCTGCCTTGCTGCTGTCAGATTCTGGAGGCTCCGGAATCAGCACATAACTCCCAGATGGCCCTGGCCCCATCTCTATAGGGATACAGGACTCTCATCTGAGTCCTCCCCAGACTCCCAGACTGGTTCCTCCCCACTGTCTGACTCTGCTGCCAGCTCTGCGGGCTGCCAGTGGACTGTAACAAGTAGGACTGATGTCTGTTACAAGCAAGTGAGATTTTAAGAATGCTTTGTAAAAAAATCTCAGAATTGTTTTCATTAAAATGTGTGTGACAATTCAGTCATTGAATTTAGGGATAAAACCTGTGAATCAGAAGAAGCATAATCTCCAGCTGGCTGACTAGGGCAAGGATTGTTTTTCTTAAGCAGTTCAGGGAAGAATGAAAATTAATTAGTTTATGTTATCCTTCTGTTTAGTTCATTGTTTTACTCTAATACCCTCAATATGATAAAAGATTGGACAGCTTGTTCCATAAAAAAGTGCAGATAATTTAAATTTTATCCTCTCATCTTTCTTTGATTTTACATTCTTTTCTCTTTCCAAGACCAAATAAATTGACACTGAACACTTATTTTCAAATATTTATCAAACATATTTTCAAATATTCTTACCTTCAAGTTTGAAAATCTTCTATAGCAATATGTAGTGCTATTGAATTTCTTACTGCTTTTCTGAGGGGAACCAAAAGAATACTGTTATTTGCCAAGGAGTGATAATACATAAATCTGTTAATTCATTAGTGTTAGAGAAGGACCGGGAGCAGAGTAAAAAGGATAAGCCTAGAATCCCTATTTAGTCACAACCATACCAATTCCAGCCCATTGTTAATTTGTTTGATCTTTATATAACTTCTAGCAACTGCTAACAATTTATTTTTATTTATTTATATATTTACATTTATTTATTATCTTATTACAGGGTCACTCTGGGTAGCTAGTTGAGAATATTCCTGTGCATAGGCATGACCAATAAATAAGTTCAATTAGAATTTCATATGTGGTCCTGGTCTTTCAAGGCTGACAATTATGTGTGTCAGAAATATTGACTCATACTTTTAGATATATTTGTCACAAAATATTCTGTTCACACTATTTGTACTATGGTTTCTCACAATATTTTATAACCTAGCATACCACTAAATTTCAAAGAGATTTGCCATTTATTTATTTGTTTGGTACAAAGCGAGGTTAATGCTGCCATTAGCAGATCAATCCTTTATTAATTGTTATTCTCAAAGCTTCTATTGGAGTTTTGATCACAACTGCCCATGTGTTACAAAGAATCACAAATATTTATGACCTACTGTTCTCTGTCATAGAGAACAGGGAACAATACCTCATTGTTACTTTTGCAATGAAGCAATCTCTTCTGAAGCTCTTCCAAAATTACGAGAAATTAATATTTGTAGTCTTTTATAGTCTTCTGAAATGCTCCTCTTCCCTAATTCTAAATTCCAAAATGTGTGCTAATTTTAATGACAATTGTGTCACCTGACCATGAGGATGGCATGATGCCCAGAAAATGTTTCAATTAATTACCACCAAAACGAGCTACTCTTTGGGTTGTTTCCCGTATGAAGGTCCTGGTATACTATTGTTAAAAATTAACAATTAACTTCTATTAAATATATCATGAAGGACAAACATTGTGCGCTTGTCAGTAGAATAACAATAATTGCCTGATAATAAGGAGCCCACATTTCCATTTGATTTCGTATTTAAAATTCTTAAAACTTAAAAAAAACCTCCTTCAAAAACATTAGATTTTTTTCCCCCTTCTATTGCTTGAAAAATAACAATGAAACCACACAAACAATGATTATTCATACCTCCCTGAGGTGTTCTTCCTTCTGAGCACCAAGAATGTATTGAGTATGTTAAAAATCACCTTTCACTTCTGGATGCACACACATAATATGGACAGAGACGGGATCCGACAGGTATAACTACCAGTTCTGTTGCTCTGCGTCCCGTGCGCATGCATGCATGTGTGAAAGTTGCACGAGTGCAATTTATGACCCGCTGAGCTGCCCAGACAGCTGAGCAGCACTGCGTGCAAGTGCACAGTGGTTGGAAACGCAGGAAATAAAGGTCAGGTAAGAGCCAGGGCGGGCAGGTGGGCCAAAACAGCAGCAAACATAGAACTGGTTCTATGTATGCTCTCTGTTTGCTGCTCTTTAGAGCAACCAGTTCTACAGAAGTGGACAGAACCAGTAGAATCCCACCCCTGAATATGGAGATACCTTTTTTACAGACTCAATAGACATTTATCATGCAAGAAAAATTGCTGCTTTTCTTACAAAACAATGAATAAGGGCTCTAAAGAAGTTGATGACAATACATCTCAAATGGATAAGTGCCCATCCCTCAGTGGAGAAAAAAAAATTACATTTTCTCTTTCAAAATACTAGTATTTACTTCTATTTGACAGTCAAATGTACTCGATAAAGAGCAATGAAAATACCTGATGCATTTTCACAATTTCATTGCATGTTCAGTGTGGTTAATCTTGTCTACAAGAGTGGAATGATACTTCCAATATCTCCAATAAACGTTTCCAAAGATCAGTCAATACTGACAGACTCTTGTTACATTGCAGAAGATACATTTTTTGAAAAATAAACAATTACATAAATTCTATAGAAATAATAATGTTCTAGATATCCCTCCTAATCTCTGAAATCATGTAGGTCCTGTTTTGGTGGATAGGATAGCATCTTCAAAATATGAAGATTAATAAAATAATCAAAAGAATATAAAGCTGTAACAAAAAAACATAAAATTTTACTAATCTGTCATATGCTAACTTTCCTTGTCTATGTTTCTCAATAAAATATAACTTATATACAAGAACAAGTCCACTGGTTAGGATAAAATCTCAGAATTAATATCTAAGGCTCTGTAGCCTATAGGTTTCAGAAAATCAATTTCATGACATGTTATGCAGGCAAAAGGTATGAATTAAACATCTGCCTAGATCAAAATAAATAACAAAGACTTCTTCTCAAGTTTCTCCAGAAAATGATTGGAATATTTTCCAGGCAACACTACGGAAACACATAAAAGGGAAACACATTATAACAAAAGAAATGAAATCTAAAAAATTAAGTATAGGTATTTTGCATTTTGGGAAAAAACATTTGTTGTTTTTACAAAGAAGAAGACTAAGAAAATAACTGTATGATAATAAAGTCCAGTCCAGTCACAATGAATTTGGATAATTAGAAATTTGCTTGAAATGTCTTTTTTATATACATAATATAAAGAATGTTACGTAAAAAAGTTTGCAAATTGAAAATCTGTAACTTAAACTGATTTTCATGATGGTGCTTATGTTATAGGAAAATGCAACCATATCACTGCTAACAAGAACACACAAACTTTTCACAGAGATTCCGTTAGTTTACATATATACCAGTATTTCAAAATATCAGCACAAATGTAATCACATGAAATGGAAAAAAATGACACAGTTTGAATAAAAAGCCAATTATACAGATATTAAATATAAGTTGTATTTTAAATTCCCAGAATTACACATGGAAAAATATAGAGCATACATTGCAGAATGCAGCTATCTATAAATTTGTAATATAGTAATCAAACTTTTCAATTCTAGTTTGTAATAGTATAATCCAAATAACCCAGAATACCATTATCAAATAAAAATTATATGTAATGTGTCACATTTTCTTTTAAAAAATTTTTACTAAATTTTATTTAGTTTTCAAAATTTAAAACATAAAATAATACTTCATTATATCAATGTCAAGATATATTTTACATTTCCTTATCATCTTTCTATATACACATTTCTTTCATAATACAATTTCAACTTAATATATAAATAAATTTAGATAGATATGAATATAGATACAAGTATTTACATAGTTTCTTATTCTTTACCTAATTGCCATTTTGATTTCTTTTTATACCCTTCATACCAGGCATCCCATACATTATATCGAGTTAATTTCATTGTTAGTCTGTCTATCTCTGCACAGTCTAATTTTTTTTATATTATACCCTCTGGTTAATGTATCACATTTTCAAGCATTTATACATAAAATTATCCTATTAAGTTCTGGAAGATATCAAAAACATAACTACTTATTCCATAAGTTTTGTTTAGAATGGATAATTTTTTTATTTTCATTTTATCATACTGTTTTATATTTTTGTTCTAATTATAGTTATACAGTATTATAATTGTATTATATCACAGGTTTTTGTGTTGTAAAGCAAGTCTTCTGTTTTGCTTTCAGAAATCAATACGTATATAAAGTCCAATGTACTTTATTTTGGAAAGTATGTGGATATATACAATTTGTTCTTGTGGCTGCTTTGGCAAGAACAGTTTTCAAGTCTGACATTCTAAAATAAAATGAAGAAAGAATTGTCAGATTGGATGCTTTGATGCTTCCAGGAATGAATTTGTAAATGCAAACAATGTTACAAAATTTAAGAAAGTAACCCAAAAGAAAGAGATATATACAAAATGATTAACATTGGTGCAAACTCACCAGGCCTTTAAAAATATAAATATCCATATAATTAAAACATGCAAGTCCTTACCCAGGGACAGATGTAACAATTTATTTATTGAACCTTACATATGAGTAGCATATCTTCATACTAGAAATTTTTCAGGAAGCAAACCTTTCAAATCAGCTTTCAGGGGAATTGTTAGGGAATTCTTTTACATCTCTAGTTCTCTTTAGTCAGTTATTTCTTTTCTTGAAAAGTATAAGGAAAAAGAGAGAGAAACAACTTCTTGAACTAAATTTAAAGTAAAAATGATTATCATCTTTGAAAAAGATAATCAAATCTTTTTTTAAATCAGCCAAATAAAGATAATCTTTGATTATAACTTTATGTTCATATATTTTGAACCTCGATTTGCACAGATATCAAAAACCACACCAAAAATGGCAAAATAATTGTGAGCAGAACCTAAGTCATGTTGGATGGCCCACTGAATTGATTTAAGGAAGTGTGTCTCAAACTCAGTAGCTCTGCTAAATAAGAAAGTGTTCCAGTTTGTGCACAAGAGAAAAAACAAGATAAGGCTAGAACAATGGGGAACTGTAATAAAGTGCTGCGATGTCAGAAAAGTAGTGTAATTACTTTTGCTAGATAGGGAGCTAGTATGAACCTTCGAAATATATGTGTCAATTTGAAAACAGAAAGAATATGAGCCAAGCCCTCATACGAATGGGCGGACAGTTAGGGTATAAAAATGCTGCCTGAATTTTGCTCTGTGTTCCTTCAATGCCTGAGGGAACCCATCTCTGCAGACACGTGAATAAAACCTTGTTTTCCTTGGATCAACGAATCTTTTGGTGGTTTTTTTATCTGCTTCCACCTCACATAATGGTATAGGTACTTTAATTCCACAAAGTTGATATAGAATTTACATCTTAAATTTACATCTTAAAATTATGCAGATTGTTGTTATACAACATTAAGAAATTTCTGGAAATTAAACCAGAAGTGGCATAAACTGTGATAACCCAGGGAGGGATACAAAACAAACAGTCACAGAAAACACGTGAAGCCCTTTTATTCCTTCACTTTGCTTCCAAGCTCCAAATATTCTTGACAGAAGCCAAGAACTCCCACACAAACGCTTACAAGAAGAATTGAAAAAGCAACACAAACCAGGCAAGATAAGGGCTGGAGGACGTCCACAGAATACACACTGGGAAGGATGCCAAACTCAGAGAGAAATCATAAACTAGAGATATTTCCACACTTTGTTTCCAGCGCTCGCCTGTACGCAGGGCCGTACTCTTATTCAGTTGTCACAGCTGTATCCCATGAAGAGGATCAAGACCCTCTCCTTCCAAGTAGACCACGTCTCTCCCTTATCCTCTCCTCCTTGTGTGCCCTTGGATGGAAAGGGGATGGGTCTGGGTCCTCCTCTGACTGCTCAGCCAGCCTCTGCCCTTCGCCAGCCGCCTCCACAACTTCCAGAGCCACACTTCCACTCCCTGTCGGATGTTCCTCCTCTCCCTCAGAGTTAGTCTCCACCAGGGGCATGACATAAACCATATAATATGAGCAAATGTCCTAGAACTGTCAGAAAAATACAGTATAGGAATTTCCCATACATCCTGTCCTTGTTTTGCCCATCCCCTTTTAAAAAGTGAAAAAACTTTTTTTAAAAAAATCCTATTACTTCTTAAATGAGATAATCTTATCTTTAACATCAGGTTCAGATGTGGACAGCACATTTTAATCTGAGCAGACTTCCATACATTTATTGTGGAAGTGCAATAAAGATTATTTAATAGATTATGCCAATTAATCCACCAGACATTATGTAAATGTATATAGCTTGTTCTAAAAGTCATTAATTAAAGCCCCTGTCAAACTGCACCAACGGATGCAAAGAGGATGTAAAATGGACAAAAAAGCTTGCCATCCGTTGGTTAACGCGATGTACTCACTGCCTCCATTTTGCTTCCTCTCTATCTGTCCAGCATCCGTTTATTGACGTTTCATACGCTCAGAAAGTTTTGAGCTGCTCAAAACTTTTGCGCAGAAAATGTATCCAATTCGTCCATTCTGCATCCGCTACGCATCCGTTCTGCATCCGTTATGCATCCGCTATATCCGCTAGGCATCCGTTCTGCATCCGTGCAACTCGCATCTGCTCGGATGCAGGGAGGAAGCGGAACGGACGCAGAACGGATGCAGAATGGATGCAGCACGGAAACAAAGCGTTTAAAATGGAAAAAACGTTCGCAGAGGGGACCTATCTCGGATATTAAGGATGTCTAGAGGATGCCTAGAGGATGCCTAGAGGATGCAAAGGGACACCTATACTGCCTATAAAAAGGGGGAGCAACTCACCTGCATCTCACTTTCAGACCAGCAGCCTAGCCGTGCAGACCTCTGCAGCCTTCATCTGACTCTTGCTCTTCCACAGCATCCAGTCATGTCCACCGTGGATCGTAACACAGTCCTTTTGGCAGCCACCATCCTTCTGCAACAGTGCGAAGCCATCTACAGGCTTTGTGAACTCTACTACGGGAAGAAAAAGAGGCGGCCAAGAAGCATCTGAGTCCGAAGATGGTCCACCAGAAGAGCAGAGGACAGACTGTACAACAAGCTGATGGTGGAGCTCAGGAACGAAGACACTCGGGCATTCCAGAACTTCATGAGGATGCCTCCAGCCATGTTTGACGAAGTTGTGCAGTGGCTGACACCCAGGTTGACCAAGGCAAACACCAACTTCCGGCCCAGCCTGGAACCTGGGCTCAAGGTGGCATTCACTCTGCGCCACCTGGCCTCAGGGACCACCTACAGGAGCATGCAGTACGGCTGGAGGGTGCCACACAACACCATTAGCATTGTGGTCAGAGAAGTGGTGCAGGCCATCATCGAAGAATACCTGGAGGAGCTCCTCCAGTGCCCCTCCACTGAAGAAGTATGGAAGAAAGTTGCAGAGCAGTGGTATCAGAGGTTGAACTTCCCCCACACCGTTGTAGCCATCGATGGCAAGCATGTGGCCTGCAAAGCACCACCCAAGTCGGGCTCCACTTATTTCAACTACAAGGGCTTCTTCAGCATCGTCCTCTTCGCCATGGTCGATGCTGACTACAAGTTCATGTACATCGATGCTTCAGGCAATGGCTCATGTTCAGATGCCCAGGTATACAACGCCAGTGACCTCAAGGAGGGGCTGGAAGGCAACCTCATCATGGGCTTCCCAGATCCAGACCCCCTGCCCAACGACACGCAAGATGTGCCCTACTTCATCGTGGGGTATGATGCCTTCTCCCTCATGAAGCCGTACACCTCCAGACTCCTCACCCGTGAAGAGAGGATCTTCAACTACAGGCTGTCCAGGGCAAGGCGGGTGGTGGAGAACGCTTTTGGCATCCTGGCGAACAGGTTCCAGGTACTTCTCACCACCATGCAGCATCGCCCAGAGACCGTCAGGAGGATCGTGGAAGCTTGCTGCATCCTGCACAATCTCATGCACACCCGCTACCCAGTCTTGCAGAACAGACTCGTGGACCTCCAGCAAGGCAATGGGGACATGGAGCCTGGGAAATGGAGGCAAGGGCAAAACCTGATAGACACTCAGGATGTGCAAGGCCCCAACAGAGCCTCACGTGAAGGGAAGAAGCAGCGCAACCTCCTGAAACACTGGTGCAACTCCCCAGCTGGAGCAGTGGAGTGGCAAGACAGTATGATAGATGATTAATGGGTGCTTCCTTCAGCCTGTCTCATCACACAGATGAGATTGGGCCATGTATGTTGGGTGGGCCTACAATGAACAGGGCGTTTAATAAAGAGTTGTGTTTGTGTTGACATGTGTGGATGATTGATTACATTGTTATTGATAAAAAAGGGCCATAGGTGTGGCACCTGGGAGGGTGGACCATACAGTCCCACTATGCTTGCACTGGAGGTTTATCTATCCCACAGCTATTACCCATCCCAAAGGTATCCCTGCCCATCCCACTGCTATCTTAACCCATCCCACAAGCATGCAGAGGCTTAAACCAATTCTAAAGTTTCCACCAAGATTTTATCAAAAAAAAGAAATGAAGCAAGTGTGTGAATCAAAGATAAACTTTATTGAACAACAAGCTGTTAAAGGAAAAAGACCCAAGTCAAGTGTCCAAATAAAGTCCACACCCAGTCTCTGGCAGTCTTCACGGTCACTCGGAGGTGTGCCCAGTCTCAGAGGTGAAGGGTCCAGGTACTGTGGAGATGGTTGCTGCTGCAGTGCTGGTCTGAAGCCCCACTGGGGTGCCTGGCCCTGAGAGGACAACAGGTGATGGTGTGTTTTGAAAGCTCTTGGATAGCTGGCTCAGACCCGTGATGCTAAGAGGTCCTTCCTCCATGCCATGGGGTATCAGCCCCAGTACTGATGACAGATGTACTGAGGCTGGGCTTGGCTGTGGGGTGGAGGAAGGAGTAGTGTAGTGGGGCTGTCTGGTCTGCAGCTGGGTGAGGACTGGCATGGGTGGCATCGCTGTCGTCGGTGGCATCATTGGCGTGGGTGGCATCGGTGCCATCAGTGGAACCGGTGTCACCCGATGACTCTGTGCCTGGACTGGGAACGGCTGCTGCCTGTGCTGCTGGACCTCCTGGTAGCTGTAGCCCTGGTAGGTGAGGGGCTGTGGAAAGCCTTGGAATGGGAGGGACATCACCTGGGGTAGAGGAGCAGGCCTAGGCTGGGTGGGAGCAGGTTCCTCTGGATCTGGAGGGTTGTGAAGCAGCTCGGTGATCCAGTCCTTCACCACCTGGTACTGGGCTTCCTCCATGTTCCTGAGGGTCTGGTTGACATAGGTGAGGAAGGGCTTGCGGTTGGAGGATGAGGAGTCAGTGTTGACCAGCTGAGAAAGGAGATCTATGCTGGTGCAGATGGTGTCCCTGATCTCCAGGAGGACAGTGTGGCTCTGCCCCTCCTGCTGTCTGGCTCTCTGCCTTTCTGTGGAGGTGGAGCTGGGGTGGTGGTGGATGTGGCTACGACTGTGGTGGACTCGATGTCTCCTTTCTCCCACCGCACCAGGGAGTCCTCCACGCGCTCCACCACGGTTACAACACCTGTCCGCGGGTTCTCCGCCATGGCACGCTCCACAGAAACCTGCCTGGAGACAGGGACTGACTCTCAGCCAGAAGAGGACTGGATCTGAGCAGGCTGCCGGAGAGAGAGGGTTGTGAGAGGGGCTCCTGGTGCTCCTCGGTGGCAGATCTCACCCTCCAGGAAGCTGCACCTGGCCATGACGTAGGTCTTTCTGTCCGTCAGCTTTACTGTGTCCTGGCCAGATTTCTTCAGGTGCAGCTTCCCGTAACAGGTGTGCATATGTTTCCACCAGCCGAGGAGCACCTCCGAAGTGTAACCCATACTCTCCGCCCTCTCTCTCCAAGCAGCCTGCTTCCTTTTGGTGTCCCTGTACAGCCGGTGTCCCTTCCACCACAGATAGTCATTCTCTCTCAGCCACTCCAGCACCTCATCCTCGTGTTCCTCCTCAATGAAGTGTTGCCTCCTCTCCCGTCCCCGCATACGCCTCTTCCTCCCTTTGGCAGGACCAGATGGGCCCTCATCAGAGGGGCTCCCAGGTGGTAGGGGCTGCTCCTCCACACCAGCAGCAGCAGCACCAGAAGGATCATCATCATCATCATCATCATCATCATCATCATCATCACCAGCAGGATCATAATCATCATCATCATCATCTGCAGCATCATCAGCAGCAGCAGCAGCAGGATCAGCAGCAGCACCAGCAGCACCAGCAGCACCAGGATCACCAGCAGCGCCAGCAAGACCAGGAGCACGAGCAAGACCAGGAGCACGAGCAGGACGAACAGGACCAAAAGCAGCTTCAGCAGAGTACGCAGCAGCAGAAGCACCACCGCCAGGAGCAGCTTCAGCAGAAGCTCCAGCACCAGAAGAGCGAGCCCGAGCAGCAGAAGCCCCAGCAGAAGCAGAGTCAGGGACAGGGGGCGGGAGGGTGGCCCTGTCCCTCTTGGCAGGGATGGCGGCAGGTTGCTGAGGCTTTTGCTTCTTCCCCATGGTTGTGGAGTTGCTGGCTGGCAGGGAGGCTGGCAGGGAGGCTGGCAGGAAGGCTGGCAGAAAGCCTGGCAGGAAGCCTGGCAGGAAGGCAGGCACCAAGACTAGCAGGCAGACTGGCTGGCAGGGAGGCTGGCCAGGAGGCTTAGAGGCAGGCTGGCAGCAAGACAGGGCAGGCAAGGACTCGATGTATCCGGTAGCAGGTCTTTCCTCCGAATGCTGGCCACGTGCGAGCTGCTTCCCTTTATATCTGCGTGGCTTATGCAATGCATCCCCCCCCGCATGCACAATTAATGCTTGACATCTGTTAGGCTTCCCCTGTGCATCCGCTAGGCTTCCGCTCTGCATCCACTTCATCCACTGTGCATCCACTGTGCATCCGCTTTATCCGTTCGGCGTCCGCTCTGCATCCGCTGTATCTGTTCCGCGTCCGCTTTGCTGAGGCCCCCCGGAAGCCTAGCGGATGTGCCAGCCGCTCTCATCCGCTTCCATCCGCTGGGCTTCCGTTCCACATCCGCTTTCCATCCACCCTGCGTCCTCCCCCCATCCATGTTATCTGCTCCGGTTATGCAAATTTTTGCCCCTTTTGAGAGCGGATAACAACGGATGGCACATTTTGCTCGTCCGTTGTGTCCATTTTGCATCCGTTGGGCAGTGTGGTAGGGCCTTAAGTACTAGTAGTTAAAACAAGTTAGGAAAACATTTTCAAATAAAAAAGAGCATGATTTAGAAAGTTAGCAATGGCTTAGCCTAATTGGGTATTTCAGCAGCCACATCTCAGGCAATCTGTTCGCTCCTGATTTAATAAAATAATTTAATTCATATATTAACACAACCATACAGTATCTGACAAGCCAATGGGAAAACATACCCCATAATGCTGTGGGGGTGGACAGTGCATCATCATTTCCAGTATTATTGTAAAAAAAAAAAAGCCAGAATGTAATGCTGAAAGATGAAAGGCAGCTGGACAGAACGAAGATCCTGTGGTTCATACTAAATCATATTTTCCTTAACTGTGGTTTCATTGAAGAACTGTATTTATTATCTTGGTCTTTGCTGGAACAGGACACTAGGAACTAGTTTTATGGTTACACTTAACACTAAAATTCTTCCAAGCAGTCGCATCTGGCCAGCCACACATGCATACAGTTTGGAAATTGCAGAGATAAACACAGAGTTGTAAAAATCCCCTGCTGCTCCTCAGCTGAGTTCTTACTGCAACACACCTGGAATCTTCTCTGTACCCCATTTATGTGATAAATCACAACGCTTTCCAAAATTGGCATCATAGCATGTAATGCTATGCTATAGGACACTGGCTTCAGATTACCCCATTGGGTATAAAGAGTGGGAAAGAAAATATTTATAAGGTTGATTATGTTTATTTTTTTTATTTTTCCTTAAATTTTATTAATAAAAAATAGGAAAAGAGTGGGAAAGAGAATGTTTGTAATGTTGTTTATCAATAAAAGGGAATATTTGTAGCTCAGGGTTGAAACAAGGATTTTTTGATGCTCTCTGACCTTGGTTGTTTTCTTGCAGAAGTTCAATTTATACAAACTAGGTGACATCATCAGTGTTTCAAACCTGAGCTACAAATATTTCCCATTTTTGATAATCAACATTACAAACATTTTTTCCTACTCCTTTCTTACATTTTTATTAAGAAAATTTAGCACCAAGAACCCCTCAATGTTGATTATATTTACTTTCTTATTTATACCTATTTTTAATAAGTAAATAATACAAAAAATTGAATTATTTTTTATTAACAATAACATAACAGCATAACATAATATACAGTATAAAACCCTGTTTCTCCAACAATAGGGCCTCCCCAATAGGAAGTCCCAGCATGTTTTATAGGCATAAAATGAAATTAAGCCCCTCCTCCCCAAATTAAGGCCTATATTAAAACATGCGAAATGGGGGGGAATGGTGGTGGGGGCTTGCCGTTAGGAAGTACTTTTGTTGCTCACCCAGATATGGTGCTTCGTTGACCCTGATACGAAGTACCCCACCAACGCCGAGGTCAACATCCAAGCCATCGCCGCCTGCCCGCCCGAAGATGCAAGGGGGGGAATTAAATCACCCCCGAAAAGACGGCCTAGCCATAAATAAGATCCTAGACCCGGCCTTATTATATGAGAAACACAGTAGGTTTTTTTCATGTTGGAATTGTGCTGGAAAAAAAAAAAGGAGATTGTTTCTCAGACAAGAGTGTAGTTCATGAATCAAAAGTTACCTTCACCTGCTTCTGGGCCAAAACGAGTGATTCTGGGAGAAAATCCATGATAACATATCACTTGTCATACCCAGAAGATTTGATTGTTACTCCACTGTGAATAAGCAGTCCATTTGTGCATAAACCACTCTGGTCCTTCCGTTACTACTTTCTTCAGACATTCTGACAAATAAAACAGGTAGGAATAATTAAATAGGACAACTAAACCTTGGATTATAGTATATTATGGGCAAATATGCTCACTACATTATCAGTATAATGGACTGTAAATGAACACAAATGGAATTTTTTTTTTCAGCCAACCATCTTGTGCAGTAGCGTTTTGTATTGTGTCATGGATTGTTTCCTTTAAATGAGTCACTTGACCAACATTTTTAGATGAGTTATCAACAATTAGGGGTTGAATAATAATATTTTGTGTTGATTGATATTGGGGAAACCGGGACAAGGCATCTGCCATGAAATTCTGTCCTTTCAGTACATACTTTAATTTGAAATGAAATCGATTAAAGTATAGGGCCCACCTGACCTGCTTAGGAGACAATTGTCTTGGTTTTTGTAATGATTCTAAATTCTAAATTCACACTTGAAAAACCCTACATCTAGTTCAACAACAGTTTTATACCAGTCTGTTATTCGTTGGGCCACACCCCTGTAGAGACAAGCCTGTCATAATCCTTTATCTAAACTGGCCCTGAATTCCCTAATCAATAGAGGTTCTGGCTAAGTTCTCAGTTTCCCAGCCAATCATCTAAACTCCCTGATGTATTCAATAGCTGGTCTACCATTCTGTTTTAATGTCATTATGGCTTCCTCAGTCTGGTGTACTCTACACTTATCCTCAAATTGATTACGAAGCGAATCCAAGAATAACCCCACATCAATCAATTCTCTAGCATGGGCACTATGCAACTCTGCCACCCAGTCTGCTGTGTCTCCAGTTAACACCCCAGTAATTGCTACTATCATTGACCATTGGGAGGGATAATATGTTCCATATAATTCCAAATGATTTACTACTTGGCTGAGAAATAAAGCTATACAAACAGGATTTCCATCAAAAGAAGTTTGCAGTGGGGGTGGACCCATATCATGCGCTGTTCCCAGCAGCCAGTCCTTCTGGGGAATCCCCAAGTCTCTTCTTGCAGTTCACGTTGATGTAAGGACTCTGAACATTCACCGTTAGACGTCATGTGTGTGGCTCTTCTTCTTCTGGGCCCTGAACCCCCACCACCTCTGCAAGCAAGGAATCAAACCTGGCTGAAAAGTCATGTGTTGTTCTTCTATGGGTATGGTCTCTTTCATCCCAAGGCAGAAAACTAAAGAAAGAAGTGTTCTCTGTGTTGCTTCCCCAATGATGTTTGGTGTCACGGCTGCTGATACTCAATTCTCCATATTTTACACAGAGAAGTTCAAGAGTACTAGCTCCAAGGCTGGACAGGGATGTGGTCCATTCATCTCCCTCACCTATCCTCCTTTCTCTCCACTTCTCAAAGGTGTCAGAGTATGCAGGGACATGGGTAGGAAATTTACTCTGAAGAAACACCATGACCTCCATTAAGTCAAACCCACTCCTCCTTTCTGGCCACGTCTTTGGTCGCACCACCTTTTGCAAATGGTCATCAGTTCCTCTGTCCGAACCTCCGTTCCTTCATCGGGTGGGATATTACCTGCAACAACACTAGCGCTGTCAGCTCCCAGCTGGCTCTCCTTCTCCTCATTCCCAGTCTCCAACTGCAATTCATCCTCCGCATCTTTACTTTCAGCCACAATTCGTTGCTCCTAGGATTCCAAAGGAACAGAAGCCTCCGGAGGAATTACACTGTGTGAAGGGAGAGAGGTGACTTTCTCTGTCAGTTGTTTGTCCAGGATTGAGGGTGTGAACGATAAGATATCAACTCACTTGTGTAGCTTCAGTGAAGTTTTTTATTGGTCTCCCACACCACCACAACAGGTAACAGTGATCAAATTATGTTTAAAGTCAGCTCTGGGTTTCGTTGCAACCCAGAGCTGTATTTATACATGTTATACTTTGGATAACAACATAATTACTATAACCACCTTCTGGCCACCTTCGCTGCCTAACATCCGACATCCTTAAATTAAAGGAACATGGTAACTGCACCTTTCCCCTGCTCGATGAGTCCATGTACCCCCGTTTGTCTCGTATCATTATTACAACATTACCCCCTTGACATCCAGTCATGAATAATTATTATTGCACCATTCCTTGTCAGGAAGCAGATGTCAGTTATTTGAAGAATATTCATCATAACGTCCATGTGGTAACACAAGACAAGTAAAAGACTATGGTCATATCATATCCTGGCTGTCTCGGCTCCAGTCCGTTCTTTATTGGAGTCATGACAGTAGTTTTATTATTAGGACTACAAGAGCATATATAATGTATTTAAATATACATTTTTGTTCTGATACAGTTTTGTATTATTTATCTTCCTTGGTCCTCAACTTAGTTTGGTCCTTTATAGTGATCAGAAAGAAGAACTTAGTACAAGGAGAAAATAGGTAACTTTAGGCTTACAGCAGTTTGTTTAGTGATCACTGAAATTTACAATGGCACTGAAAAATGTGACATGACCATTTTTCATAGTTATGAACTTTCCAGCATCTGGTAACTGGTTTGTATTTAAGAACCATATGATCACCTTTTGTGACTTTCTGACAAGCAAAGTCAATGAGGAAGCTAGGTTCACTTAACAAACAAGTTATTAATTTATCAACTGCAGTGATTCCTTTAACAACTATGGCAAGAAAAGTTGTTAAATGGGGTAAAACTCAAACAAATATCTCACTTAACAATTGAAATGTTGGGCTCAATTGCGGTTATAAGTCAAGGACTACATGTTGAGTGATATCAGTGTCACAGATCATGTTCCAATAATTCATCAAAGTCTGGTAGTTGTCTCTTTGATTAAGATATTGTCTCCCATGTTAGTCCGTGAGCATAGAAACTACATGAATTTTATCTGAAAAAGGCTTTCAATAATTTTCTATCCAGACTTTGATGAACTGTCGGAACATGATCTGTTGACACTGATGTCGCTTAACAAATCAAGCTGAAGTAATCCATCATTACTTATAAAACAGAGTTGCAGGGAAAAGAAGTTTAAAATCCAATCTATCACTCCATCAACATTCATGTCAAAGAGTACCCAAAGAGTCCTGTTGTTTTTTTTCCTAGCTACCATAGGAAGGATTTCTAGTATGTAAGATTTAAATTATTGACAGAGTAAATGTGAGATGCTTATATTGCTAAAATTAGGGTTTCACCTTTCAAATCTCCTGGAATTGTTTAGTGGTGCCCACTGAATTCACTCTAGTGCTACATAAAAGATCCTAAATCTATAAAAGGGATATGCCACACCTGTTACAGCATGGGCATTTAGGAAAGAAAGACCCTTGATTTCATCTGTAGCAAAAAGTATACTTTTATTAAAGCCAAGAGGTTACAACATAGAAAAAAAACAGATCTGAAGCTTTCTGCATAAAGTTTTTCCTTTTCCCAGGCCCTCTTCCTTGGTCATCTTGCTAGTGAATAAAGGTCAAATTAGCTGTATTGGTATCAGTTCTAATTTTGGCGCCTCTTTGGTAGGCATTCACATCTCATTCTCATGCCTGTGTACTTGAATTATTCAACCATTGTCATTGGTTGGCACTTCTAGTTCTAGTCATCCACCCCAACCCCCGGTATCCTCCTTTCCCCTCTGCCTCATTTTATGGCAGGGTTGCCATCAAAGCGAAGCAGGGCCGAAATGATCTGAAGGTAGATCTGACAGGAAAGTTCCTTTTGTCACATTATGTCAATTCTGTATAATCAGATACTTTTCAAATATTAATAAATAGGTATATTTATATCACCTGGAAATCTGATAAAATATTTATGAATGTGGATGTTCACTTTATATTTGCTGGAAATACAAAATGCACAACATGATGTTATATATATGGTAACTGCAGCAAGATATGCTCATCCTCTATCCTCTATCTTCTGTTGGTTTTTCAACAAAAAAGGACAGAAATGTCACACGAAGGGTTGGGGTAAAGTGCTGAATGGCTTAATGCGAACATTTGGGAAGAGAAGCAGAGCAACCAAGAATGTGAGAAATCAATGGTGGGAGGTAAGATTGGCCACCTTTCCCTCGCACCAAGATTCATGCCCTTTTCTTTTGTGTGCAAAGTAACAAAGCGGTGCAGATGAGCGGCAGCTCCGTGAAGTCCCGCTGATTTCTTCAAGCCCTGAAGCTCTTAGGAGTTGAAAGTCATCCTGGACTGGTGGTAAAGGCAGAGAGATGTGTCGGTGGTCATGAGGAGAGGAGAGTCTCTTCGACTGACCCAAAGAAAACCCCTCCGTCCAAACTAAAACAGAACCGCCAGCACAGCTGAATTGAAGCTGAGAAGGCAGCTGAAGGCTAGGTCACACTGGCCGACAGATGCAAAACGCATCCAAAAAGGACACAGCGGATGAGCAAAATTTCGGGGGTGGCTTCATCCATTGTTATCCGCTCTCAAAAGTGCTGAAAATTTTGCATAAACAGAACACAAAACAACAGAAAGGAACAGACGGGGGTAGTAAATAGCCAGGCTGGTAAGCGGATGTTCGTAGGAAGCCTAATGGATGGAAGCGGATGACACATCCAAAGGGCTTCCGGGGGAGAATAGTGAAGCAGACACGTAGCGGAAGGAGCGAATGTGTAGCGGATGACGCGGATGACGCGGATGCATCACGGACGCCTAGTGGATGCATAGTGGATGCATAGTGGATGTAAAACGTTCACTGCGCATGCGGGGAGGATGAATTGCATCAGCTCCGCGGATATAAAAGGATGCAGCTTGCAAGCAGTCCCCATTCAGAGGAAAGACCTGCTGCCAGAGACATCTTGAAAGAACACCATGGTTCGTCAGTCAGGGAAGAACAGGAAGCCTCCCGCCAGCCCTGGCAAGGACAGAACCACCATCCCACCCTCTGGCGCTGACTCTGAAGCTGCTGCTGCTTCTCCTGCTGCTGATGGTGGTGCTTCTCCTGCTGCTAGTGCTGCTGCTGGTGCTGCTGGTGCTTCTCCTGTTGCTGATGGTGCTACTGCTGCTGCTGCTACTGCTGCTGCTGTGGTGCACCAGCCCCAAGGCCCTCAAAGCCCTGCTGCTGAAGGCATTGAAGCCCCTGCCAGAGGGAGGAAGAGGCAAGGAAAGGAGAAGGGAGAGAGGAAACAGGACTCCATTTCCGAGGACCATGAGGAGGAGGTGCTGGAATGGCTGAGGGAGAACGAGTACTTGTGGAGAAAGGGCCACAGACTCTATTGTGACACCAAGAGAAAGCAGGCAGCGGAGAGAGAAGGTGGAGAGCCTGAGCTACACTTCAGATGTACTCCTGGGATGGTGGAAGCACATGCACACCTGGTATGGCAAGCTGCACCTGAAGAAATCTGCCAGGCCGTTGTCAAG
This sequence comes from Laticauda colubrina, assembly GCA_015471245.1. NCBI lineage: Eukaryota > Metazoa > Chordata > Lepidosauria > Squamata > Elapidae > Laticauda > Laticauda colubrina. The sequence goes on from BLBF01000037.1 coordinate 10,133,287, forward strand.
CTCACTGACCAGGAGATGTATGTCATGGCCAAGTGCAGCTTCCTGGAAGGTGAGGTCTGCCACTGAGGAGCAGCCCCTCTGTCAACCCTCTCCCTCAGACAGCCCACAGACAGCCAGTCCTCTTCCAGCCAGGAGACAGCTACCATGTCCAGGCAGGTGTCTTTGGAGAGCCCCACGGCAGAGACCCCCCTGACAGCTGCACTCCCGATGCCAGAGGACGTGGAGGATCCCCTGTCACAAATGGAGCAAGAAGAAGCAGCAGCCAGAGACCAACCCACCCCCACCCCCAGCTCCACTTCCACAGAAAACAGACAGAGAGGCAGACTGGAGGGCCAGAGCCACACTGTCCTCTTGGACATCAGGGACACAATCAAAATCAGCACAGATCTTCTCTCTCAGCTGGTCCACAGCAACATGCCATCATCGAACCTCAAGCCCTTCATCACCTACGTGAGCCATACCCTCATGGACCTGCCCGAGGCCCAGTACCAGGTGATGAAGGAGAAGATAACAGCACTGCTGCACCACCCTCCAGGCCCAGCTGAACCTGCTCCGACCCACTCCAGGACTGCTTCTCCACCCCAGGCAATGTCACAGCTCTTCCACGGCTTTCAACAGCCCCTCACCTACCAAGGCTACAAGTACCAGGACTTCCCACACCAGAGGCAGCCCTTCCCAGTCCAGGCCCAAGGTACATCGCATGCCACAGACCCTTACCTCACCCAGCTGCAGACCAGACAGCCCCACTACACTCCTCCTTCCTCCAGCCCACAGCCAAGCCCCTCAACAGAAAATCTGTCTTCAGTACAGTTATTAATAAAGGTTATCTTTGCTTCACACACTTGGTTCATTTTATTTACTTAATAAAGTCTTGGTGAAAACTTTGAAAAAAGGGTTAAGCCTTTGCATGCTTGTGGGATAGGTAAGGATAGTTGTGGGATGGGTAAGGATAGTTGTGGGATGGGTAAGGATAGTTGTGGGATGGGTAAGGATAGTTGTGGGATGGGTAAGGATAGCTGTGGGATAGGTAAGGATAGTTGTGGGATGGGTAAGGATAGCTGTGGGATTGATAAATCTCCAGTGCAAGCATAGTGGGACTGGATGGTCCAGCCTCCCAGCTGCCACACATATGGCCCTTTTTTTATCAATAACAATTTGTTCATTGATCAACACATTTCAAAATAAACAAAGCTCTTTATTAATGCCCTATTCATTGTAGGGCCACTCAACGAACATGGCACAATCTCATCAGTGTTATGAGACAGGCTCAAGGAAGCATCCATTAAGCATCGACCATCCTGTCTTGCCACTCCACTGCTCCAGCTAGGGAGTTGCACCAGTGTTTCAGGAGGTTGCGCTGTTTCTTCCCTTCATGTGAAGCTCTGTTGGGGCCTTGTACATCCACAGTGTCTATTAGGTTTCGTCCTTGCCTCCATTCACCAGGCTCCATGTCCCCATTCCCTTGTTGATGGTCCACAAGCCTGTTCTGCAACACTGGGTATCGGGTGCGCATGAGATTGTGCAGGATGCAGCAAGCTTCCACGATGCTCCTCACAGTCCCTGGGTGATGCTGCATGGTAGTGAGAAGTATCTGGAACCTGTTGGCCAGGATGCCAAAGGCGTTCTCCATCACCCGCCTTGCCCTGGACAGCCTATAGTTGAAGATCCTCTCTTCACAGGTGAGGTATCTGGAAGTGTAGGGCTTCATGAGGTAGGTTCTGAGGGAGAAGGCGTCATCATCCACGATGAAGTAGGGCACATCTTGTGTGTCATTGGGTAAGGGGTCTGGATCTGGAAAACCCATGATGGGGTTGCGTTCCAGCCCCTCCTTGAGGTCACTGTCATTTTATATCTGGGCATCTGAAGCTGACCCGTTGCCTGAAGCATCGATGTACATGAACTTGTAGTCAGCATCAACCATGGCAAAGAGGATGATACTGAAGAAGCCCTTGTAGTTGTGATAAGAGGACCCTGAGTTGGCTGGAGCTTTGCAGGCCACGTGCTTCCCATCTATGGCTCCAACGGTGTGGGGAAAGTTCCACCTTTGATACCACTGTTCTGCAACTTTCCTCCAGCCTACTTCAGTGGTGGGGCACTGGAGGAGCTCCTCCGCTTATTCTTCGATGATGGCCTGCACCACTTCTCTGACCACTTTGCTGATGGTGTTGTGTGGCACCCTCCAGGCATACTGCATCTTTCTGTGTATGGTTCCAGAGGCCAGGTGGCGCAGAGTCAGTGCCACCTTCAGTCCAGGGTCCAGGCTGGGATGCAAGTTGGTGCTAGGCTTGGTCAACCTGGGTCTCAGACGCTCCACAATTTCGTCAAACATGGCTGGTGGCATCCTCATGAAATGCTGGAATGCACGAGTGTCTTCATTCCTCAGCTTCACCATCAGCTTGTCATACAGTCCAACTCCACTCTTCTCCCGATCCATCGTCGGACCCACACAGCTCTTGGACGTCTCCTTCTTTCCTTGCATAGAAAAGATTAAACAGTCTGAAGAGGGCTTGGTTCTGGTGTTGAATGATGGCAGCTACCATAAGGAGTGTGTGATGATCCATGGTGGAGATCAATGGATGATGTGGAAGAGCAAGAGCAAGGGTGAAGAGGTCTGTACACCACGGCTGCTGGACTGATAGTGAGATCCAGGTGATTTCCTCCCCCTTTTTATAGGAAATGTTGGTTTTCCGCTAGGTGTCCTTCCACATACTCTAGGCATACTCCAGACATCCTAAATATCCAATATACATCCCATATACAAACATTTTGCCTGTTTTAATGCTTTGTATACAAGATGCATCCGCTTACATCCTTTCTATTTCCATGCTACTAACGCTGTGTGGACGTTCCGTGTACCTTTCGCTTCCTCCCTCTTTCCGTTTTCAGGTGGAGCGGATGTGAGTTGCCAGGATGCCCAGAGGATGCCGAGAGGATACAGCGGACGTGTAATGGATGACAACGGACGTAGAACGTTTGTTGCCTGTATGGGTCATGGATGTACATCGTATGCGGTGGAAAGTTCATCTGCTCAAAAAGTTTTGTGCAGCTCAAAACTTTTTGAGCGGATGAAATAGCAGTAGACGGATTTTTGATGGATGGAGCGTATGAAACACGTACGCAGTGAGTGCACAACGGATGCACCGCGTTTTCCAACGAATGACAAGGTTTCTTGTCCGTCTTACATCCTCTTTCCATCCGTTGGTGCAGTGGGACATGGGCTTGAGACGGAAGTGAAAAAGAAAGTTTTTGTAATAGCGTGCTTAGTCTTAGCAAGAATCACTCCAATTTCTGCAGTGGAATTTTCCTTCGAAAGTGAGATTCAAAGGAGGAAATTAGCTGCGATTAACGATCGGGAGTGACTGTCAGATTTAGTAAAGAAAAAAAAAGATACTGCAACTAGAAGTAACTTTAAAAGTAAAGGGCAGATTGGATTAGTTAACCCAAATTTCTGGACTATTTTTACTACTACTCAACTTGAAGAACTTTGGGAAACTACTGGAAAACAATCTTATTCAGAGACATATTGATTGTGTTTTAGTTCAGCGAGTTTTATTCTCTTTCAATATTACAGTGTGCTTTTGAACATCCTGTTACGCCTATTGTTTACAGTGTAATAGCAGCAGCCATCGGAGTTATAAATTCCTCCCATCCAGTAAATAGCTGCTAGTAATTAACCCTTTCCTTGCAGACTCTCAATACTACCTCATTACTTTAATCAAACACTGATTAATTCATTATCTCAAAACTTACAACTTTTCTACCTCATTATCTATATCAATGATTAGATTATCAATTTTATAATTTATTAATGATTTAATTGATTTATTGTTTTAATTGATTAGTGTGATTAGAGTGTTTAGTGCAAAAGGTGTGATGACTGATTAGTTTAAAAGATCAAGATTCATGTATTTTAATTGATTAGTAAAATTAGTTATTTAGTGAATTTAATTGAATAGTGTGATTAATGATCAGTGTAATTAATTGATTAGCAATTGGTGTAATTAATTGATTAGGCTGATTGTTGCTTAGTAAAATTATTTGACTAGAGAGATTATTGCAATTGATTGATTGGTGCAATATTGGCTATATTGATTACCCAAAATTGTTTCATTAAGTAATTTAATCAACATACCATCTTAACAAACCTACCATGCCAAGAAAAAAATCCAATGCCAAACTGCAACCTAAAGAGAAAGTAATCCCCACCAATGAACCACAAGACTCCTGCACATGCCTTAAATGCTATAAAACTCTAAAGGACAATGAAAATTCGATCAAATGTTCTCTATGTAACAAATTCGCTCATCATGACTTCTTTTTATTACCTGAGCAAAGATTCAATACCTAGAATCATCCAATGAGTTTCCATATCTCTGCAAATCATGCAGACCCAAACTGGATCTGTTTGAAAGAGTTGACTCCATAGAAAAACGAATATCATCCCTTGACACCATAGTAGCATCCCTAGACGCTTTAAAAGAAAGATTATCCAACCTTGAAAAAAAAAAACACAACGCAAAAACCTGAACATCCAATAGCTACAAACCACATCTGTACCCAACAACCACAACCCAATCCACAAAAAAACATAAATCAGACAAATACAGCTGGCCTTAAATGCAAGCTACTCAATGCAAGAAGCCTTGTGAATAAAATACCTGAATTTCTCCTAACTAAATATGGCTAAATTCGACATCATATTTCTCTGTGAAACATGGCTCAACACAAAACTTGCAGAAACTTTGCAGAAAATGGATGAGAAACTTTGCAGAAAAAGAAATGTGAGTGCCCATGATAACCAAGCTGGCTTCATGCCTAAAGCAGGATGTAAATCAAAAAACATTTTGACAATGGAGAGAAAGACCTGTACATCGACTACCATGCTGACTGTATCAAAAGTAAGTCACACAACCCACAACTCAGCATCCAACCCTACTTCAACAAATCCACCATCACCCAAAACAAGGAACGCATGCCCCTAACTACCTCAATTCCAACTACAATTGGCCTTAAATGCAAGGTACTCAATGCAAGAAGTCTTGTGAACAAAATACCTGAATTTCTCCTCTTACTAAATACGGCTAAAGTCAACATCATATTTGTTTATGAAACATGGCTCAACGCATATCTCCCTGACTCCATTACCACAGTAAGAGACTATTATGTTTACCGATCAGATCGTGAAATTCTTAGAGGGGATGGTGTTGCCATCTTCTACAAAAATTCCTTACATCTAAAAAACATCCAAGTTAGAGAGCTTGCTCTTTCAGAGACCATAATCTGTGAACTATCTTTAAATATCACATTTTGTTTCTTACTATGTTACAGAGCACCTGATTATGATATAGAACATGTAAACAAACTAAATTCACCACTAAAATGGGCAACATCCTGCCCACATGCTTTTATCTTTCTTGGTGACTTCAATCTACCTCATATTAACTGAACCCTAAATGAATGTACAACTGAATCCATACATGCAACCTTCTACAATGTTGTAACAAATCTGGGACTGGAACAACTAGTAACCAGCAATACTAGACTTAACAATTGCCTCGATCTCATCTTCTGCAATAGTTTGAATTTAATTTATGGAATATAAACTAAATAACCCTTTTCCAACAGTGACCACAATATGATTGACTTTTGTCTCAACATACGCCCACACAAAAATCATCACAATGATGTAATCCCCAATTATAACTTCAAAAAAGCCAACTATGATCTTATAGACAATGATCTCTCATCCCTTGATTGGCAATCTCTATTCACTGGATGCAATACTGTTGAAGGCCATTAAAACATATTTTTACTTGAAGTCAAAAGAGTCATCAAACGATATGTACCAATAACAACTCCCAAAACAAACAAACAAACAAACAAAAACAGATTACCCATAACAATAAGGAAACTTCAATCCAAAAAGAGATCACTGTGGCGGAAAAACAAATCTGTTCATATTGCAACTTCAAAAGCAGATACAAAAAATTATGCCACCAGATAAAGACTGAATGCACCAATTATCACATTAAACAAGAGGAAAACCTTCTACACACCAGTTCCATCTGCGCTTTTTACAATTTTGTAAACAACAAATTAAAAGACTCAAGGTCCATCCCACCCCTGAAAGGACCTAATAGTAAAGACTGCAACGATAACACCATTAAAGCCAAGATCCTTAACACATTATTTAACTCAGTATTTGTAAACAGCAATGGATCATGTCCAGTATTTCCTAGCCGAACCACAGACAACTACAATGATCTAATACATATCGATTTTACAGAAGACAATGTTGAAAAAGCACTGCACGATCTAAAACCATCTCTATCAATTGGACCAGACAGAATATGTGCCTACTTCTTAAAAAACTATCCACTGCCATAGCAGAACCTCTAAGCATAATCTTTGAAAAATCTTTCAGGAACAGCTCCTTGCCAAAGCTATGGTCACAAGCCATGGTCATCCCCATCTTCTCAAGACAGACCCCAGCCTAGTTGAAAATTACAGACCAATCTCCTTATATTGCATCACCTGTAAAGTCATGGAATCACTTATTAACCAATCCATTATCCTCCACTTAGAGACAAACAATCTACTTTCTAATAAACCATTTGGTTTCAGAAAAAAGCTATCCTGTAACTGCAACTCTTACACTGCAAAAACATATGGACTACACAACTCAATCAGGGCAAAACAATAGACGCAATCTACATACGACTTCTGTAAAGCCTTTGATTTGGTGGTACAAGACAAACTAAAATCTTATGGTATCTCTGGACAACTGCATAACTGGATAGAAGCATTCCTGTCAAACAGACAACAAATGGTCAAAAATGGAAACATCCTATCAAATTCTGTACCTGTCAATAGTGGTGTCCCCCAAGGCAGTGTTCTAGGACCAACTCTCTTTATACTCTACATAAATGACCTCTGTCATCATATTAAGAGCAACTGCGTTCTCTTCACTGATGATGTAAAGCTGTTCAATACCACAGACAATACTGCTTCCCTTCAAGAAGATCTTGACTATGTATCAGAATGGTCAAACAAATGGCAACTTCAGATCGCAACAAATAAATGCTGTCTTACATATTGGCAAAAAAAATCAGAAAATAAAATACAAGCTGAATAGTCAAGATTTTGTTGATGATCCAAGCTCTGTAAAGGACCTTGGAATACTCATCTCTAATGATCTAAGTGCTAGAGCCCACTGTAACTACATAGCCAAAAAGGCATTAAGAGTTAACCTAATCCTACCTAGCTTTTTCTCTGGTAATATCACACTACTAACTGGAGCATACAAAACATTTGCTAGACCAATATTTGAATACAGCTCATCAGTTTGGAACCCACATTACGTATCTGATATTAGCACAGTTGAGAAAGTCCAGAAATATTTCACAAGAAGAGTTCTCCACTCCTCTACTTGTTGTAGAATACCTTATGCCACCAGACTTGAAATTCTAGACCAAGAAAACCTTGAATTACGCCGTCTTCGGTCAGATCTAAGTACAGTATATAAAATCATACATTGCAATGACTTATCTGTCAATGATTACTTCAGCTTCAACCATAACAACACAAGAGCACACAATAGATACAAACTCAAGGTTAACCCCACCAAATTTATTGCAGGAAATATGACTTCAGCAACATAGTGGTCAATGTCTGGAATACTCTACCTGACTCTGTGGTTTCTTCTCCAAACCCCAAAATGTTTAACCTTAGACTGTATACTATTGACCTCACCCCTTTCCTAAGGGGTCTGTAGGGGGGGTGTATAAGCGCACCAATGTGTCTCCCATCCCTGTCCTATTGTTTCTTTTATTTTTCTTATATGTACCCATTTCATGTATTTATAACTATGTATCTACTTATACCTATTATCTTGGAAGCGATTGACAAATAAAAATAAATAAATAAATAAAAAATAAATAAATAAAATTTGACACTATTCGCAATGGAGGAATGGTTAGTGAAAATGATTGAATTTTTGAAGATAGCTAAATTTACTCTTGGATTAAAGAAATAACAATATCTACATTTATGGTTGACTGGAAACCCTTTGCAGACTTTTTGCATAAAATGGAAAAAATACACATAGTTTTTGCTTTCAATGCTCAGAATAATATTGGTAGATAGGAAAGATGGAAGTTTCTTTTGTAATCATAGAGTAAGAAATAACTGTAATTATATTTGCTACAAAGGAAATCAGAAGTGTCTTTCTGTCTTTATAGTACTAAAATTCTTGTGTCTGTTTATAATCTTCAGTTAGGTAAAATTGAAAGGCATAGGACCACAATTATTGAGCAAAGACTGTAGTGCATTGTAATCTGGAGTTGCAAGAGTGAGTGGCAGAGAGATAGCAGAACTGGAATGTCTGGTAGACCGAAAGAGAGACCCTCCCAGCAGTTCACAAGGTCCATCTGATAGTTATACAGATAGCTTTTTTTTAGTCTGGTAAGATTCTGTTTCAATAAAGAACTACTCAGAAGTAATGTCCACATGACATTTTTAATTCTTTGGACCTAACAAAAGTAATTTAATTGGGATAAATTACAGACTTTTGGGGCCCATTAGTCCCATGGAAATAGGCCTTATCACTTCTGGCTAAACCCAATACATACAAAATGTCACCCATTGGCAAGGAAAATCTGGACTAGATTTAGGCTTAGGCTAGGCTACATAAAAGTTTTTGTGTGCCTCCTTTGGGCCTGGTGCCCTCAGCACTTGCTTAGTCTGTTTAATGGTTAATACACCATTGATTCTAACTTGGCAGAAAAACAGATGAGGATTGACTGTTATCTCCCCATTGCAGAGGCAACTAAAAATGTGAATAATGTGTCCTAGGACTCCTTTACCTCCAAAACTATACTGATGTAGGACCCTGGCTACCTGTGGGAATAAAATTTGGGAAAGTTCCAGTTGCTTCAGCACCACGACATTGCTACTACTTCACATTATCCACATTTCTAATGCTCCCTGACAGCATCCCAGAAGTCAATGGATTATATCTAATTGATCATGATTGCCAATGCTCCTTGCAGCTTTCCCAATGCATGGCAGCAATTTTTCTTTAAGTGAAGGAACATTACTAGAATAATGTTCAAGCTGCAACCTTTGATTCAGTCAACCTAGAATCATACTCTAAGAAAAAACAATGAATATAAACACTAATGTGGGTGATGGATTAATGGTTTTAGTCAGTCAATCATAAAACAGTATGTTTCTTTGCAAGAGAAGGGTAGAATATATTCATGCATAATATACTGTACGTGTATAATAAAGGTTTTATTTGTGAAATAGGTTATGTGCAACATATGATCTATGGCAGGGTCACCAACCTTTTGGACCTCAGGGACCACCAAATTCATATATTTAAATCCCGAGGGCCCACTAATACTAGTTTTTGTTAAAAAAGTTAATATATTTAAAATAAAATTTTTATTTTTCTATATTAAACATACATTTAATATAAAAACTATATATATATATGTTTATATATGTATATATA
>BLBF01000037.1:10143203-10195026 GCA_015471245.1 Laticauda colubrina
TGTATGCTGTTCAACTTTGTTCGGGTATTTTCCCACGTCATTGTAGTTGTGCTTCTAAAGTTGAAGCAACATTTCGGCAGAATCTCATCTGCCATCATCAGACTTCTATATTGTGTTCGTCTGACAAACACAATACAGACGAACACAGTTCAGAAAAGTTCAGAAAAGAACTGAAATGGCTCAACTCAGGAACGAGCTCCACAGTAAGAGATTCCAACTGGATCAGTTAAACAAAGATTTAGTAGCACTACACCTGGAATTGAGCAGTAAAATCCACCCTCTACTTTGGGACAAGATAAAACAACTTACAACTTGGAGAGCTGAAACTGAAACCATTTACAAAAATGAAAAACTAAATTTGAATGAAAAACTTGAAGAAACTAAATAAATTAGAACATGACAAGAAAGCCCCCAACAACTCACAACACCTGAAACAATTAGTATATAATGTTTCCAACAGAGAACTCACCAAAACAGAAACAGATATCCTAACCAAAGGATTCAATTATGCTATAGCACCAAAAAAAATCCCCACAGAATCCATCATATGTGCAGTAGAATCCAGCCTAAATAAATTAAATACAGATGAAGCTGACAGTATAAGACACCAAGTTACTAACATCCTATGCACAAGCAAACCACCCAAAAGCAACTTGCACAAAGAAGAACTGAAAGCGCTACAAGCCCTAAAAAAAGATTACAGCATAATCATACTTCCAGCAGACAAAGAGAATGCCACAGTAGTAATGGATAGAAAAGACTGAAACAAAATTGACAAACCTACTCCAAGACTCCACATACAAACCCATAAACACGGACCCAACCACATATCTGGAAAAATTAACCAAGAAGAAAATTATAACCAGCCAAATGAGCAAAGAGATCCAACAGATGATCATCCCAAGGGAAAAATCTTCCAGATGCCCCAAACTATACGACCTCCCAAAAAATACACAAAGAAGGCATACCTCTCAGACCCATGGTCACCTCCAAAGGAGCACCACGACAAAACCGAGCTAAACACTTAGCAAAACAGCTACAGCCCCATGCTGAAACCGCAGCTTCACATGTACAAAACTCATACCACTTCTTGGAAATGATCAAAGATCTACACATGGAACAAGAAGATCGGCTTGCAAGTTTCGACATGGTTTTCACTATTCACTCAAGTCCCGATAAAAAAAACTCTTGAAATCATCAAAAATAAATATCAACCAGCTAAACACCTCATGGAACTAACAGAACACTGCTTAACCAACACATATTTCATATACAAAGGACAAAGATACAAGCAAAGTGAAGGAGCCCCTATGGGATCATCACTGTCACCCGTCATTGAAAACCTGTTCTTTGAAGAATTCTAATTCAGAGCCCTGACTAATGACACCCACAAACGCAAACTATGGTTAAGATGCATTGATGACACATTTGTGATTTGGCCCCATGGAAAAGAAAACCTAAACAATTTCCTAGCACACCTAAACAGCACACACCCCAAAATCAAGTTCACCATGGACACGGAAACAAATAAACAACAACCATTCCTAGATGTACTAATCTACAAAAAAACAGATAGCACACTAGGACACACTAGGACATACCAGAAGAAAACACACACCAACCGCTACCTCAATGCCCAATCCCACCACCACCCAGCACAGATAAACTCCGTGGCCAAAACGCTAATTGCCAGAACCAAATGCCTGGCAGACAAGACACACAGAAAGACTGAACTATGCACCCTGACTAAAGTACTGACAGCCAACAGCTTCCACAAAAGCAAAATCATTGGCTTGATCCACAAAAACACACTAAGACATAATGGAGACCTAGAAGATGACCTATGGAACAGCTGTCCTGCCCTACATAAGAGGTACTACATACAAAATCAAGTTAGATACTACACAGGCATCACATCAAGCCTTCAAAACAGACAGAAAATAGCAGCCATCCTTAGAAACCCCAAAGATAAAACTGACCTGGAAAACCAAGGCATATACAAAGTCCCCTGTGCATTATGCCCTGCCACATACATTGGACAGACCAATAGAAGAAAAAGTACCCACCTGGATGAACACAAAAATTCAGTAAAAAAGCTGGAACACAGTTTCTCACTAGTCCAACAACACATGAAAGCCACAGGTCAAAGCATCAACTTCAATGGCACCAAAACCCTGGCCATTATAGAAAAGCCCAGCCACAGAATTATCAGAGAAGCCATAGAGACTGAAAAAAGACCTGAAAGCATGAATAGAAGAGATGATTCCACCAGACTGTCAATCATTTGGAAGCCTGTACTCTCAAACAAAAGATCTCTACACCACAAGCCAGGCAAACACCTGGGCAGAAACAGACTCCCCCTGATACCTCCAGGTCAAACACACCCAAACCGGGCACCCAGATGAAAGCTAGCTTCCTAATAGATGATAGCCATCCTTTTACTCGAAGGCAAGCTGCACTGAAAGCCTCCAATACAGGAACACAGTGTTGCCAGCCAATCAAAGCCACAAAACAGACAGAAGAAACTAGACACATTAATCAAGCAGAACACAGCAAACTCCAAGACCAATAAACACAGACCAAGACTCTCAACCAATCAGGATGAAGAAAAAAACCATTCTGCTCAACTGTAGGCTAGCCTCCAATTTAAAACTGTGATAGCCTGTCTCCCAGACGAACTCAATACAGAAGCCTGATGATGGCAGATGAGATTCTGTTTTGTCATTGTTAAGAGTAATGTGTAACTAGAATTTTTTCCCTTTTCTTTCACACTTATGAAAGTTTGTCAGCAAGCACGAAATACTCATTTCCACTCCATTTTCATTCCAGTCATTACAGGACAAACATTTGAATGCACAGTACTATCTAATATTTTACTGATACAGGTCACTCTGCAGCAGTCAAGCCATGCAAATCCCCCACCTCCCCCCCCCATGGATTTAATTCCGCAGCAGCATTGGATTGCCCCTCCTCTTTCTTTCTCTCTCTCTCTTCCTTCCACCCCACCCCCACCTGAAGGCAATGGCTGCTGCAGCCATCCAGCAGAAGCAAAAGCAGCAGCAGCTGCTTTTCTTCCTGGGTCTTTAATGCCTAGGGCAATTATGAACTAACTGGTTAGGTCCTAATCCACCTTTCTTTCCCACCATCAGCAAGCCACCCCTCTTCCCCGCCTTTGGTCTTACATTGAAGTTGCAGCTCACGTGGCTCTCTGCTTCTCAGTCAAAGTGAGTTTTGCACTGGCTGAAGGATATGGGGGAGCATGTGGGCAGAGCAGCCTTGTTTTCCCGTGCAGCCCAGATTAAGTGCTTTTGGGGGCCATTTCTTCTGCCGCCCACCAAAATTTTGACACTGCCCACTAGTGGGCCGTGGGCCACCAGTTGGTGACTGCTGATCTACAGTATAGATGAAATCAAACACTTCCTCCCTCCCTCCCTCCTTGCTTTCCTTTCACAAGGAGACTCTTAGAAACTGTGAACAATCAAGAAAGTACAACACTAATTTTTTTTCTAAGACCACTGTGCCATTATTATTGTCAATTTTTGGTAAAAACAAAACAAAGGAAGTGAGCTTTGGTTAATATTTGGAAATTCCAGGGCCATATACAGGAAAAGTGAGAAACATCCCACGAAAAGCAAACCATTTGTTGCTAGTATAGTAACATGGGTGTACCCACGAATTTGCCAGGAGCTGAACTTCAATTGGGAGAATCTTTTACTATTTCTTTTTAATTGAGTATGTAAATTTGATTGCAGTGCCATATCTAGTAATCTTAATGCCATAATGGCATTTAATTTATTTTTAATCCCATAGTCTCTAGTTGTCTTCTCTCTCTAAGAAAAGTGAGTTCCTCAGTCTCCTAGTGCAAAAGAGTACTGGATATAAAATAATGAGTTCAACCCATCCAAAGCACTAGTAGATTGACCATCAACTGTTTAAGATCAATTTTAAATCAGAATTTTTCAATTACCTGCTTTTTAGATCATGATATGCCACTCTTCCTATCTTCCTTTTTTATTTCTCCCATAAAGCTATTGTTAGTGCTATTCTCCATCTGATGTCCCGTAGCAAAAGATTCCAGGATTAAAATCTGGTTCAAAGCAAGATTTAACAACAGAACAATATTTTGGGGGCAACTGAAATGAACTAGAATTATTGAAGGAGCACTTTATAGAAGATAGTACCTTACTGCCATCTTTGTCTTCATCCCTTCTTAATCCCAGATGCAAGAAACATGTTATTCTTGTAAAAATAAAAGAAAGAAGTAACATTCAAAGCCATCAGGTTATTAAAGTATTTTATGTAATCTAGATGGCTTTGTTTTGTTTTGTTTTGTAAACTACCCAGAGTCATAGGATTGGGGTAGCATAACAATTGTGTAAAAAAAAAAAACAACCAAGCAGAGATTTGAATTTAGAGTTGAATTCTGGTTCAAAATCAGATTTCAGCCCTATATTATGTCTGAGAAAATGGATTTATTCTGACAAATTTTGGGGGATAAAAGTACTGTAATATATTCTTATACCTGACAAAATTCGGGACTTCAAAAAATAAATAAGGCTTCCATATAAGACTTATAATTGCTAAATACATTTTCCAGTGAAATTCATGTTCATAAATTATCTGAAGATTAATTGCCATTTTCCTTTCTTAACACTGGTGTGACAGAGATAAACTGCTCAGAATCTCAAAAGTGAATAAGCAATTCATCTACTTTTTTTTTGCTTTTCTCATGTTCAACATTAAAGGAGTTTGCATAGTGAAGTACTTTCTGGGTCAAAAACTAGTTAATCAATGGTATGGTCTTTAAATGAAAAGCTGTATCTTCTCATCGAGTAAAAAGATATGTTGTCTTTTTTGTTTATGTAGCTATTTTTCCCCTTTATGTGAGCTAGAAAAACTTTAAGAAAAAAACACCTTTTCTCCAGGGAAGTATGTTGTGCTGCTTGTATAAGAAGTTAATAATTTTTCAGAACACATTAAGTAATCAGATGAAAGCTAATTTATGTGAAGACAAGATTATTTGTATGCCATTAAACCTGGAATCACTCTTTAATCTCATATTTTGCTCAATATATTCAGATTTCAAAATGATATCCAATTAATAAGTATACTCATCTTTAAATTAGTGTTCTCTTTCAATTAAGCATTTTGAAGATTTAATAACCATAATTTAATTTCTAAAGTATGAAATTTTCTTTTAATTTCAGATTAAAAAATATAAAATATATATTTTTCCTTCTAGCCAACAAAAGGAATGCTAGATGAGCAAATAGTGAAGCAGCTAATTTTTAAAACATATCTTCCAACTGGAATTTTTGTGTGTATGAATCTGTATGAAAGACCACTTGAGCATATTTATTTTGAAATCTGTATGAAAAGCCATTGGAACTATTCCTCTGCTTCAGAGAAAACAGACAGGGGTGCCTACTTTTTGTGTTCATTCCATCCAGTGGTGGGATTCAAATTTTTTTACTCCTGGTTCTGTGGGCATTGCTTGGTGGATATGGCGTGATGTGGTAGGCGTGGCTTGGTGAGCATGGCAGGGGAAGGATACTGTAAAACAGTGGTCCCCAACCTTTTTTGTACCAGGGACCAGTTTCACGCAGAAACACTTTTTCAAGGTCCGGCAAAATCAATTCTTCCCCAATAGTAAAGGGCTTCTTTACTATTTCTTTACTAAAAACATATTTATATATATATTTTAATCACAATTATTCATTTTTTGTGGTACAAAATGATCCACGCACCGGTACCAGGCCAGGGCTCGGTCGTTGGGGGCCCCTGCTGTAAAATCTCCAGTCAGAGGTGGTATTTGCAGGTTCTCCAAACTCCTCAATATTTCCACTACTGGTTCTCCAGGACTGGTCAGAACCTGCTGAATGCCACTGCTGATTCCATCAAGACAGAAAAGGATTTCAATGCTCTTTTGAACTCTACAGCATTTTCTCCACCAAAATGTTGGAAGGAGAATTGTTTAATGATACACATGGTGAACAATTTCCCTCGGGGTTTTTTTGTGCAAACTGCATTGGATTCATCTTCATTTGAACTCTGAAGTTTGCATAAGTCATAGGGATATAATCTCAGGAATTGCTTGTCCTGTTATTCTGGATTTTTTACATTTAGCAGGTTTTGAGGATAGAGACTGGATAATGGGGAAATAATGAAGGCATCATTTCCTTACCCAATAGTTTAACTTGGCTATGATTATTATTGATGAAAACTTTACTTGGCCTGTGAGATTTGTATAATTATTGGAGAACCTTTTTAATAGTAGTTTTAATAAAAATGACAGTTGTAACAAAGCAAACTAAATGAATAAAAAACAGAAGCTGCAGAAAAGAAAAATAGAAAAAGGAAAAAATAAGAATAAAGAAAATGAATACATAAAAAAATGACTTCTCTCTTCATCACAAGTATTATGAACAATTTTAGTAACATCTCTCCTTCTCATATCCCATCTTTTATCAATTGAGGGATAGTCCCAACTGTGATTGAGAAGGTGAAGGCCTTGAAACTCAGATCAATTGGCTCAATCCATTTCAGCCAGGCTTACAGCCAAGATGTGATTCTGAAATTGCTTTGGTTACTTTGAGGGATAACATGGGAAAATAGATGGATGTGTGCAGTCTTAAAAATGCTCTTAGGGCTTTCAGTAAAATTGACCATGGAATACTTTCAGACATGATGATAGGACTAGGCCTGTTTAACATCTACATGAAATTGCTATGGGACAAAAAACAGTGTTTTTGGAGAAGTTGTCATTAATATGCTATTTAATGTGGAGTTTCATCCTCTATTGTTCTTTATCCAATTCCAAGAGAGCAACTGGTAACTGTATAAATTCAGTATTGACCTGAATGAGGGAAAATACAGTGAAATTAAATCCAGAAAATAAGGAAGTGTTGTTGGTAGAAAGGAGCCGGGCTTCCACTTGCTTTGGATATAATTGCATTTTTCTTGGAAAAGCAATTTTTAAATCTAGGAGTATTCCTTAACTATCAGGAATTCATAGTCTACAACTGTGTAAAGGGACACTTTTGCACAGTGAGCACTGCTTTATGTTGTAGAAAGTCAGGAACCACCCACTCTCCTAGAGAATGAAATATTTTGAGGAATATTAAAAAGGCAGGATAGAATATATCCTCTAAAGGAGAAACGAGGAAAAATCTTAACGGAGGCAGAAACCAGCCCTTTCTGTCCCAAGCAGAAACTGAGGAGGCCAGCTTTTACAAATGTAGATTTGGTAATCCATTCAGAAAGATTGGGTCAGACAGAGACTCCAAATAAGCAATACAATTAGGGAAGTCAAAGGTTGATGAGTTTAGCTCAGAAAAACACCTAGAATTTGCATTTCCCCTTTTGCCTATAGAGCCAGACATGACCCCGTAGGAATCTGATAACAGCCAAAAGAATATTAAAGGACATATTCTTGCACAGGAACAGGAAGCTCAAATACAAAGCCCAAAGAAGGTATAAAACCACCCACTCTCAACTCCATTTTGTCAGCTGTCCCAGAACAGAACCTTTCTTTCCTATCAGTCTTCATTTTATTTCCAGTGCCTTTCTCCCAGCTTGGAACTGGACCTGGATTTTTCTTCCAACAATGTCATTTGCAGAACTAGTCTTATTTATCAATAATTACATATGACTTAAATATATGGTTTGGCTATTGTAAACTTATTCTGTATATTATACTGCCAATGGCACAAATATATATTATTGAAAACTAGAGCAAGTGTTAGCATTATCATTCCCCACCTTCTCCAGTACATCATTGCCCCTTCATTTAATCAATGGGTAAAATTAAATTATAAGCTCTGTGCCAGTACCAAATACAATTCATTTGTCAAAGCATGCTTCCTAGTATACATCTGAGGGTTATAAAAATGATTCCAACCAAAATCAGAGACATAGGAAGCATGACACCCTAGCAAAATCAGTATTTAGCGAACATTTAGGCTAGAATGTAAATGGCAAATGAGGCCACTGATACCAGATGAATCTTGTAAATTAAAAGGTATTTGAATTCAGCTTTCAAATCTTCTACAAGCATGTGATTTACAGGTGAACAATCTCTGTAATTTCAACTGAAGTATGAAATCTATCATAGCTTCCTTGTGATTGTTCTCATCATCTATTTTGACAAGCTGGAGGGTCCTAGAGAGTCATGATTAATTTCAGTTTTAAGATACTTCCATTATTCACAAATTCAATTCTTTCTAGGTTTGCTTTTGGTGCATAACTGGCTGAAAAATGGAACTTGAAATAAATGCATAGAACATGGGGAGACTTCTGTTTATCTGATAAAACTTTCCTCCATGTATGAGGAAACAAATCCTCCAGAATGCTATTTCTTTGATTTTGAAGAAGTATTATTTTAATATTAATTGATGAATAGTTCTGGGACAACCTTTTGCAACCTGGCACCATTCAGATGGTTTGGATGCAATCCCATAATACCAACCCACCTTTCTGTGTATTATGAATTCTGGCCTAAACTATTGAAAGTAACTTTTTATTACTAGCATGTAAAGATGAATTAAACAAATTGGGAATAGTTTTTATATTGTTGAATATGCTAACTACATCAATATTTTATCTAATATTTTATCATAAATAAATAAATGTATGTGTATGTGTATATGTATGATTTATGTCCTATGTGGAAAATGCTAATGAACAAATATAACAATCTCTTGAATATAGTAGCAAACAAAACCTTTTTTTAGTATATAATATATATATATATGTGTGCGTGTGTACGTGTATGTGCGTGTGTGAGTGCTGTTCAGCTTCCTTCGGGTATTATCCCACGTCATTGTAGTGCTGTTAAAGTTGTAGCAACGTTTCAGCAGAATCTCATCTGCCATCATCAGGCTTCTGTATGGATGTGGGTCTCACAGCTTCTGGTTTCAAATTCGAGGCTGGTCTATTCTGATTGGCTAGGAGTCTAGGTCTGTGTTCATTGGACTTGGAGTTTGATTGATTGGTGTTTCTGGTTTCTTCTGTCTGTTTTGTGGCTTTGATTGGCTGGCAACACTCTGTTCCTGTGTTGGAGGCTTTCAGTGCAACTTGGCTTCGTGTGAAAGGACGGCTGCTATCCATTAGGAAGCTAGGTTTCATCTGGGTGCCTGGTGGGGGGGTGTTTGAGCTGGAGGCATCAGAGGGAGTCTGTTTGTGCTCAGGTGTTTGTCTGTTCTGTGGTGTGGAGATCTTTCTATTTGAGAGTGCAGGCTTCCAAATGATTGACAGTCTGGTGGAATCATCTCTTCTATTCATGCTTTCAGGTCTTTTTTCAATCTCTATGGCTTCTCTGATGATTCTGTGGTTGGGGTTTTCTATAGTGGCTAGGGTTTTAGTGCCCTTGAAGTTGATATTGTGACCTGTGGTTTTCCTGTGTTGGACTAGTGAGGAGGTGTGTTCCAGCTTTTTTACTGTAAGACAGCTGTTCCATAGGTCATACATATATATATATGTGTGTCTTTTTAAGTTTTCACGGGTACTTACATGTGTGCTGTTCAGCTTCCTTCGGGTATTATCCCATGTCATTGTAGTGCTTTTAAAGTTGTAGCAACGTTTCAGCAGAATCTCATCTGCCATCATCAGGCTTCTGTATTGAGTTTGTAGGTGGGTCAGGCTCTCACAGCCATTGGTTTTAAATTTGAGGCTAACCTTTTATTGTGGCAGGATGTTTTTTTCTACATCCTGATTGGTTGGGAGTCTTGGTCTGTGTTTATTGGACTTGGAGTTTGTTTGATTGGTGTTTCTGGTTTCTTCTGTCTGTTTTGTGGCTTTGATTGGCTGGCAACACTCTGCTGCTGCACTGGAGGCTTTCAGTGCAGCTTGGCTTCATGTGAAAGGACGGCTATTATCTATTAGGAAGCCAGGTTTCATCTGGGTGCCTGGTGGGGGGGTGTTTGAGCTGGAGGCTTCAGAGTATAGAATATATGTATTCTATATTTAGAATATAGTAGCAAACAAAACCATTACAAAACCTACTCTAGATCATCCTGAAGGGGAAGAGTTTCCATAGCACTTTGATCCATTTCACACTTTTATCTCCTTCCAGTACAAAAGATATCCCAACCAACACAATTGTATTATTTTTTTTAGCAACAAAGCAAACTGCTAATTTTGTTGAAAAGCATCATTATTTGCTTCTGAGTAGTTTTTAGTTATTTTAATCTATTCATTGATACAATTTTGCAAAAAGAGGATAGTTAATATTATAATTCTTTGTGACTGATAAAATGCAAGTAGTTTCTTCAGTATGAAATTGCCAGAAAACTGAGTTTGTTTTGCAATTACTCCAAAATGCATGCAAATATTGAACCAGTTCCTATTTGAACTGAGGATAGCTTGCCCATCACTCACACAAGGACTAATATCACTACACCAGTTTAATCATAATTAGAGGCAGGTGCCTCACTGATTTAGTGGGATTTAATTTCTTGTCAGTAGTTCAAAACTGCAGACTCAGGATAAAGCTAATTGTTACTACTACTACAGAATGACCTTTTCTTTCCACATAAATAAAACAAATTCTCCATTGATTTCTAACATAGTCCCCTTCCCCCCAAATCTGCCTGGCAGTTGCATTGTGCTAGCACTTGGCACATGGAAAACATAGGAAAATATGGGCTATTTTGTAACTTTGGGAAACTAGTCTAAGTGGAATGCACATTCCTGTGCAATTGTTTTGGGCTTTATTTTTCAGTTGGAGAGATTGCCTGCCTGCCACACTTCCACCTTCCTAACTTGCGCTTCACATTCATTCATCCAGCAATGGCCAGCTCCTGGAAACATTTATTATTTTAAGTTAGTAAAGTGATAGGAAAAGGCTAGGATTACAATGCAGTGAGAATGGCTTGTAAATAAGAACAGGTTGTGGTGTAACAGCATGGTTTATAGATTGTCTTTTCAATGGACTGGTATAATATGTGAAATGAGTTTTCACCATGTTGATACATATTCTTCTGTAATTCAAGGAAACTGATCCTGGGATAATGAATGAATGCCATCCTATGGGGAGATTTACTTGTGGCTGTCCAGGTGCAAGCAATGAAATGAAATGAAAGTGGTCTGATGTTTTTTTAAAAAATATTAAAACAGCTTTTAAAAGTATAATTTTCAATTATGCAATTGAGCAGATTGGGCCATTTAGGTTTATGCAGCTGTTATCATTTACCTTTTATTGATCACATTTAATCATCATTCTATTCTCTGTCTCAAAGGAGCTCAGTTGACCTTTTATAGAATAAAATACATATTTCTGGTGAAAACTATGATATAAATTAGTTTAAGAAATGGCTTGCTCTAGGCCAGCAGTGGCTAACCTTTTCGAATGCCAAAACAGGAGCACATGCACCAGAAACCGGAAGAGCACGTGGGAGCACCAGAAACCAGAAGTTTAGCTTCCCGATGTGCATGCCACCTGGTCTTCACTTTATAACATGCATGTGCACACAAAGACAAGCTGGACGGTGTATGCATGAGCTCCAGGGACCTGCTCTTCCAGTTTCCGATGCTCCCGTGCAAAGAAGACCACCTGGCCAGCATGCATGCGCACACAAGAACCCAGAAGAACAATGGCTGGTGTTCCCAGAGAGATGGCTCTGCGTGCTACATCTGATGTGTGGCATAGATTTTCCATTACGGCTCTAGGCCATCAATACTTTTATTGGGTTACACATTTGATTTTTTTTAAATCTAAACACATTACTCTTGATCTTCTTTGCCTTGTTGGTAAACAATATGGTTAATAAGTTCCTAAATTTAATGTTGAGCCAGGATTTCTTTGATACTGAAACAGTTTATAGGTTGTTGTAGTCTCCCCTTTAGTCTGTTCACAGCAAACTCCATGGATAGCATAATTGCAGCTCATCATTCCATATTTTAAAAGTTGTTAACATAGTAAAAGGTACAACTTGGATACAAAATTAATGAATTATCTTACCTCCAAATTAGAGTAATGTGCAAAGGAGATGATGGATCTATTGATTTCCAAAGTTTAAAAAAGCATCTAAAATAAATTAATCTATTTATCAACCATTCAATTAATACAAGTAATTAATACAAATGATTAATTATCAATTAATTGTGACAATTAATATTTTTATTATTTCTCCTGGAGAAATATATTTTACTGTGGCTTTGTGTTTGCTTCCATATGCATAAGCCCCAGATGAATGAGTGACCATTGAAAAATATCCAATTGTATTCTTATTAAAAAATTGTTCTTTCAGTAGCTAATATAATATACTAGATGCTTGATAGGCTGTCTGGATTCTGAACATTGCTTCTTTTTCAATCTCAGAACACTTGACATTCAGAGGAGGCAAATAAAACTACTCGAAGAAAGCTACTTACTCCAATGTGATTCCATGAAAAATCAAAGATATTGATGGATTTTGAAGAGGGGATTCTAGATGGAAGCAGAAAACCATTCTGAATAAATTACCAAGAAGCAAACATTGTAGTTTGGACTGAATTCCAACAGAGTGAAACTGACTGAAGGAAAGAAAGTGTAACACAACACAAACACACACACACACACACACAAAACCATTTGTGGTATAGAACCTTGACTAATTTCACAATATTCAATTCCCCATAACACTGTACTCATTTCCAAGTTGAGTTACTAAAGCCCACTGCACCAAGGGATGCAAAGAGGATGTAAAACGGACAAAAAAGCTTGCGATCTGTTGGAAAACATGATGCATCCGTTGTGTACTCACTGCATACGTGTTTCATACGCTCTATCCGTCAAACATCCTTCTACTGCTATTTTATCCGCTCAAAAAGTTTTGAGCGGATGAACTTTCCACTGCGTACAATCTACATCCGCGAAAGATACGGGCAACAAATGTTCTAGGTCCGTTGTCATCCGTTACACGTCCGCTGTATCCTCTCAGCATCCTCACAACTCACATCCGTTGCAGGTGAAAGTGGAAAGAGGGAGGAAGCGAAAGGTACATGGAACGTCTACACAGCGTTAGTAGCACGGAAATAGAAAGGATGTAAGCAGATGCATCTCGTATATAAAGCATTAAAACGGACAAAACGTTCGTATATGGGATGTATCTCGGATATTTAGGATGTCTGGAGTATGCCTAGAGTATGTGGAAGGACACCTAGCAGAAAACTGACATTTCCTATAAAAAGGGGGAGGAAATCATCTGGATCTCACTATCAGTCCAGCAGCCGTGGTGTACAGACCTCTTCACCCTTGCTCTTGCTCTTCCACATCATCCATTGATCTCCACCATGGATCATCACACACTCCTTATGGTAGCTGCCATCATTCAACACCAGAACCAAGCCCTCTTCAGACTGTTTAACCTTTTCTATGCAAGGAGAAGAAGGAGACGTCCAAGAGCTGTGTGGGTCCGACGATGGATCGGGAGAAGAGTGGAGTTTGGACTGTATGACAAGCTGATGGTGGAGCTGAGGAATGAAGACACTCGTGCATTCCAGCATTTCATGAGGATGCCACCAGCCATGTTTGACGAAATTGTGGAGCGTCTGAGACCCAGGTTGACCAAGCCTAGCACCAACTTCCGTCCCAGCCTGGACCCTGGACTGAAGGTGGCACTGACTCTGTGCCACCTGGCCTCTGGAACCATATACAGAAAGATGTAGTATGCCTGGAGGGTGCCACACAACACCATCAGCAAGGTGGTCAGAGAAGTGGTGCAGGCCATCATCGAAGAATACGTGGAGGAGCTCCTCCAGTGCCCCACCACTGAAGAAGGCTGGAGGAAAGTTGCAGAACAGTGGTATCAAAGGTGGAACTTTCCCCACACCGTTGGAGCCATAGATGGCAAGCACGTGGCCTGCAAAGCTCCAGCCAACTCAGGGTCCTCTTATCACAACTACAAGGGCTTCTTCAGTATCATCCTCTTTGCCATGGTCGATGCTGACTACAAGTTCATGTACATCAATGCTTCAGGCAACGGGTCAGCTTCAGATGCCCAGATATACAATGACAGAGACCTCAAGGAGGGGCTGGAACGCAACCTCATCATGGGTTTTCCAGATCCAGACCCCCTACCCAATGACACACAAGATGTGCCCTACTTCAACATGGATGATTGCGCCTTCTCCCTCAGAACCTACCTCATGAAGCCCTACACTTCCAGATACCTCACCTGTGAAGAGAGGATCTTCAACTATAGGCTGTCCAGGGCAAGACGGGTGGTGGAGAACGCCTTTGGCATCCTGGCCAACAGGTTCCAGGTACTTCTCACTACCATGCAGCATCACCCAGGGACTGTGAGGAGCATCGTGGAAGCTTGCTGCATCCTGCACAATCTCATGCGCACCCACTACCCAGTCTTGCAGAACAGGCTTGTGGACCTCCAACAAGGCAATGGGGACCTGGAGCCTGGGGAATGGAGGCAAGGACGAAACTTGATAGGCACTGTGGATGTACAAGGCCCCAACAGAGCTTCACGTGAAGGGAAGAAGCAGCGCAACCTCCTGAAACACTGGTGCAACTCCCCAGCTGGAGCAGTGGAGTGACAAGACAGGATGGTAGCTGCTTAATGGATGCTTCCTTGAGCCTGTCTCATAACACTGATGAGATTGGGCCATGCATATCGGGTGGCCCTACAATGAACAGGGCATTTAATAAAGAGTTGTGTTTATGTTGACATGTGTGGATCAATGATTAAATTGTTATTGATAATAAAGGGCCATATGTGTGGCAGCTGGGAGGGTGGACCATACAGTCCCACTATGCTTGCACTGGAGGTTTATCAATCCCACAGCTATCCTTACCCATCCCACAACTATCCTTACCTATCCCACAAGCATGCAAAGGCTTAACCCTTTTTTCAAAGTTTTCACCAACACTTTATTAAGTAAATAAAATGAACCAAGTGTGTGAAGCAAAGATAACCTTTATTAACAACTGTCTTAAGTAAACACTTAAGACAATGACTTTATTAAAAAAAGCAAAATGAAGTAAGTAAAGTGTCTTTCAGCAAAGATAACGTGAACAAGTAACAACTTAATCTCTGGCATTATTCTCAGTCACTCTGAGTCATGTCCATGGTCTCAGCTGTTGAGCAGCCAGGAACTGTGGAGGTGGCTGTGGCTGGAGTGCTGGTCTGAGGCGCCATTGGGGTGGCTGGCCCCGAGAGTACAACAGGGGATGGTGTGTTCAGGAAGCTCTCAGAGATTTGACTCAGTCCCGTGAGGTTGAGAGGCCCTTCCTCAAGGACCTGGGATGTCAGGCACAGTACTGAAGACAGATTTTCTGTTGAGGGGCATGGCTGTGGGTTGGAGGAAGGAGGAGTGTAGTGGGGCTGTCTGGTCTGCAGCTGGGCGAGGTAAGGGGTCTGTGGCATGCGATGTATCTGGGCCTGGACTGGGAAGGGCTGCCTCTGGTGTGGGAAGTCCTGGTACTCGTAGCCTTGGTCTGTGAGGGGCTGTTGAAAGCCATGGAAGGGCTGTGACATCGCCTGGGGTGGAGGACCAGACCTGGAGTGGGTCGGAGCAGGTTCAGCTGGGCCTGGAGGGTGGTGCAGCAGTGCTGTGATTTTCTCCTTCATCACCTGGTGCTGGGCCTCGGGCAGGTCCATGAGGGTCTGGCTCACGTACGTGATGAAGGGCTTACAGTTAGAGGATGGCATATCGCTGTGGACCAGCTGAGAGAGAAGATCTGTGCTGGTCTTGATGGTGTCCCTGATCTCCAGCAGGACAGTGTGGCTCTGGCCCTCCAGTCTGCCTCTCTGCCTGTTTTCTGTGGTGGTGGAGCTGGGTGTGGGTGTGGGTTGGTCTCTGGCTGCTGCTTCTTCTTGCTCCATTTGTGACAGGGGATCCTCCACGTCCTCTGGCATGGGGAGTGCAGCTGTTGGGGAGGTCTATGCCATGGGCCCCCCAAAGACACCTGCCTGGACAGGGTAGCTGTCCCCTGGCTGGAAGAGGAGTAGCTCTCTGTGGGCTGTCTGAGGGAGAGGGTTGACAGAGGGGCTGCTCCTCGGTGGTGAATCTCACCCTCCACGAATCTGCACTTGGCCATGATGTACATCTCCCGGTCAGTGAGCTTGATAGCGGCCTGGCCAGATTTCTTCAGGTGCAGCTTGCCATACCAGGTGTGCATGTGCTTCCACCATCCAAGGAGTACATCAGAAGTGTAGCCCAGGCTCTCTGCCTTGTCTCTCCATGCTGCCTGCTTCCTCTTGATGTCACGATAGAGCCTGTGGCCCTTTCTCCACAGGTACTTGTTCTCCCTCAGCCATTCCAGCACCTCCTCCTGATGGTCCTCGGAAATGGAGTACTGTTTCCTCTCTCCCTTCTCCTTGCCTTGCCTCTTCCTCCCTCTGGCAGGGGCTTCAATGCCTTCAGCAGCAGGGCTTTGAGGGCCTTGGGGCTGTTCCATCACAGCAGCAGCAGCAGCAGGAGAAGCACCAGCAGCACCAGCAGGAGAAGTACCAGAAGCACTAGCCAGAGAAGCACCACCACCACCACCAGCAGAAGCACCAGCACCACCAGCAGCACCAGCAGGAGAAGCAGCAGCAGCTTCAGAGTCAGCACCAGGGGGTGGGATGGTGGTTCTGTCCTTCTTGCCAGGGCTGACAGGAGTAGGCACAGGCTTTCTCTTCTTCCCTGACTGTCGAACCATGGTGTTCTTTCAAGATGTCTCTGGCAGTAGGTCTTTCCTCTGAATTCTGAGTGCTTGCAAGCTGCATCCTTTTATATCCGTGGAGCTGATGCAATTCACCCTCCCCACATGCGCAGTGAACGCTTTGCATCCGCTACACATCCGCTATGCATCCTATCGGCGTCCGTGATGCATCCGCGTCATGCGCTACGCATCCGCTCCTTCCGCTACACGTCCACTTCTCTATTCTCCCCTGGAAGCCCTTCGGATGTGTCATCCGCTTCCATCCGCTTCCATCCGCTAGGCTTCCTACGAACATCCGCTTACCATCCTTGCTATGTACTACCCCCGTCCATTCCTTTCCATTCTGTTTATGCAAATTTGGGGCACTTTTGAGAGTGGATAACAATGGATGGAGCCACCCCCGAAATTTTGCTCGTCCGCTGTGTCCTTTTTGCATACGTTTTGCATCCGTCGGCCAGTGTGACCTAGCCTTAAATAGCTGCTATTTCCATCTCTTCATAGCCTTAGATCATATTGGTTCTTTTTGCAGAACTGTTTTCTTTTATTTAGAAATTAATCCATGGCACTAAAGAGCAAAGATCTTGGATTGCAAATATTATCAAGACATTTTATTTGTTGCAAATAGTTCAATATACTTAAGACACATTCAACCTATTATATATTTCTTCCATGTATGGACAGTCTTCATATTTTCTTGACACTTTAGACAAATACTTTGTGTAATGTAAATGATCACATATGTGATTGCCAACATTATTTGAAGCAGCAATATAGTCTATTTAAACTATGATTATTGAGACATACTGAAATTTTGAACGTTAACATACAAAACTTTGAACCAGCATGGCTTTTGAAAAGTTGAACTGTGCAATCTGGCTGAAGAAGATTGATGTATGCAATGATGTGCTGTGGCAATTTGATTATATATCATGGGAAAGCATTATGCTTACCATCAGTAAAATTGGGCCATTTAATTATGCATTTTTTCCTTTTCTTTCTTTTTTCTTTAAGTCTGCTTAATTTTGGAAAATCCTTGCCTTCTGCTTAGGGCATTAAGGCTCAGTTATAGAGCTTCCTCTTAGTTTTAAATGAAATGTCATTTTTGTTATCCATCATAAAATCCAGCATAAATGACAAGAAAATAAATGAAAATGGAAAATAGACCATACAAGCCTTTTCTTTTTGTCTTTCTTAAATATTCCTGCATAGTGAAGTGCAGAACTTTAGCTTAAACCCATTTTATATTTCATTATTACATTAAGTATAATACAGTTCAAACAGCAAACTCCTTCCAAACCTCTTTTCTAAGTTTTGTTCCCAGAACTGAAAATCCTAAGATTATATAATTCAGGGGATTCCACTGGTTTCAATAATCAAGTCGCTTTATCATTTAAACTATAAAGTATAAAAATAAGCCCCTTAGGATTGCCTTGCACCACAAGATGAGCAGCATATAAATTTCAAAAATAAATAAAAATGATCAGTATATTTAGAGTATATCTGGAATTCATTTAATATTTGGATAGCTAAAGTTTCACTCCAAAAGATGAAGAAGACAGACTACTGAGGTTCAATATTGAAAGGAACAATATTGAAAGGACATAATTGAAAATCCTGAGAATTACACACGTTTTTTTTAATCTCCTTTGAAGTCTTTTTATCTAAGCATCAAATGACAATGGAAACTCCCCCATGTATGCACAAAGTAAACTTTTTGGCCCAGTTCTGGTAGGGCAATATATGCCACCACTTTCTTTGACTAGGAACAGTTTACCAAGCAGTTGCAAAAGCCTGAAAAAGGCACAGTTGCTTTCATGATTTGAAAAGAAGAGCTTCACACATGCTCCTGTTTGTCCCAAAGCACCATTTTGGAAGTGCTTGCAGAGTCTTATGTATTTTTGGTTTAATCTCTTATACTTTCAATTTCAGGGTGCTGTCAAAAGAATAATGTAACTTCACTATCTGATTTGTTATAGAGAAAATGGAATGCTAGCTGCATCAAAATACTCTAACTTGCTATGACTTGGGGAGAAGGAAAATTGTCTTAGAAAGTATTCAGAACATAGTAAAGCATTTCTCAAGAAAAGGAACAATTTCCTATTCTGTCATATAACCTCTTAAGGATATATTGACTATCTGCAAAGTTTTGAAATGCAGTTGGTAATTGTAACAACAAAGACCCTTTTTTTCTTCCAAAATATTCAACCAGTTTTAACAAGATGCATGCCAATAGCTATTTTCTATAACCTGAAGAAGTCAAATATGACAGATGACTCATTTGGTTTTAGGATTACATAAAAAGTAACAATTAAAATAATCTGTATCCTGTGTGTTCTTATAGCAATAGCACTGAGACTTGTATACCACTTCATAGTGCTTTCCAGTCCTTGCTAAAGGCCTGGTCCCAATGGCCAACGGATGCGAAACGTATGCATAAAGGACACAGCGGATGAGCA
The DNA here is from genome assembly GCA_015471245.1 of Laticauda colubrina. Classification (NCBI taxonomy): domain Eukaryota; kingdom Metazoa; phylum Chordata; class Lepidosauria; order Squamata; family Elapidae; genus Laticauda; species Laticauda colubrina. The sequence goes on from BLBF01000037.1 coordinate 10,162,299, forward strand.
AAATTTCGGGGGTGGCTCCTTCCGTTGTCATCCGCTCCCAAAAGTGGTGAAAATTTGCATAAACAGAACGGAAAAGAACGGACGTGAGTAGCATGTAGCGGGGATGTTAAACGGATGTTCATCGGAAGCCTAGCGGATGACAGCGGATGGAAGCGGATGACACCTCCGAAGGGATTCCAGGGGAGAACTTTGAAGCAGACGCATAGCAGAAGGTGCGGGCGGATGCATAGCAGATGAAGCGGATGCATCATGGACACCTATAGGAAACAAAGGGGGTGCTGTGCGGATGTATATCGGATGCAAAGCATTCACTGCGCATGCAGGGAGTATGAACTGCATCAGCTCCACGGATATAAAAGGATGCAGCACGCACGCAGTCAGCATACAGGGGAAAGACGTGCTGCCACATAAATCTTGCAGGAACACCATGGTTTGTCAGTCAGGCAAGAAGAGGAAGCCCATGCCTACTCATTCAAGCCCTGGCAAGGTGAAGAAGGGCAGAACTAGCATCCCACCCCCTGGCACTGACTCTGAAGCTGCTGCTGCTGCTGCTGTGGTGGACCAGCCCCAAGGCCCTGAAAGCTCTGATGCGGAAGGCCCTGCTGCTCAAGCCCCTGAAGGCCCTGCTGAAGCCCCTGCCAGAGGGAGGAAGAGGCAAGGGAAGGAGAAGGGAGAGAGGAAACAGTACATCATTTCTGAGGAGCATGAGGATGAGGTGCTGGAATGGCTGAGGAAGAACGAGTACCTCTGGAGAAAGGGCCACAGACTGTATCGGGACACCAAGAAGAAGCAGGCAGCTTGGAGAGACATGGCAGAGAGCCTGGGGTACACTACAGAAGTACTCCTGGGATGGTGGAAGCACATGCACACCTGGTATGGCAAGCTACACCTCAAGAAATCTGGGCAGGATACTGTCAAGCTCACTGACCGGGACATGTACGTCATGGCCAAGCGCAGTTTCCTGGAGGGTGAGATCTGCCACCGAGGAGCAGCCTCTCTGAGACCCCTCTCCCTCAGACAGCCCACAGACAGCCAGTCCTCTTCCAGCCAGGAGCCAGCTACCCTGTCCAGGCAGGTTTCTTCGGAGGGACCCACAGCAGAGATCCCCCTGACAGCTGCACTCCCCATGCCGGTGGACTTGGAGAATCCCGTGGAGGATGACGCCCTGCTGTCACAATTGGAGGAAGAAGCAGCAGCCACCAGAGGCCAACCCACCCCCACCCCCAGCTCCAGAGGATGCAGGCAGAGAGGCAGAGTGGAGGGCCAGGACCACAGTGTGCTGTTGGAGATCAGGGACACAATGAAGACCAGCACAGAACTTCTCTCTCAGCTGGTCCACTTGGACAGAGCATCCTCGGGCCAGAATACCTTCATCACCTACGTGAGCCAGACCCTGAGGGACCTGCCCAAGGCCCAGTACCAGGTGATGAAGGAGAAGATCACACCACTTCTGCACAACCCTCAAGGTCCAGCTGAAGCTGCTCCTACCCAGTCCAGGTCTGGTCCTCCACCCCAGGTGATGTCACAGCCCTTCCACAACTTTCAATAGGCCCTCACCTACCAAGGCTACGACTACCAGGACTTCCCACAGCAGAAGCAGAACTTCCCAGTCCAGGCCCAGGTTCATAGGACGCCACTGATGCCACTCCTCACCAGCTGCAGACCAGACAGCCCCACTACACTCCTCCCAACCATTCCTCCACCCCACAGCCAAGCCTGTCAATGGACAATCTGTCATCAGTATTGGGCCTGACATCTCAAGTCCTTGATGAAGGGCCTCTAAACCTCACAGGACTGAGTCACCTCTTGGATAGCTTCCTGAACACACCACCACTTGTTGTACCCTCGGGGCCAAGCACCCCAATGGTGCCTCAGACCAGCACTCAAGCCACAGCCACTTCCACAGTCCCTGCCCACTTAACAGCTGAAACCATGGACATGACTCAGAGTGACTGAGAATCGTGTCAGAGACTGAGTTTTTACTTGTTAAGTTTATCTTTTCTTAAGACACTTTATTTGGTTCATTTTGCTTATTTAATACAGTCATAAAGTTTACCTAAGAAAGTTTATCTTTGCTTAAGACACTTAATACAGTTTACTTGGTTCATTTTGTTTATTTAATAAAGTCAAAAAGTTTACCGAAGAAAGTTAAGAAAGGTTATCTTTGCTTAAGACACTTAGTTTACTTGGTTCATTTTGTTTAATTAATAAAGTGTTGGTGAAAACTTTGAAAAAATGGTTAAGCCTTTGCATGCTTGTGGAATAGATAAGGATAGTTGTGGGATAGATAAACCTCCAGTGCAACCATAGTGAGACTGTATGGTCCACCATCCCAGCGATCCAGATGATTTTCTCCCCCTTTTTATAGAAAATATTGGTTGTCCGCTATGGGGCCTTCTACATTCTCTAGACAGACTGCAGACATCCTAAATATATGAGATACATCCCAGATACAAATATTTTGTCCATTTTGAATACTTTATACATGAGATGCTTACGCTTACATCCTTTCTATTTCCGTGCTACTAACGCTGTGTAGACGTTCCGTATACCTTTTGTTTCCTCCCTTTTTCCGTTTTCAGCTGCAGTGGATGTGAGTTGAGGGGATGACCAGAGGATGCAGAGAGGATACAGCGGACCTTTAACAGATGATAATGGACATAAAACATTTGTTGCCCGTATATGTCGTGGATGTACATCATACGTGGTGGAAAGTTCATCCGTTCACAAAGTTTTGTGCAGCTCAAAACTTCTTGTGCGGATGAAATTGCAGTGGACGAATGCTCGATGGATAGAGCGTATGAAACACGTATGCAGTGAGTATACAATGGATGCATAGCATTTTCCAACGGATGGCAAGCTTTTTTTTACGTTTTACATCCTGTTTGTATCCGTAAATGCAGTGGGACCGGGCCTTAAGCAGTTTGCAGAGTAAGAATCTGGGTCCTCATTTTACTAACTTTGGAAGGCTGAGTCAACTTCAAGCAGATGAGACTCTTAACTGTTAAACTGCTGCAGTCAGTGGAATTAGCCTTCAATACTACATTCTAACTATGGTGGCACCATGGCTCTTATATAAAGAATACAATACCATTTGCTTAAACTCAGTCATAATAAATGCATAAAAACAACAACCCGTATGCTTATTATTTTTTTTTGCTTTTCAAAACAATCACACTATAATTTTTTAAAACATCCTAATTTTTGTATAGTTAAGTTTAGTTTAAACAATGTTTGTATATAAACAGATTATATTGCTAATAATTGTTTCATAGCAAAGCAAAATATGTCACAACATAATGGCCAGAAAGATGTATTTGCAAACCTAATGAAACACACCTGGCAGACCTGGATCAAAACAAAGATTCCCACAGATACTATGGCACGTAAAGAAATGAATCAGGTTACAGCTGCAAGCAAAAATAAAGATAAACAACACAAAACATAATTCTAATTTCAAATACTCAACATCAACCCTAATTGACCATAGGTTTTGTTTATATTAAGCATATAAAGAAAATGAAAAAGATAGGCCACACCATTAAACAAGCATGACAGCCTCTTTACCACACATTAATCCCAGGCCTGGTACCAAAACCAGGTTTTAAGGGCTTTTGGGAATCCCAGAAAAGAGGGTAATAGAGATATCCTCTTCCAGAGGCAGAAGGCTGTGATAGAGAAGGCACATTTTCTAGATCTCACTTTTTATAGAAGGGACCCACTCTGCCTGCACATGCTGATAGAGAGCATGTAGGAGAAAGATAGTGCATTGTCGATAGGTAACCATGTCCAAGGGCATGACTATCAATCATACTGTGTCTTTTGCTTTATCAAACGATCTACAATGCTGATAGATAATAGAAAGAGAGGTATCCATAGATAGACTTTTTAAAACTAGTAGCTTATCTCCCAGCTGCTCCTCAAAGTAAAGGAAGCTCTCTCTACCAAATCTATAGACTTCTTTAAATTTTTTCAATTCTACAGAGTGAATTGAGTGGGCAACCTTCTGGTTGGAACTTGCTCTTTAATCTGCTTGAAGCTAAACATGATGGCACCTGAAAGATAGTGATATTCTAGGAAGTTGCAATCTTTAAAACTATTTTTAGTTTTTAAAGGCTTTTAAGAAGGTGAATGGGAATTAAAAGCTCCCATCTCCACTGTTAAAACCCTTCCTCAAAAGTGCACATTGAAATCTGGAAATAAAATAGCTAGAAGTTGAAATGTAACTTTAGATAATTTTAGGAGACCTGGAAAGTATTAAGGGGTTAGAGTGATTTGCCTTCTGAAGTTAAAACACATCAGCAATTCAAATTACCATGCCATATAGTGATCAAGTAAGCTTAGCTCTGTTCTTGGATGTCATTTTACATCCAACATTTAAAGGATTGCAGGCAACCCATCGAATTTCAGCACAATTTTATTTGGTGAAAGTCTGTTTTTAGCTTCTTGATATACTGGTATGTAAAATTGTAATTTTTGAAATTTATCAGAACCATTATGAGATAAAGAAAATGCATTAGACTATAAGCTTTGTAACTTAGCCAGAACTCTAGTAAATCACACTTCCTTGACAAAACATGTCCATCTTTTGATGAAGATGACATACTTTTGTTTTTTTTAATGTTATCTATGGTCTATTATCGTGTTCCTTTTGCAATGATTATATTTACATAACAAAGCTGTAATATGCAAGATAACATGCCTTAGACTTTGCATCCTTATTTTACTTCTGTGGTAAGAAAATTTAAGGAATAAGTAGCAGTTAGAGTTGACCAGTTTATTGTTGAATTACTAAAATGCTGCCCATTGTGGCAGAAATATAGCACAGAAGATGAATGCTCAAATACATTATCGAATAGATTATTTGTGGCACTACATCACACTGTAAACTCATGTGCACACATGTAGGTGCATGTATCTTATATGGTGATTGACAGGTGTTGACCATCAAGTATTTCATAACTGGTCTTTCAGTAATTTTCTCACCATATTACTGCTTTTTGGTGGATGTTTAATATTTTCTTTGTGTGTGTTCTCCACTTTTACGTACATGGTGTAAGTTCTTTGTAAGTACTGCATAAACATACTGAGAAATATAATGTGATGTGAAGACAGAATATTTAGACTAGAAATAAATTATTAGTCTTCCAAAATCCCACTGAAATGTGTTGGATCTGAATTCTGCTTCTGAACAAACAAATCCTAAATGATCAGTGTTAGAACACTTAGAATACTTCTAAGTGTTCTAACATTGATCATTTAGCATTTGTTTGACCATCAGTCATGTTTCAACTGTCACAAAGCAAAGAAACACCATCCAAAATAGAACTCCTTCTAATTTCTAAAGTTATATTTTGACGCTATTATTTTTTTTGTCCTTCAGTTCCTATGTTAAGGCCCTGTCACACTGCCCAACGGATGCAAAATGTTAGTAAAAAGGACACAACGGACGAGAAAAATGTTCCATCCGTTGTTATCCGCTCTCAAAAGGGGCAAAAATTTGCATAACTGGAGTGGATAACACAGAAAGGAACGGACGCGGGGAGGACGCAGAGCGGATGGAAAGCGGATGCGGAATGGAAGCCCAGCGGATGGAAGTGGATGAGAGTGGATGGCACATCCGCAGGGCTTCCGGGGGGCCTCAGCAAAGCGGACGCGGAATGGATACAGCAGATGCACAGCGGATGCACAGCGGATGCACAGCGGATGAAGCGGATGCAGAGCGGAAGCCTAGCGGATGCACAGCGGAAGCCTAACGGATGCCTAGCGTTAATTGCGCATGCGGGGAGGATGCATTGCGTAAGCCCTGCGGATATAAGGGAAGCAGCTCGGAGCAGGTCACCATTCAGAGGTCACCATTCATCTTTGATTCACACACTTGCTTCATTTCTCTTTTTTTAATAAAGTCTTGGTGGAAACTTTTAGAAATGGTTTAAGCCTTTGCAGGCTTGAGGGATGGGTTAAGATAGCAGCGGGATGGGCAGGGATACCTGTGGTATGTGTAATAGCTGTGGGACGGGTAAGGATAGCAGTGGGATGGGCAGGGATACCTTTGGAATGGGTAATAGCTGTGGGATAGATAAACCTCCAGTGCAAGCATAGTGGGACTGTAGGGTCCAGCCTCCCAGGTGCCACACCTATGGCCCTTCATTATCAATAATAATGTAATAATCATCCACACATGTCAACACAAACACAACTCTTTCTGAAATGCCCTGTTCATTGTAGGCCCACCCAACATACATGGCCCAATCTCATCCGTGTTATGAGACAAGCTGAAGGAAGCACCCATTAATCATCTATCATCCTGTCTTGCCACTCCACCGCTCCAGCTGGGGAGTTGCACCAGTGTTTCAGGAAGTTGCGCTGCTTCTTCCCTTCACGTGAGGCTCTGTTGGGGCCTTGCACATCCTGAGTGTCTATCAGGTTTTGCCCTTGCCTCCATTCCCCAGGCTCCATGTCCCCATTGCCTTGTTGGAGGTCCACGAGCCTATTCTGCAAGACTGGGTAGCGGGTGCGCATGAGATTGTGCAGGATGCAGCAAGCTTCCATGATCCTCTTCACGGTCTCTGGGCGATGCTGCATGGTGGTGAGAAGTACCTGGAACCTGTTGGCCAGGATGCCAAAGGTGTTCTCCACCACCCGCCTTGCCCTGGACAGCCTGTACTTGAAGATCCTCTCTTCATAGATGAGGCATTTGGAGGTGTAGGGCTTCATGAGGTAGGTTGTGAGGGAGAAGGCGTCATCCCCCACGATGAAGTAGGGCACATCTTGCGTGTCGTTGGGCAGGGGGTCTGGATCTGGGAAGCCCACGCTGAGGTTGCCTTCCAGCCCCTCCTTGAGGTGACTGGCGTTGTATACCTGGGCATCTGAACATTAGCTGTTGCCTGAAGCATCGATGTACATGAACTTGTAGTCAGCATCGACCATGGCGAAGAGGATGATGCTGAAGAAGCCCTTGTAGTTGAAATAAGTGGACCCCGACTTGGCTGGAGCTTTGCAGGCCACGTGCTTGCCATCGATGGCTCCAATGGTGTGGGGGAAGTTCCACCTCTGATATCACTGCTCTGCAACTTTCTTCCATCCTTCTTCAGTGGAGGGGTATTGGAGGAGCTCCTCCATGTATTCTTCGATGATGGCCTGCACCACTTCTCTGACCACAATGCTGATGGTGTTGTGTGGCACCCTCCAGCCGTATTGCATGCTCGTGTACATGGTCCCTGAGGCCAGGTGGTGCAGAGTCAGTGCCACCTTGAGCCCAGGGTCCAGGCTGGGCTGGAAGTTGGTGTTTGCCTTGGTCAACCTGGGTGTCAGCCGCTGCACAACTTCGTCAAACATGACTGGAGGCATCCTCATGAAGTTCTGGAATGCACGAGTGTCTTCGTTCCTGAGCTCCACCATCAGCTTGTTGTACAGTCCATACTCTGCTCTTCTGGCGATCCATCTTCGGACCTAGACGCTTCTTGGCCGCCTCCTTTTCTTCCCGTAGTAGAGTTCACAGAGCCTGTAGATGGCTTCACACTGTTGCAGAAGGATGGTGGCTGCCAAAAGGACTTTGTTACGATCCACGGTGGACATGACTGGATGCTGTGGAAGAGCAAGAGTCAGATGAAGGCTGCAGAGGTCTGCACAGCTGGGTTGCTGGTCTGAAAGTGAGATCCAGGTGAGTTGCTCCCCCTTTTTATAGGCAGTATAGGTTTTCCCCTAGGTGTCCCTTTGCATCCTCTCGGCATCCTCTAGACATCCTTAATATCCGAGATAGGTCCCCTCTGCAAACATTTTTTCCATTTTAAATGCTTTGTTTCCATTCTGCATCTGCTAGGCATCCGTTCTACATCTGTTCCGCTTCCTCCCTGTGTCCGTTTACCGCTGGAGCAGATGGAGTTGCGCGGATGCACAGCGGATGCCTAGCGGATATAACGGATGCAGAACGGATGCCTAGCAGATGCCTAGTGGATGCAGAACGGACGCATTGGATACATTTTCCGCTCAAAACTTTTGAGCAGCTCAAAACTTTCTGAGTGGATGAAACGTCAATAAACGGATGCTGGACGGATAGAGAGGAAGCAAAACGGAGGCAGTGAGTACAGAATGGATGCATCACGTTAATCAACGGATGACAAGTGTTTTTCTCCGTTTTACATCCTCTTTCCATCTGTTGGTGCAGTGTGACAGGGGCTTTGCTTTTTTCTTCATTCTTGCACTTCTGGTTTTGCTTCTTTTGCAAAGCTTCCCAGGTCTTTGTGTTCCTAAGTGCTCAGAACCTAGTGTCCATGATTTGCTTAATAATGCCTATGGCTTCAACACTAGAGAGCTCTTTTATGAGTTGTTCTTCATTTTCTTCTGAGAAAATGCTTTGTTTATGATTGATTGATGAGGACTTTATTAAAAGGGGCCTTCAACATGGGAGATGCAACAATAAAATAGGGAACTTGGACAGTCGACATGGATATGTTCAACCATATGGTTCTTATATGTATTCAAATACTGTGACAATAAATTTAAACTCTATTCTACTAGTTAAATACTGTAATCTGTTGCAATTCCATGGTTTCCCAGTCCAACCTCTTTGCCCAAATATTAGGAATGTGAAATGTAATTCAGGCTCAAATATTTTATCCCCTGACAGCAATGGCAGTACTTCATTACATATGAACAAATGCTTTACTGAAGTAAAATATCCACATTTTTCTTCTATATTCTAAAAAGTTAAAATGAAATTGACAATCTATTTCAGAAATTCTTGTCCTATGATACTGCATTATTTTTTAAAAATAATATTACAGTGATTTCAATCAGTATTCCTTCTTTGAAATTTTTAAAAGAATCAGGTCCTGGTTTTCCCACTTTTCCAAGGAAAAGGGAATTAGTACATTACAAAATATAATCAGGAAAAAAGGTCAGAAATACATTTCATAGAGAAATGACCTTATAAATAGGGATCTTATCTGCCAAAGGATGGCATATAGGGAGAAAAATTGCATCCGGAAGAGTCCATATCATTGCATTACAAACTGTAGGCTAAAATTGGAGGCTAAAAAGCAAAACAAAACAAACCTAAATCCATTTCTTACCCTAGCGTCAAAAAATTGTCCACCCATTTCTTAGGAATCTGGATTGGGTGTTTTGGGTGTTCATTCATTCATTCATGCAGGGAGTATAGACTATAGAGATGGCCTTAAATGAAATACAGGTAGTCCTTGACTTATGAGCACAAATGAGCCCAGAATCTATGTTGTCAAATAAAAAATATGTTGAGTTTTGCCTCATTTTATGACTGTTCTTGCCATGTTTGTTAAGTGAATCATTGCAACATGGTTGTTAAATGAATCTGGATTCCTCACTAACTTTGCTGAACAGAAGCTCACAAAAGGGGATCACATGACTCTGGGACATTGCAACTGTCATTCATATGAACCAGGATAAAGCACCTGAATGTAAATCATGTGATCACAGGGCTACTACAATTGTCATAAGTGTGGAAAATGGTCTAAAATCACCTTTTTCAGTGTCATTGTAACTTCAAATGGTCACTAAATGAGCTGTTGTTAAGTCAAGGACTACCTGTATGTGGTAGCTATTAGGAAAACATGACCATTGCCTTCAAAAACAAGATAGGATGAGAAAGAAATTCAAGATTACTGTACCTTGAGTCTCTATGGTATAAGAAGGAGAAAAGGAGAAAATATGTACTTTTTAAAAAAACAATAAATACATAATAATGTAGAGATCTATATTTTCTTGGAGTATCAGTTTCCTGACTTTAAAAGCTGGTAATTCCTAATGCCACATATTGATTCATTCATTTGCATAGAGACTAACTAGTTTCCTAAGTAAAGCAAAATAGGGCAATGCTGATAAAAAAAAAGACATAGGGGAATATGCTACTGAAATTTTGGTGAGGTTAATTGTTAAGTCTTGTAATGATGTTACCAGGACAGACATAGAGAATTGGAGTCTGGGAGGCTGTGATATTTAATATACTTATATATTTAGAGAATACAGTTCCAGGTATTTGGAATGTAAATGATTCAATACTGTGTAAAGGGAAGGAAAGGGGAATTCAGCAGAAGAGAGGGAAGAAGGAGAAAAGACAGGAGGAAGAGAGTGGAAGAACCAAAGAAGCTATCTAAACTCTATCCATTCATTGACTCTCTCTTTTCTGATTCAGGCTGGAAAGAAAAACACTGGTTACATACTGTAAATGATGTAATCAAGAAAGCCTTAGATTCTTCAACCATGGACTATGCAATCTACTTAAGATGCAGATTTGGCAAGAAATAGGCTACATCTCACAAAGATGCCAGTTACATCAGCATGGATCATGCCAATATCAAAGTAGAACAGAAAAGGGAAGGATCAAAAGTTCAGAAGGGAATTGTTAGGGATAACATTGTTTACCCTAACTGGTTTAGGTGAAATAATAACTATGAATCATAATTAGTGTATGTTAAAGTGTCTGCAGCTTTAACTGTGAAATAGCAATTAAGGGAGTGGTTATGAAAACAATATAAAAGTAGCAAGTCTACAGCTTGCTTACTCTGGCTTTGATGATCCCTCATTACAGCTTGGAATCAAGACTGCATTGCTCGAATGGGAGAGACAACAAAGGACTGATTTGAACTGACATAGGATATTCTACATGGACTTTGCTAACTGAATATCCCTGAATGGACTGACTACATGATAAATGACTATTGGACTGATATTTGACTATGCCATGAACTTATAATGGAATAAACTATATTCTTGATAGCACAAGCGTATCTGTTATTTTTACTGTATGTTAATAAACATACAAGCTTAGCTCACTCATTTATCTGTGTGCCTATCTGACTAACGCTGCACATTCTATTTAGCTTGTCTACTAACCCTGGTTGGGGAACCCAGGCTTAACACTGGTTATGGGCCCAGAGGCTGCAAAGTCAGTTTAACTAGGTTAAACAGATTTATGTAAAAAGTGAGAGTGAGAAGGCGGAGCTACGTCTCGGTGTTACAGCTGCGATCTCGGGGCTCTGAGATCTCAGCTGATTTTTTTGCCTCTGGTCGGTTCTAACGGACCTAAACCGTCCCGTAGAGACGGGGATTGTGAAGGGCACAGTCCCAGGATCCCAGAGATATCGCAAAATCTCTGGTTTGATCCGGGAGAAGCCCTTTTGCTGGAAGCAGAAAGGCAGCCTTCAAAGCTGCTGAAGTCGGGACAACTCCGGAAAGAAAGGGATTTAAATGAGCGTGTATCGGTTGGGTGAGAAATTCTTTTGCATTATAAATTGATTAAGACTTGAAAGGACATCCTGAATAAAGAAGAAATCTGTGACTTTATTTATGTTTGACTGAACCTTGGTTGAGCGGCGTTTAAGTGATGTCAAATTGAGACTTGGATTTTTTTTTTCTTATTTTCTTTGAGGACTTTAATGTGACTTTGTAGGTAACCGGATTGAATTTTCTCTTATATATATTTTTATTTTTCACTTGATTTTTATTTTTTATCTTTTTAACTTTCTTTTTAGGATAGAGGCTCCCTTTGACTATCTTTTTTTTCTTTTTGTTTGAGTCTTTTATGAATATTTTTTCTTTTGGCTGGGGGGGGAAAGAGTATTAAGAGATGCTGCAACACTGCCAACTAGAGGCTTGAAAATATTTTATTTGAATTGGGGAGAAAAGCACTTCTTTTCAAGGACATTTTAATGTGATAAGATAGAGGGAGAATACAGTAAAATATTATTACAGGTGCTCTCTTGGACTCTTATCAATATTTCAACATTTGAGGCTTGGCTTTGAAGTTGCTGGAGAAGACAGTCATAATAAGAGCCTTGGATAAAGAAATAAAGTGCAGTGTACAGTGCATATATATATATATATATATATACCTTTGAAACTCCTACTCGCCAGCCTTTTTGTAAATTTTAACTCTAGTATTTTTGCTTTTTATTTTAAAGGGAAAGCCTCAGAGCTCTTTCTTTTTTCTTCTCTTTTTTTTTTTTCTCTTGCTTCTTCGCTTCTTCCATTTATTTTAATTGGATTAGGGTCTAGAAGAACCTGAAGACCTTTCTTTTTCCTTTTTCCTTTTTTCTTTTTTGGTTTTGGGCTTTTTACTATTGGATTTCTTTTTTTTTGATTTTTTTGGACTATATTTGGCTACTATACCAGCTGGATTCAAAGCCAAAGAGAGCTTGAAGCCTTGGAAATATTAAAATGAGCAGGAAACCAAAATCATTCGGCGTTTTTGCTTCTACCTCTGCTTCCCCATCACCTGAAGGACAACTTTTAATTCAGACAATGTTGAAGCAAGATAAGGAACAAGAAAAAGCAAATTTACAGATGATTATGCAAGGAATTCAAGATATTAAGATAAAAATAGATACCATGGATAAAAAAATAGAGAAATCTGATGAAAATCTTAAACAAATGATGGGAAAATATGAGGAGAGATTCCAAAAAATTGAGGAAGAAGGAAAACAAAGAGAGGAGAAGATTGGAAATATTGACACTAGATTAACAGTGGTAGAACAAGAAAAAAATGAGATGTTGAGGTGGGAGATGGAAAGATCAGAATTTTATCTTAGATTCCAAAATATAGAAGAGGAAAAAGGAGAAAATTTGGCTGTGATAATGATAGAAATATTGGCAGATCTTCTGGAAATTACTGAGGAAAAGATGATGGACGGAGTAGATGAGATATACCGAGTTTATACAAGATATGCGATGAGAAATAAACTACCAAAGGAAGTACATATTAGATTTACTAAAAAATCCATCAGAACACAAATATTACAAGTGGCAAGAGAAAAAGCATTGAAATATAAAGGCAAAGAGATTGTAGTTTTAAAACAAATACCAGAAGAGTGAGAGAGATGAGAAGAGAATATCGATTTTTGACTAAAATGTTACTGGAAAATGAAGTGAACTATAGATGGCTGATACCAGAAGGACTAATTTTTACGTGGCAAGAGCTGAGACATAGAATTGACTCGATTGAAAAAGCAGAACTTTTTTATGCAGAATTTTTCGGAAAAAAAAAAGAGGAGACAGAGAAAGAGGTCTCATTAATTGAGTTTCAGGAGGAACAACTGGAGATTGAAAAAGAGAAAGGAGTTGTAGGTGGACAGGTAGACAGTAAAGAACAACGTGAAGTGAGAGCTACGAGAGCTGTTTGACCTAAATATAAAGCATAATCATGGAAGAAAAAAAACTGATTACAATGAATATAAATGGACTTAACTCAGCTGTTAAAAGAAGGAAAACCTTTCACAAATTAGAGAAATTAAAATTTGATATAATTTGCTTACAAGAAGTTCATATCAAAAAACAACATGAGCAATTGTTAGTACAGCCAAAATTAGGGAAAATATTTACTTCTTTGATTCAATGTAAGAAAAGAGAAGTGGTTCTCTACATTAAAGAAGATATTCCAGCAAAACTGATCTACACGGATGAAGATGGAAGAGTATTAATGGTGGAAATAATGGATAATAATAAAAAAATACTCTTGATTGCAATTTATGCTCCGAATGATAAACAAGAAGAGTTTTATAAAAAAACTACATATGGAAATAATTAGACTGGACTATGTTAACATAATTATGATGGGAGACTTTAATGGAATTGTGGACAATAAATTGGACTATATAACAACAACAACAAAACAAAATAGAAAGATTCTCCCTAAATCTTTTTTTAAAATGACAGATGAACTAACCATAAAAGATATTTGGAGGGAAAGAAATGTTAAAACTAAACAATATACTTTTTATTCTAATAGACATTTATCATGGTCCAGATTAGATATGATTTGGATCTCAACAGAATTAATATCTACTATTCAAGAAACAAATATTGAAATAAGTACTTGGGCAGATCATAGTCCAAAGACAATTAAATGGAAGGGAAAAAAAAAAAGATCGAGATGGACATTAAACAATACTATTTTAAAGGAGAAAGATTTTATACAATGGATGGAGAAGGAATTGGGTTTTTTTTTTAAAGAAAATAAAAAAGAAGATACCTCAATACAGAATGTTTGGGATACAATGAAGGCATATGTAAGAGGTTTGATAATAGACTATACAAGAAAAAAGAATATTAGGAAAAGACAAACCTCCAAGGCCTTGGAAGATGAATATATAAGACTTGAAAAAGAACTACAGAAAATACCACAGAAAAAAGATATTAAATTGAAACTGGATGTAATTAAGCATAAAATGGAATTAATAGAGAAAGAAGAACTGGCACAGAAAATTAGAAATTCTAAACAGAATTATTTTGAAGATGCAAATAAACCAGGTAGATGGCTAGCATATAAACTGAGAAAGGAGAAGGAATCAAGAAAAATATTGAAACTAATAGATCATCAAGGTCAAGTTTGTTGTGGTAATAAGGAGAAAAAGGGAATTATTCGAGATTATTATGGACAACTATATAAACAAGAGAATATTGATGAGGAAAAAATTAAACAGTATTTACAGAATGTTAACTTACCGAAGATACCTAAAGAGACTGAAGAAATGTTAGAAAGCAACATAACAATGATGGAATTAAATGAAGCATTTAAAAGACAAAATAATGGGAAAGCACCAGGTCCAGATGGGCTTCCGGCAGAATTCTATAAAAAATTTCAAGAATCATTGAACACTCCATTGTTAGAAATTATGAATGAAGTTATGTTAAAGAAGATGGCACCCAAAACATGGTCAGAGGCTTATACTACACTTATTTTAAAGGAAGAGGCTGACCCGTTGCAAATTAAGAACTATAGACCTATTTCCTTATTGAATGCAGATTATAAAATCTTTGCTTCAATCTTAGCAGAAAGACTGAAAAAATATTTAAATAATTTTATTCATCCAGATCAAAATGGATTTCTACCAAAGAGACAAATTAGAGACAACATGAGAGTAATTTTGGATACTTTGGAATATTATGAGGCTCATCCTGAAAAACAAATGGCTTTGATATTTCCAGATGCTCAAAAGGCATTTGACAACGTGAACTAGAGATTTATGTTATTATTATTGGAACAGATGGGCTTTGCCAGAAAATTTATTCAAGCAATAGAAGCCATATATAATAAACAGACAGCAAAGGTAATGATGGAGGGAGAATTTACAGATCTTATTAATATAAGAAGAGGTACAAGACAAGGATGTCCCCTATCTCCTTTGTTATTCGTATTAACTTTGGAAGTGTTGAATAGAAATATTAGAGATGACAAAAATATAAAAGGAATGAAAATTAAAAAGGAAGAATTTAAACTACAATCTTTTGCTGACGATTTAGCTTTTATTCTGGAAGACCCGTTAGAAACCGCTCCAAAGTTATTGGAAAAGATAGAGACATATGGTGAGATGGCTGGCTTGAAAATAAATAAAGATAAAACAAAGATTTTGACAAAAAACATGTTATTGAGACAAAGAGAAGAACTGACAGATCTTTTGAAAATTCAAATTACAAATAAGGTTAAGTATTTGGGGATATATTTGACAGCAAGATGTAGCACATTAAAAGAGAATAATTATATTAAACTCAAACAACAGATAATTACAGATTTGAAGAAATGGGAAAATTTACAATTGTCATTAATAGGGAGAATCTCAACAATTAAGATGAATATTTTACCTAGAATTTTATTTCTCTTTCAAACTACACCAATTAGACTTGGAAAAGACTATTTTGAAGATTTAAATAAAATTATGTTGAAGTTTATATGGCAAGGTAAAAAAGCGAGAATAAAGTTAAAACTTTTGCAAGATGCTAGAAATAGAGGAGGTTTTGGCCTGCCTAATTGGGAACTGTATTATCAAGCTGCAAGTTTGATGTGGGTCAAAGAATGGATAACATTAAGAAAACATAGATTGTTGACATTAGAAGGACATGATTTACTGTTGGGCTGGCATGCTTTTTTATGGTACAAGGGAACTAAAACACAGGGGTATTTCAGAAGACATTATATACGGGAGTCTTTGTGGTTAAATTGGGAGAAGATAAAAAAACAATGTTACTTGAAAATTCCAGTTTGGTTATCGACTATTGAAGCATTTTCCTATCCTATGATCTATAAAAAGGAACAAACAGTTAGATATGGGGAACTGTTGGATGAAAAGGGTGGACTTAAAACGATCCAAAATTTAGAGGAACAAGGTATAAGGATGAATTGGTTTTCTTATGCGCAAATACACTCAAGATATCTTGAAGATTTTAAAACGGAAGGATTCTATGATAAACAAACTGATTTAGATAAGATATTGATGGGTACTGATGAGAAAGTGATTAAAAAGTTATATGGTTATTTATTGGGAATTAAACTAGAGGAAGAACAAGTTAAAGAAACTATGATTGGTTGGGGGAAGAATTTTGGATATGGGATTGATTTAGAGCAATGGCAAAAATTGTGGTCTCAAAATTATAAAATGACAATGTCAATAGCATATAAAGAAAACTTGTATAAGATGTTTTACAGGTGGCACCTTCCCCCGACAAGAATAGCAAGAATGTTCAAGAACAAATCTGAAAAATGTTGGAAATGTCATCAGATACCTGGCTCATATTATCATATGTGGTGGACTTGTGAGAATGCCAGAAAATATTGGACTAAAATTCACATGTGGTTGGAAAAAATGACAAAGAAACACATAGACTTGAAACCAGAGATTTTTTTATTGGGAATTTTACCTGATATATATAATAAAGACTTGAAATATTTGATTGTAAATGTATTAACAGCGGCTAGGATTGTATTTGCTAAAAACTGGAAGAATGAGAAAATGCCATTGCAGGAAGAAATTATTGAGAAAATATTGGAATGTGCTGAGATGAGTAGATTGACATTTGAAATTAGAGAACAAGAAGATAAACAATTTTATGCAATTTGGGGTTTTTTTTATCAATGGTTAGATGATAAAATACAATAATAGAGCATTAATATTATATATATGAAGAGTTTTTAGGATTGATTTGTTATGATTATATGATAAGTTATAGAATAAACTGTTTGAAGTATTGTTATCTCACAAAGCATGAATGATTAAAAGTATAGTCAGAAAAAGATTTTTTTATTTTATTTTTTTTTAGTAATATTAGAATATGGATTGACAATATGAGTGGTTACGCAATATAATTGTAATTGACACTATAAAATGAATGCACAAAACTGATGAACCAACCGATACACCGGAAGTATATATGAGAGTAGATGTTTTTAATGTTTCGTATGTTTGTCTGTTTGTAGAAAATTAATAAAAATTTATAAAAAAAAAAAAAGTGAGAGTTTTGTGTTGTTATACATTACAGTAAACAGACAGCTGTGTTTTATTAATTATATTTTATATCCATATAAGAAAACATGGCACAAGTCAATCTACAAAGTTTGTCCCTTATATCCAAGCTGGATGGAACAAACTATGTATCATGGTCTACAAAATGTAGTCTACTTCTACGAGGAGAAGGTCTGTGGAACATAATTGAAAATCCACCAAACGTAGAAGAATGGGATCCAGAGGATGAGGAAGAAAGACTAAAGATAGAAGAATTTATGCATAAAAATCAACAAGCCATTTGCATAATTGGTTTAACCTTAACTGATCAACAGCTTGTTTATATCCACGGAGAGAAAACGGCTGTTGGGTGTTGGCAGAAGCTGAAGAGGATTTATGTTCGAGATAACGTTGGTGCTCACATAAATCGAACACGGAAGCTTTTCAGGACGCATCTCCAAACAAATGGTGATATGCTGAGTCATTTAAAAATTATGCAAAGCATTTTTAAAGAACTGCACGAGAAAGAGCTTATATTCTCTGAACTACACCAAGTTTACATAATTCTATCTTCCCTTGATGAAAGTTATGATAACTACGTAACTTCACTTGAAATTTTGCCAAAGCAAAGTTTAACTTTAACTGATATAACTGGCAGATTGATCGAAGAGGCCAGAAGAAGGCATGAAAGAGATGAATTAAGGAGGGAGCAACCTCAAAAAGAAGATAATGAATCTCCTACTGCATACGCAATTAAAAAGTGTTTTAATTGTGGAGGAAGAGGACATTTGGCAAGATTTTGTAAAAAGGCAAAGCACCAGAACGCTGGCCAGAATACTAAAAATCATCAAAAGATAAATAAACATTTAGAGTTAGCCATGTATACTAACGGAGCTGTAAAAAATAATTTATGGGTGGTTGACAGTGGGGCATCCCATTGTATAACAAATGATAACAAAAATTTTATTAAAATGTCCCAGAGTACACAGCAGATATCGTTAGCCAATGGCTGGAAACTGAAAGCTAAAGGTCAAGGTATAGCATATTGTTCTTTTATAAAAGAGAATGTAAAAATGTTATATGTACCACAACTTAAGTTTAATTTAATTTCAGTTAGAATTTTGGTTAAACTAGGATATGTAGTTACATTTAGGGGAGATAACTGCATACTTGAAAAAGAAGATAAGAGAATTACTGCATCTTTAAGAGGTGGATTATATGTGTTAAATGATGATGGTTTAAAGGTGGCTAACACAATTTATGAAAATAAGAAACCTCATGACGAATGTATTCACTTGTTACATCGAAGGCTAGGGCATTTAAATTTTAAAATGCTTAAGAAAACTGTTGAATTATCTAAGGGAATAAGTTTGAAATCTTGTAATAAGTATTTGCAATGTAATGCCTGTAATCAAAGTAAGAGCAGGGTTATACCGGCTAATAGAGTTGATGGATTTACTACTAAAGAGCCTTTAGAAGTAGTATTTGCTGATTTAATAGGTCCGAAAAAACCAAGTGTAGGAGGAGCTCGCTTCATACTAAGTATAATGGACCACTATTCTAGATATGGGTTTTGCTATTTAATGAAGAGCAAAACTGAAACATATCAAAATATATTTAATTGGTTAAAATTCGCTGAAAGAAAAACTAAAAAGAAATTAGTAACTCTCATAACGGATAATGGTACAGAATTTACAAATAATAAATTCCAGAACAGACTAAGAATGTTAGGTATTCAACATAAAATGTCTGCACCATATAGGCCACAACATAATGCCTTTATAGAGAGAAGAGGCCAAACATTACAATCAATGGCACGAACTATGATGTCTGATTCAGGATTACCTGACAATTTATGGGGAGAAGCAATAATGTGTGGTAATCATATATTAAATAATGTTGTTAATTCAACAACAGGTGAATTACCATTCACACTGTGGCATGGTACAAAACCTGATTTAAGTTACATGCACACATTTGGAGCACCAGCATGGGTGCATATCCCTACACAACTTAGACACAAAGGACAGCATAGAGCTAAAAGATTATTTTTTGTAGGATATACATCTAATCATAGATCTTATAGATTCTGGGAACCAGGTACATCTAGAGTTTACACCAGTGCTAGTGCAAAATTCCTAGAACATGTAGGATGGGATAGATTAGAGCAAGATTTAAATAATGAAGTAATTATTGAACCCTACAAAAGGCAGAAAGATCAGATTAGCTATAAGAAGAGTCCAATTAAAGAAGAAGTCCACGAAGAGCAAATAGGACCAGAACAAGAGGAAATAGTTGATCAGGAAGAGTTACATAATCAAGAACAATTAATAAAGGAAAGTCCACCTGTAAGTCCTATAATACCTAGACGGACTACACGTATAACTAGACCACCTGATAGGTATCAAGCAAGTATAGTTTGCCAAGTAACTAAAGTTCCAACTAGTGTAGATGAACTTAGGATATATCCTGCAAAGGATCAGGAGAATTGGCAAAAGGCAATGGAAAAAGAACTAAATTCATTAAAGGTAATGAAAGTGTATGAAGATGCCAAATTACCTCCAGGAGAAAAATCCACTGGGTGCAAATGGATATTTAAAGTAAAAACTGGAAATGATGGGACTGTTACCCATAAAGCTAGGTTAGTAGCTCAAGGATTTAATCAAACTGCATCTGATTATGATGAAGTTTTTGCACCAAGCCTAAAAGCTACATCTTTAAGAGCAGCATTAGTATGGGCAGCTAAGAAAAACTATGTCATTAACCATTTAGATGTAGAAACTGCTTATCTACATGCACCATTGCAGCACACTATATATTTAAGAAAACCAATTGGTATAAAAGACAATAATGTAAATAGTAATGATTGTTGGAAACTCAAAAAGAGTCTTTACGGGTTGAAACAATCTGGGTTTGAGTGGAACCAATATATTGTGAAAGAGTTAAACAATATAGGTTTTAAATCTGGTTTAGCAGATCCGTGTAAATAATGGAACGGTGTCATTATTATTATTATTTACAGATGATATTGCTTTGATAACTAAGACTAATAATGAAGCTAATGAGATTATATCATTATTAGCCAAAAAGATAAAATTAAAGCATTTAGGTGAAATTAAAAGGTATCTAGGATTGACAATTAATAAAACAAATAATGGTTTTAAGATATCTCAAGAAGATAAAATTTGCCAATTAATTAAAACGTATAAAATGGAACTTTGTAAACTGGCAAAGACTCCAATGAGTCAGGAAGTTTGCCAAACTAATGATCAAAGTCCCAAATTTGATAAGTCCATATATCAACCTTTGATTGGTAGCTTATCATATATAAGCAATTGGTCAAGGCCAGATATAGCTTATAGTGTAAATCAGCTGGCACGTTTTAATTCAGATCCAAAACAATGTCATTGGCAATCCTTAAAAAGAATATTGAGATATCTTAAAGGAACAATGAACCATGCATTGTATATAGAACCAAAGGGTGATTTGAGTCTTAGTGCCTATGCAGATGCAAGTTTTGCAACTGATATAAACACTAGAAAATCAACATCTGGGATGGCTATATTATTTGGTAAGACACTGATAGGGTGGAGGTCAATCAGAAAACAGCATATTAGCTTATCCACGATGGAAGCTGAATTTTCATGTCTGTCATTATTATGCACTGACTTGATTTTCTACAAACAGTTGTTGTTGGACATGGGTATAACTGTAAAAGATTCCATTATTGTGTACGAGGATAAACAAGCAGCTATAAAGTTAGCTACTAGTCTTGCTGTAAAAACTAGATCAGAACATACTGACTTAAGATATTTAAATGTAAGAGAATCAGTGAAAAATGGACTAATAAAATTGGAATACTGCATGTCAGAAGAAAACATTGCAGACCAATTTACAAAAGCTCAAGGAGCAATTAAGTTTAAAGAAAGTTGTGAAAAATATTATTTAAAGATGTAAATGATTCATAGTTATTATTTAACCTAAAAGGGGAGAATGTTAGGGATAACATTGTTTACCCTAACTGGTTTAGGTGAAATAATAACTATGAATCATAGTTAGTGTATGTTAAAGTGTCTGCAGCTTTAACTGTGAAATAGCAATTAAGGGAGTGGTTATGAAAACAATATAAAAGTAGCAAGTCTACAGCTTGCTTACTCTGGCTTTGATGATCCCTCATTACTGCTTGGAATCAAGACTGCATTGCTCGAACGGGAGAGACAACAAAGGACTGATTTGTAAGTGAACTGACATAGGATATTCTACATGGACTTTGCTAACTGAATATCCCTGAATGGACTGACTACATGATAAATGACTATTGGACTGATATTTGACTATGCCATTAACTTATAATGGAATAAACTATATTCTTGATAGCACAAGCGTATCTGTTATTTTTACTGTATGTTAATAAACATACAAGCTTAGCTCACTCATTTATCTGTGTGCCTATCTGACTAACGCTGCACATTCTGTTTAGCTTGTCTCCCTAACCCTGGTTGGGGAACCCAGGCTTAACAGGAATATATTGAAAAGTGCTGGATAATAAAGAAGATGATCTTGAGTGAGATGGTCAAACTCAGTTGCCACAGCAACAAGGGATAACATTATTTTAAACCCAGAACATTTGGAATTGGCTCAGAAAGAATCCTTCCTAATTCACTGAATTATTAGAAGGAGGTGTTACAATCCAATCAAAATAGCAAGATTCTGTTATTATAGCCAATCTCAGTAAGACTAGTTTTAGCTTACTGTGGTATAGATGTTTTGGTCTAGTTTGGCCAGAGGGGCTGATGGAACTAGTAGCACAGAAGACAAATAGAGAGGCATAAGAATCTTGGAGAATTTAGGGGCTGCCAGAAAACTGCAACAGTGAAGCCAAAGGAGGTACCACTCAGAAGCTCATGTTTCTAACCTGTTAGATCATGGGAAAAGAGACTTGAGACCAGTGTGACTTTCAGCTCTTTATTTAGTTCCTAAAGTCTGTTCTAACGGTGGAGCCGCGGCAGCCTCTTTTATAGCAGCTGCTCGCAGCTCTCGGCCAATGACGGCTCTTTAAATCTCCCGTCGATCCGACGGGCCAATCACAAGGCGGCAATGCAAACCAATCAAGGTAGCGTTTCTGAACCAATCACCAAGCAGTATTTGCGGTCCAATCAGAAGATGGTATTTTAAGTATGTTAATATAGAACACCCCTCCCCTCTTGGTTTAGCCCGACCTACGTTACATAGTCCCGTAAGTAGGCGGGCTTTTTATGGTGTCTAATTGACCTGCGCAGCTCAGTTGTGTCGTTGTATTTGGCTGGTTCGGATGGGATCGCTGTCTCTCCTGTCCTTCTCGGTGGAACCTCCTGGAAGGGTGAGTCAGTCCTGACGCTCCCACCCGGTCTACCTGGGCTGGCTGAGTCGGCTCTGCCGCTCCCGCCTGGTTTATCCGGGCTGATTGAGTCGTCTCAGCTGCCTCTTCAGGAGTGGCCTCGTGTTGGTTTTCTGCTGCCAGTTCCCTTCTATCGAAATCACCAGCCGGTGAGTAGTTTTGGTTTCTTAATGGGCCTACCGCTGGTGTTTGTTGTTGGTTTATTTGTTGTTGTGTTGTTATCAGGTTTTCTCCTCCCCTTTGATTTATGTTTGGGTGACCTCCCCCCTCTCTGGTTCTGTTATAGTCTTTTTGTTGTGGTCTTTGTGTGTGTTCTGTGTTCCCGGTGTCGTCAGTGTTTCTTTCCATTGTTCTAGACCTTAGTTGGTCTACGTGTCTCTTCCAGCTCCTCCCTTCCTCCGTTTCTAATCGGTATGACCGGGGTCCCGTTATTCTAGCTGGTATCCAAAGTGGGTCTCCCGTAAGGTTTTTTGCGTATACCAGATCCCCTGTTGTAAATGTGCAGTATTTACTGGAGGAGTCTGGTGGCTTTTCGGGGTTGTATGTTGGGTGTAATCTGTCCAGGTGTGAGCGTAGTTTCCTGCCCATCAGGAGTTCTGCTAGGCTCTTGTTAGTCAACATGTTCGGCGTTATATGTTGGATGGTTAGCATTTTATTGATTTTGTCTTGAATTTCACCCGTGTCTATTTTATCTAGTGCCTCTTTCGTATACCGAACCATGCATTCTGCCCGTCCGTTTGTAGCCGGGTGAGCGGGCGCTGATGGGGCATGCCGTATGACCAGTTCAGTGAGGAATTTTTCGAATGACAGGGCTGTGAACTGCGGCCCATTGTCCGAGACTAACAAGTCCGGTAACCCATGCGTTGTGAAAAGTTTTCTTAGCTGTCTGAGGACAACTTCTGTCATTCTGGCCTGTATGACTGTGACCTCCAGCCAATTGGAGAAAGCGCCAACAATTATTAAAAATGTATATCCTTTTGTGGGTCCAGAAAAATCAATATGGATTCTCGACCAGGGGCCCCTAGGTGTCTCCCATTGGAGGGTAGGTGCAGGAGGGGGGGTAGGTCTGGCTTTTTGGCATTTATCGCATGTTCCCACCCATATCTCAATGTCTTTGTCCATCCTGGGCCACCAGACGTAACTCCTGGCCAGGGATTTCATTTTGATGATACCCAGGTGTCCCTCATGTAGCATGCACAGTACTTTTTCCTGCATTATTTTTGGAATGACAACTCTATTCCCCCACAGTATACATCCGTTCAATATTGATAGTTCAGTTTGTGGTTTCTGAAGGGTTTAAACGCCTCGCAGTCATCGGTTATCGGCCACCCTTTCCCTACCCAGTTTAAAATCCGCGCCAGTTATTATTAGCAATTATGCTATAGCACCCAAAAAAATCCCCACAGAATCCATCATATGTGCAGTAGAATCCAGCCTAAATAAATTAAATACAGATGAAGCTGAAAGAGTAAGACACCAGGTTACTAACATCCTATGTACAAGAAAACCACCCAAAAGCAACTTGCACAAAGAAGAACTCAAAGTGCTACAAGCCCTAAAAAATGATAACAGCATAATCATATTTCCAGCAGACAAAGAGAATGCCACAGGAGTAATGGATAGAAAAGACTACGGAACAAAATTGACAGACCTACTCCAAGACTCCACATACAAAACTATAAACATGGACCCAA
The DNA here is from genome assembly GCA_015471245.1 of Laticauda colubrina. Taxonomy (NCBI): domain Eukaryota; kingdom Metazoa; phylum Chordata; class Lepidosauria; order Squamata; family Elapidae; genus Laticauda; species Laticauda colubrina. Next base: position 10,186,619 of record BLBF01000037.1, read on the forward strand.
TCACGTATCTGGAAAAATTAACCAAGAAGAAAATCATAACCAGCCACATGAGCAAAGAGATCCAACAGACAATCATTCCAAGGGAAAAATCATCCAGATGCCCCAAACTATACGGCCTCCCAAAAATACACAAAGAAGGCATACCTCTCAGACTCATAGTCAGCTCCAAAGGAACACCACTACAAAACCGAGCTAAACACTTAGCAAAACAGCTACAGCCCCATGCTGAAATCACAGCTTCACATGTACAAAACTCATACCACTTCTTGGAAATGATCAAAGATCTACACGTAGAACAAGAAGATCGGCTTGTAAGTTTCGACATGGTTTTCACTATTCACTCAAGTCCTGATAAAAGAAACTCTTGAAATCATCAAAAATAAATACCAACCAGCTAAACACCTCATGGAACTAACAGAACACTGCTTAACCAACACATATTTCATACACAAAGGACAAAGATACAAGCAAAATGAAGGAGCCCCTATGGGATCACCACTGTCACTCATCATTGCAAACCTGTTCTTTGAAGAATTCTAATCCAGAGCCTTGACTAATGCCACCCACAAATGCAAACTATGGTTAAGATACATTGATGACACATTTGTAATTTGGCCCCATGGAAAAGAAAACCTAAACAATTTCCTAACATACCTAAACAGCACACACCCCAAAATCAAGTTCACCATGGACACGGAAACAAATAAACAACGACCATTCCTAGATGTACTAATCTACAAAAAAACAGATGGCACACTAGGACACACTAGGACATACCAGAAGAAAACACCAACCGCTACCTCAACGCCCAATCCCACCACCACCTAGCACATATAAACTCCGTGGCCAAAACGCTAATTGCCAGAACCAAACGCCTGGCAGACAAGACACACAGAAAGACTGAACTATGCACCCTGACTAAAGTACTGACAGCCAATGGCTTCCACAAAAGCAAAATTACTGGCTTGATCCACAAAAACACACTAAGACATAATGGAGACCTAGAAGATGACCTATGGAACAGCTGTCCTGCCCTACATAAGAGGTACTACAGTCAAAATCAGTAAGATACTACACAGGCATCACATCAAGACTGCCTTCAAAACAGACAGAAAAATAGCAGCCATCCTTAGAAACCCCAAAGATAAAATTGACCTGGAAAACCAAGGCATATACCAAGTCCCCTGTGCATCATTCCCTGCCACATACATTGGACAGACCAATAGAAGAAAAAGTACCCACCTGGATGAACACAAAATTCAGTAAAAAAGCTGGAACACACTTTTTCACTGGTACAACACATGAAAGCCACAGCTTATAGCATCAACTTCAATGGCTTCAAAACCCTAGGTACTATAGAAAAACCCAGCCACAGAATTATCAGAGAAACCATAGAGATTGAAAAAAGACCTGAAAGCATGAACAGAAGAGATGAGTCCACCAGTCTGTCAATCATTTGGAAGCTTGTACTCTCAAACAAAAAAATATCCACACGCCAGCCAAACACCAAGGTACAAACAGATCCCCCCTGATACCTCCAGCTCAAACACACCCCAACCAGGCACCCAGATGAAACCTGGCTTCCTAATAAATGATAGTCGTCCATTTACTCGGAGCCAAGCCACACTAAAAGCCTCCGATACAGGAACACAATGTTCCCTCCAATACAGGAACACAATGTTGCCAGCCAATAGAAGGAGGAGCTGACATTGCAACGATACTGCATGCAATCTTGGAGGTCTGAGATTGCAGCCAATATCTTTGCCCCTGGTTGGTCCAAATGGACCTAAACCATCCCGAAGAGATGGTGATAGTGAAGGGTGCATCCTGTAGATCCCAGGGATATCACAAACTCCCTGGCTGATCCAGGAGAAGCCCTTTTGCCAGCGGTAGAGAGGCAGCCCCCAAAGCTGCTGAAGTTGGGACAGCTCCGAATGGAAGAGGTTGAAAGAGAAAGTGTGTCGGTTTGGTGAGAACTGTTCTTTTATTATTCTAAGACTTAAAAGGACTTCAAAGGACACCCTAAGGGGAAAAAGAATCTGTAAAAGTTTTGACAGAACTGAATAAGCGGCGGTTTTTAAACAGAAGTATCAAAGAAAGGCTTTGTTTTATGTTTTCTATGGCTGGATTCCTGTTGCGATTCAGCATTTGCTAATTGGACTGGTTTTTTCCCTATTTATTCATATCTATTTTTTCCTCTTCTCTTCTTTTTTGATTTTGTAATATTTTAAGTTAGAGGCTTTTTAAAATATTTTAGATTAGAGGCTCCCTTAAGCTGTACTTTTTTTTAACTTTTATTACATTTTGTCTGGGAAAGGAGGGTGAGAGTGAGAGTAAAGAACTTTTTTAACACTGCCAACGAGAGGCTTGTGAAATTCTTTTTCAAGAACATTGCTACATGATAAGATAGAGGGAAGAGCACGGAAGAGTGTTACTGCAGGTGTTCTGGATTTCTATCAACAATTGAAACTTGGCTTTGAAGTTTGGAGAGAGCTATGACAAGAGCCTTGGATAATTAAATAAAGTGCAGTGTGTTTATTTTGATTTTCTTAAGTTGGGTCACCCCCCCTCACCACCTGTACTGTTCATTTTTTCTTTTTAAAAACTTTATTTTTGTAATATTTCCATCTTTGCTTTGTATTTTAAAGGGAAAGCCTCAAAATTTTTCTTTTTTCTTTTCCTTTCTTCTTTGGGACTTTTTGTTTTTTTCATATGCTTTTTGTTTTGAAAACTTTCAATTGGATTAAGGTGTTGAAGAACCTGAAGAATTACTTTTTCTCTCTCCTTTTTTTTTTAATTATTATTGGGGTTTTTTCTCAACCATTTTTATTTTTCATTTTGGATCATAATTGGCTATTTCATAATTGGATTAGAGTTTAGAAGAACCTGAAGATCCTGAATTGTTTAAAATGAAATTTAAAAGCTTCTGGAAATTTATAGCTTCTGGCTCTTCAACTTCTACTTCTGCCTCCCCACCATCTGGAGGACAACTTTCAATTCAGACAATGTTAAAGCAAGACAAAGATCAAGAAAGAGTGACTCTACAGATGATTATGCAAGTAATCCAAGACCTTAAAATAAAATCAGATACCAATGAAAAGAGAACAGAAAATATTGAGGAAAGAACAGAGAAAACTGATGAAAAGGTGGAGAATATTCAACAAATGATGGTGAAATATGATGAGAGATTCCAAAAAATTGAAGAAGACAAACAAAGAGACAAGAAGATTGGAGATATTAATATCAGATTAACAGTGGTTGAACAAGATAAAACATAGAGGAAGAAAAAGGACAAAATTTAGCTGAGATAATGAAAGAAATATTGGCTGAAGCTTTGGAAATAACAGAAGAGAAGATGATGGATGGAGTAGATGAGGTATACCGAGTTTTTACAAGATATGCGATGAGAAATAACCTACCAAGAGAAGTTCATATCAGATTTACAAAAAAAGCCATTAAAACACAAATATTACAAGTGGTAAGAGAGAAAACATTGACAAAGAGATAGTGGATACCTAGAAGAATGAGAGAGATGAGAAGACAATATCGATTTCTGACTAAAATGCTATTGAAAAAAGAGGTGAATTACAGATGGCTAATCCCAGAAGGGTTAATGTTTACATGGCAAGAACAGAGATATAGAATTGATTCAATCAAGAAAGCAGAATTATTCTACGCAGAATTTTTTGGAAGGAGAGAGGAGGCAGAAAAAGAGATTTCACTAATTGAATTCCAAGATGACCAAATGAAAACTGAAAAAGAAGGCACAGAAGGTGGATCGGTGGAGACTAAAGAATAACGTGAACCAAGATCTACGAGAGCTGCCAAACCTAATTATAAAGCATAATTATGGAAGAGAAAAAACTAATTACAATGAATATAAATGGACTTAATTCAGCTGTTAAAAGAAGGAAAATTTTTCACAGATTAGAGAAACTAAAATTTGATATAATTTGTCTACAAGAAGTACATATTCAAAAACAATATGAACAATTGTTGATACAGCCAAAATTAGGGAAAATATTTACTTCTTTGACTCAATGTAAGAAAAGAGGAGTGGTTTTATATATCAAAAAGATCATTTCAGCAAAATTGATTTATACTGATAAAGACAGAAGAGTATTAATGGTGGAAATAATGGACAATAATACGAAAACACTCTTGATTGCAATTTATGCTCCGAATGATAAACAAGAAGAATTTTATAAAAAATTACACATGAAAATAATTGAACTGGACTATGTCAATATAGTTATGATGGGAGATTTTAATGGAATTGTAGACAATAAACTGGACTATATAACAACAAAAACAACAAAGCAAAATAGGAAGACTCTCCCCAAATCCTTTTTTAAAATGATAGATGAAATAAATTTGAAAGATATATGGAGAGAAAGAAATGTTAAAACCAAACAATACACTTTTTACTCAAATAGACATTTAACATGGTCCAGAATAGATATGATTTGGACTTCAACAGAATTAATATCGAATATTCAAGAAACAAATATCAAAACAAGTACTTGGGCAGATCATAATCCAATGACAATTAAATGGAAAGGACAAAAAAGAAGATCGAGATGGACGTTAAATAATACTATTGTAAAGGAGAAGGATTTTATACAGCAGATGGAGAAAGAATTGTTTTTTTTCTTTAGAGAAAATAAAAAAGAAGATACTTCAATTCAGAACGTATGGGACACAATGAAGGCATATGCTAGAGGCTTGATAATAGACTACACAAGGAAAAGCAACATTAGGAAAAGGCAAGCCACGGAAGCTTTAGAAGATGAGTATAAAAGACTCGAAAAAGAACTACAGAAAATGCCACAGAAAAAAGACATTAAGCTAAAACTGGATACAATTAAACATAAAATGAGTTTGATAGAGAAAGAAGAATTAGTACAGAAAATCAGAAATGCTAAGCAGAATTATTTTGAGGATGCAAACAAACCAGGTAGATGGTTAGCATACAAATTGAGAAAGGAAAAAGAATCAAGGAAAATACCGCAGTTAATAGATGATCAAGGTCAGGTTTGTCATGGCAATAAAGAGAAGGAAATCATTCAAGACTTTTATGGGAAATTATATGAGCAAGAGAATATTGATGAGGAAAGAATTAAACAGTATTTACAGAATGCTAATCTACCTAAGATACCTAAAGAGACTGAAAAAATGTTAGAAAGCAACATAACCATGATGGAGTTAACTGAAGCACTTAAACAAAACAATGGGAAGGCACCAGGCCCAGATGGACTTCTGGCAGAATTCTATAAAACATTGCAAGAATCGCTGAACCTTCCATTGCTAGAAGTCATGAATGAAGTTATGCTAAAGAAGAAGATACCTAAAACATGGTCAGAAGCCTATATTACACTTATTCCAAAAGAAGAGACTGATCCATTACAAATTAAGAATTATAGACCTATTTCTTTATTAAATGCAGATTATAAAATCTTTGCTTCAATATTGGCAGAGAGACTCAAAAAATATTTAAATAATTTTATTCATTCTGACCAAAATGGATTCCTGCCAAAGAGACAAATTGAAAACAATATGAGAGTAATATTGGACACTTTGGAATATTATGAGGCTCACCCCGAAAAACAAATGGCTTTGATATTTTTAGATGCACAAAGGCATTTGATAATGTGAACTGGAGATTCATGTTATTATTATTATTAGAACAGATGGGCTTTGCTAGAAAATTTATTCAAGCAATACAAGCCATATATTATAAGCAAATGGCAAAGGTAATGATAGAGGGAGAATTAATGGACTCTATCAATATAAGAAAAGGTACAAGAAAAGGTTGCCTACTTTCACCTTTGCTATACATATTAACTCTGGAAGTGTTAAATAGAAACATTAGAGACGGAAAGAGTATAAAAGGAATGAAAATTAAAAAGGAAGAATTTAAATTGCAAGCTTTTGCAGATGACTTGGCTTTTATTTTAGAAGACCCTTTAGAAACAGCACCAAAACTATTGGAAAAGATAGAGGCATATGGTCAGGTGGCCGGCCTGAAAATAAACAAAGACAACGCCGAAGCGTTGCCTAGCTTCCCGTCAAATACATCCTGGAAGTCCTTCATCAGGCTCTCCTCCCAGTCTGCCTCTCTTCGATCCCCAGAGGCGCAAACCATTCTAGCCCCAGCAGGCTTGGGTGATCCTTGTCCACTATTGTTAATGGGGGGATTTCTGAGTGTTCCTTGAAGGTTATTTGACAATGTCCGACTCCGACGATCCTGTTCCCCTGGTAGTCCTTCAAGATCAGTCTTTGGTTCTCTAGTTCTCTTTGCCGTATGCTGGGTATTAGTCGTTTTATGGTGTCCCAGAATACCATAGATAGGTATGATCCAGAGTCCACTTCCATCTTGCACTCTTGGCCTTCAATGTTGACTTGTACATGTATGTTCGGGCATCTGTCACACTCGAATGCCCAATGGTAATCATTTGGTGGGTCTCTTCCTTCCGGTAGGGTTCACTCGGCTGCTTATTTCTGCTTTCGTGACTCCAATGGCTACCTGCCTGTCCATCTCTAGTCCTGGCGGGGTGCTGTCTCATCGCCTAGTGCTGTAGCTCTTTTTATTTCGGCAGACCCTAGCAATGTGTCCCCGTTTCTTGCAGTGCCAGCAAATAGCATCTAGGAAATGGCACTCGGAGCAGGGGTGGTTTCCTCCGCACCCGGTGCATTGGAAACCCAACTTATGTTCTCTCCTTTCCTGTCTGTATCTTTTCGACTGGAGTCTATGTATTTCTTCCTCCTCGTCATCGGCCTCGGATAAGGACTCAACGTCCTCGTGGTGCGCGGTAGTGGTGGTGGTCTTTTGGTTTTCCTCTTACTTCCTCTCTCGGAGTTGGCTTATTTCTGCCGGTATTTGCTGGGTCACCGCATTCATTTTCTGCATGGTTGCTGCTGACTTCTTTGCGGCTTCAGCTGCGGTGGCCTCGACAATGGCCTTGGTAACTGTGAAGTTTGGTCGGGTCAGTCATCAGCTCTGTAATGTGAGATCCCTCAGTCCTAGGACCACGCGGTCTCTCATGGCTTCGTCCATATTGAGAAACTCACAGGCACTGGCAATGTCCCTCAGAGCCACCACAAATTCCCCGACACTCTCACCTTCTCTCTGGTCTCTTTTATAAAATTCGTGTCTCCTGATAAGGTTGGAGACGCCCGGTGCATAATGGGCTCTCAGTAGTCAGTCCAGCTCTGGCCATGCCATCTGTTTAACGTCCTGAGGTTTGGCCAATGCTTTGGCCATTTTGAACACTGTGGGCCCACAGTGTGTCAGGAACATGGCTCTCTTCCTTTTATTGGTGATCCCTTGCAGGCCGTTGCTCTCGAGGAACATGAGGAATCAGTCAATGTACGATTCCCAGTCCTCTGTTGTGGGGTCAAATGGTGCGGGTGGCGAGTTGCTGCCGGCCATCTCGTCGGTTGGTCAGTCCTCGTTGCCACATGCTCGCCTGGTCTCCTTTGTCTCAGTATCCCACCTTCGTCGCCAGTGTTCGATCGCAGAAAAAGAGACTCGAGACCAGTGTGACTTTCAGCTCTTTATTTAGTTCCTAAAGTCTATTCTAACTGTGGAACCGCAGCAGCCTCTTTTATAGTGGCTGCTTGCGGCTTGCGGCCAATGATGGCTCTTTAAATCTCCCGCCGATCTGGTGGGCCAATCACAAGGTGGCAATGCGAACCAATCAAGGTAGCTTTTCTGAACCAATCACCAAGCAGTATTTGTGGTCCAATCAGAAGAGGGTATTTTAAGTATGTTAATATAGAACATAACCCAAAGTATAGAATATGAAAAATAAACACAGAGAACTTTAAATTCTACTCTAGACTTCATTAAAATTTGATGATACAACAACCAGATTAGACTATACTACTTGGAAGCTACAAGTTATTCAAAAAAAAAGTAAGTTCAATAGAAAGGGACAAGATATTCTGATTTCATATATGCCATAATGAAAGCATATGCCTGCTAGAAATTCATGAATCTGAATATGGAAATGTTATTAAGATCATCTAAGTCATCTATGTAAGAACAAAACAAAGAGAAAAAGATAATTTTGGGATATTATTTTAGATTGGGTAATACAATAAGGTTATCTTGTGACTGAACTGTATTTTTAATTGGTAACCTGGGACTTGCTTGAACAATTTCCCATTTCTCTGCAAAATGATATATCACTTTTCTTCTTTGTTTTATATGACCTCCAAAATAACAATTTTCTCCATTCAGATAATAATTTCTCATTCCTGCCTTTACTAGGTACCCAATATCTATGAAATGCTCAACCATGTGTCTAATATTTGCTAATTGTAACCTTCCTTTTCTGACATCTAAACAATAAAGTTTGTTAAGCCTGGGTTCCCCAACCAGGGTTAGGTAGACAAGCTAAACA
>BLBF01000037.1:10195036-10222886 GCA_015471245.1 Laticauda colubrina
TAACCACACCCACAGTTGCTATTATACAGTTAAAGCTGCATACACTATGATTTATAGTTAGTATTTCACCTAAAACAGTTAGGGTGAACAATGTTATCCCTAACAAAGTTATTTCATGACTTATTTCTCAAAAGCAAATTTAAGCAACTCTGGAACCCTGAGGTTAGGGGAATGAAGTTGGGATGCAGTGGGTTTGAAGAGCTATATAACTTGCCAGCAAAGGTAGCTCCCATTAGCTGGTTGCCATGACATGTCCCTCTTGTTCTTCCCTTCCCTGCCACAGCTAATAAGAAAGGGAATGTTTTTATGTAAGCAACCAGAATTATTTAAAAAAGTTTTTATTCTAATATCTCTTGTTCAATTCTACTTTGGCATCCAACTGCAGTCACTTCTTCAAGCAAGAGAAACCTTTCTACATCAAAGCAAAGTTTTAGAAATACGCAACAGAGAAAATTGGAGATTTCAACCAACACTACAAGGTCTAAAAGGTCCAATAAATACTCTGTTGTTAAAAATTTCATTTATTAGAAGATGATTAATGGAACAAGACACTGAACTATCTAGACTGAATTGGATGAAGATAGAATTTTGGGAGAAATAACTAAGTTATCCTTGAATTCACAATATCAAGGAGAGAAAAAGAGAAAAGTCAGATTTGTATAACAAACTTCAGAAAAGTAGATGTTCATTAATTCAGATAAAAGCTTATATATAGCAGCTAAAAATCTTAAAAGATAAAAATGTCTGTGAGGGATTAATAATACTATGAAAAGACAGATTTAAGGCACAATAAAAATCCTTCTGGAAAAAATAGCATACATTTAAAGAAACCAATACACACAAGGTTGAAAGAAAAAATAACATATTGCATATAGGAAATGAAATAAGGGCACATATCTAAAGAAAGATACAAGACAGTTGCTAGAAACTTTCAGGAATGCAGGGGTGGGATTCTACCAGCTCGCACCTATTCACTAGAACCGGTTGCTAACCCAGGTTGCCAGATCACAGCTTGGCTCTGCGGCCAAACTCAAGTCAAAATACGGCCAAATTATTTTCTCTCACGGCCAAATTTTCCGACCAATTTTTTTTTTGCAATATAACATGAGGATATATTGTTTTTTCTTTTTTTAACTGTTTTTTAAAAATCAAATCATAAAAAATAGTCTTTATTCGACAACATGACATGATGTCATGGGAATTTCTGCATTTCTTTACTCACATCCAGGCTAGGCAGCTCACTTCAAATAACCGCTACTACCATTTGGAAAGCTCAGGGCCAAATGCAGCGATCCTGAGAAGGGGGGAGCTAGGGCATGAGGGTTTTTAGGAGGATTCCCCCCACGATTGAAAAAATATAATCACTAAACAAATAAAATGACACAAAAATTTGTGCCCCTTTCGAAAGAGGGGCATCCTGCTGTTGCCATGGAGTCATCCAGTTCCTCAAAGGGGTGCATGGACCAATTTACCAGCCTCATCCACTCCCAAAGGGGCATGTTACTCTTTGCAGAAATAGTAAGAGAGAAACGCAGAAGGGTGGGGAAGCGAGCCACGAGGGGCAAGAAGGATGGGGTGTGGGAGGGCAAAGTCAACGGCCAGCCACCCTGGAGTTGGGGGACTAAGTGGATTTTCACTTCCCTCGGACAGGAGGACGATGGCATTTCTTTGCCCTTAGCACGTGAAAATAGCAGTCGCACTTTTATACCACTTCACGGTGCTTTGCAGCCTTCTCTAAGCGGTTTAGAGTCGGCATATTGAAACACACACACACACAACCACAACAACCTTAGGCCCCAAACCTTTGGTCTTCCAGCCCGTTGTGAGAAACAGTGGGGCTTCTGTGGCAACCGAAGAGGAAGCGGTTAAAAATTTCATTTAAAATGCCCTTCCAGGCTGCTTAGGAGCGTTTGCGTTTTGTTTCCTTTTCCCACCCCTCACAGAAACACACCCCTCAAAAAAAATGTTTTTTTCCACTAAGGTGGAAAAACCAAGCCGCAGCAGCTGGCTGGACGGGCCTTTATTTTTTTTTGGGGGGGGGGGTCAGGAACCGCTCTTGGGGGAAGCTCCCTGCCGCGCAGGACAGGAGAACTGAGGGGGGAAAGCGGTTGCTTTTCTGGCTAATCTTTCCCCCTTCCGAAGTCCCCAAACTTTTTTTTTTTAAACCAGGAGGAAGAGTTACAAAGAGAACAGTCATTTTCATGCGAATATATTGTATTGAAAACCGGTATTCGGCCAAAATTTCGATTTCACGGCCAAGCAACTTTCATATAGCCAAATTTCCAGCCAAATATATTTGGCTGGAGACATGATATTTTTTATGGCCAAACAGATTTCTAAACAGCCAGATTTCTCGAATTTGGCTGGAAAAACGGCCATATGGCAACCCTGATGGCAACCCTGCCTTCTAAGCAGTTTGGAGAACCGGTTGTTAGAAGAAATTACTGACCTAATCCTGTAAGGAAGGCAGGAAGGAAACATTCTGGTGTTGCTTACTGAAACTGCCTCTCTGTTAACCCTTATTATGTTCTTGGCAGGACCAGAATTCCTGTCTCAGGAACTTCTCTGGAGTTTTTTTTCCCTCCTTTGCTGGTGCTTTGCTTGTGTGGAGTGACATTCAAAGATATAATGGCACTGAAAAAGGTGACTTATGACCATTTTTCACACTTACGACTATTGCAGCATTCCCACAGTCATGAGAGGCCAGGTGAGGAGATGCGTGCCTCGATGTGAGTGATATTGAGTTGGCCACACCCAGCCAATGACATGACTACCAAGCCATGTCCATCTAGTCACATGACTACCAAGCCACGCCCACCACCTAAGCCACACCCACATAACCGGTTGTTAAAAAAATTGAATCTGTTAGCCTTCAAGATTTCTTCCCTTTGCTTTGCATCTTTCGGCTGTCATAAGTAACGGGGGGAGGAGGGGGGAATGGTTGTGGGAAGTGAGCTGGAGGTGTTACAAACCAGAACTGTATAAACTGGGGGGAGTTACATTCTTGCTTAGGTTTCAATTCTATGCCATGCACAGCTGCAACCCTTTATCAAACTATGACAAGGTCAACGGACAGAAGCCTCATCACCACCTGGAGATGCCCACATGATGATATACACAACTTTTAATTGGATGAGCCAACTGAACTATTGGGGGTGGGAATGTTGCCATTACTTTGTATATGTGATTTACACGCCCATTTTCTCAGATTCAGAATTCTTTTGTTGCTACCACTTGATTTCCAGTAAAAGCTATCTTTTCTCTAATTAAAGGAGTCATTAAAGTATTTCTTTCTTGGATATTGAATGGAGCATCAACTGACAGAATCCCACCCCTGAAGGAATGTATCAGAAAGGCTAAAAGGTTCAAAGAAATGTTCAAAATACTAAAATTGATTTTTCAGACACAAAAGAAGTTGTAGGTCTGTTGCAAGGACAAAAGGGGTGAGTAGATAATGGGTGATGGCAGGAAAACAGAACATTTTAACAGGTATTTTACATCTGACTTGTTTCAGAAGAAAAACAAAACTAACTGGCTGTCCCTGTGTCACTAGTGGAAAGACTTAGCTGAAGCTCAGAATAAGTAAGAAAGGTAAAGGAATATTTACCTAATTTAAATGAATTTAAAATTCCAAATCCAGATGAATTCCATTCTATAGTACTGAAAGAATTAGCAGGCATGATCTTTAGAACTGCTAACTGTAATCTAGAAGTCCTGGAAAACTGGCAAGTCCCAGAAGTTTGAAGGATAACAAATAATGCCCATCTTTTCAACAAGGAGAACACTGGGAATTGCACCCAACAGCTTGATATTTATACTGGGCAAGATCCTTGAACAGATTATTAAACAGCATGTTGGCAAGAACTTGGATAGAAATACAATGATTAACAAAAGCCAGCAAGACAATCTTATAATCTTTTTGGCTATTGCTATGAGCTCAATAAACCAGGACAGCACTATGGACAGGATGTTTCTTGATCTCAATAAACCTGTCATGATATCCTACTATGACAAGCGCTCTCTCATGATATCCTAAGTGGAAAAAAAATGAGCTAGATGATAGATAGACTCATAATTGGCTGAATCTATATAGTAATTTTTTATTTATTAAATTTATATTGCACCCATCCCACTGTTGAACAATTATGGGCAATATATGGCTGATGGTAGGAGCTGGCAACCAATGAAATGAGTTACTTCATGAGATTGTATGTTCTCCTTCCACAGAGATTTTTCAAACAAGCAGGACAGCCATTTATTCAAAGTACTCACAGACTTTACTGCAAAGACGGGGTTGGAGCAATGATTTATGAGCATTGTTTAGTTAATGATAATAACAAGAATATAACAGGAATATTATATATTATATTCCTGTTATAATATAACAGGAAATCCTTGACTTACAACCATTTATTTCACAATCATTTAAATTTACAATGCTTCTGGAAAAAAATGACTTACCGTCTATCCTTGCATTGTCAACAATCACAGAATCCCAACAGTCACAAGTTCAGAATTCAAGTGCTGGGCAATATATTTATGATGGGTGCAGCATCCCCAGTTAATGTAATTGCCATTTGCAACCTTCTCAGCTGGATTTAAACAATCAAAGTTAATGGGAGAGGCTGTGTTTTCTGAATGAGTTCATGATTCAACTAAACTGTGGCAAAATTGTCATAAAATTGGACACCAGTTATTTAAATAACTGCTTTATTTAGCAATGGAAATTCTGTTCCCAATTGTCATAAGTCTACCTGTAAGGTCTACCTATATTTGAGTTTGGTGTAACAGTTTATATGACAGGGAAGAAAATTTTCTCCATTGTTATAGGGCAACCATTTTATGTTTATTTGGAAGTAATTTTCATTATATTTGGGTCATGAATCTGAGAATGGTCATGGTCCTGAGAATCTGGAATATTCTTTGATTATTTCTGAACTCATCAACAAGTTCATTGTTCTTGTTATTTCACTGAAATAACAAAAACAGAACCAGAGAAGATTTAGTTAATGAAATAGCAGCTTATTTTTCCTCTATAAAAAGTACCAAGTACTCCAAAGAAACCCAGACTCTAGAGACAGATGCAATACAGAAAATAATAAAAAAGAGGAGGTATCTTGGTGCAAATAAAGGATAAAGTATAAATACTATAAAAGGATTAACAGTACAAAGCAGTAAAAACCACTTATCACCTGAAGATGAACTTCACAGCATACATCTTCTATGAATTCATTCCACATTTGTTTCGCCTAAAACTAACAGGACAAAAATAGACATTTTAAAAGAGCAAGTGAATAAAACAGTGTAAAATATTGGGACTTTGATTAAACCAGTAATACATCCTTTGCTACACGAAATTAAAAATTAATAATAATGTCATGAGAAGAAAGTAGGTGTTCTACAAGTATGCAAAGAGAATACATATTCTACTTGTCCAGCTATGTTATATTATGAGGGTCTAATGTAATTTATACTTTTTCAACTATATTCTATATTGGTCTTTCTTGTCAGGTTGGATGTATTTCTGATTCTTGTTTCAATGTATAACAAGCTAATTTGCTTGAAAAAGCTTTTAATTCTGCCAACCAATATTTTACAAAGATTATCCTAAGCTCCAGAGTCCAATTTAATGAAAAGTAATGGCAGTAAGATAACTTGTATTCAATATTCAAGTATCATCAGATTCATTCTGCTCTGCTTGTAAATCTCCGGAATTCAATTAATCTGCTTAAAAGTGAAGCCTAATCCTATATATCTTTAATGGGGAACATCTCCTTTTTTGGTTCCATATAACTTTATTATATATACTATACACACACACACACCTGTCCCAAAACCAGGTTACTTCTCAAAATCTTCTGTATCAGTCAGGATTCGTGATAGAGTTTCTCTTCCAAAATACAATTTGATTAATGACTTCCATTCTTTCCAACACTGAATATTATTTGGCTCAAAGAAAATCTGCAGCAATCTGCCTTAGCTGAGATTGACTCCTAACACATGAACTGTTGGAGAAAGCTGCTATATTTAAAGTTTTAACAGTCCATGAGAAAACTACTTGAAAAAAGAAATGGACTCAAATGTAGGAATTTTGTTTTAAACAACTTCAATTCACTGTGTTTTTCTTGAAGGGTTACCAAGAATGTACTATTTTGTTGCTAGAAATTTATGCAATAGTATAATGCAAAATTTCCAACAATTTCAAAAGGAATTTTTGTACAGGTAGTCCTTGACTTACAACAGGTTGCTTAGGTAACAACAGCACTGAAAAAAGTTAGCTATGACCATTTTTCACACAACTATTGTAGCATCACCATGATCATGTAATTTTCATTTGGATGCTTGACAATTGACTCACATTTATGACAGTTGCAGTGTCCCAGGATCACGTGATCCCTTTTTACGACCTTCTGACAAGCAAAAGTCAATGGGGAAGCCAGATTCACTTAACAAATGTGTTACTAATTTCACAACTGCAGCGATTCATTTCACAAATGTGGCAAGAAAGGTCGTAAAATAAGTCAAAACTCACTTATCAAATTTTTCACATAACAACATAAATTTGGGGCTCAATTGTGGTCATAAGTTGAGGACTACCTATATATGGGTAGATCTTAACTTATTACCACAATTGGGACCAGGATTGCTTAGCAAGTCATTTGATAAATTGTACTTGATTTATGACCATTGTTTATATGGTTAAACAAATCACGTGGTTATTACGAAAGTGCAGCTTCTGCCAGTGACTTTGCTTGTTTGGAAACCAGCTGGGAAAGTTGCAAATGGCAATCAAATGACCCATGTAGTCATCATTAATACATGCTGGTTGCCAAGAATCTAAATTTTGATCACATGGCTGTGGGGATGCTGCAAAAGTGCTGATGAAACTTTGAACCATTACTAAATGAATAGTTGTAAATCAAGGACTACCTGTATACTCACTAAGTATATACTCGTCATGCTTTTAGGTCAATGTGCAGATAGACAGCATATTTATGTTAGACTTGGCTGATTTTTTTTTCATATTCTTAGTTACGTGGTTAACATTATGCTTCTGTAACTTAATGTCCCTGAAACAAACTGTTTTGCATATACTGGAGTAATTCTCAAATCTAAGTGAATCCTAGCAATTTACAGTTCATTTCATTTAGCTTTTCTGTTAATGAAATGCTCACTTCTTAAATCATGTCACACATTTCCTGCTTACTGAACTAAAAGGCATAGACCTTATAGAAAGGATATGTTAAATTTTTTCAATCTATGGAAAAAAGGTTACCATGGTGAAAAAGGTAAGAATATAGTTGGTTTGTCTTTGATTGGCAAGGCAATTGGTGCTTATCTTACCAAAGCACCAAAAGGTAAGACCTTCCAATGGATGGAAACTAATCAAGGAGAGATGCAACCTAGAACTAAGGAGAAATATCTTCATGGTGAGAGCAGTGAGAACTAGAGAACTCGAAACTGAATGCCTTGCCTTCAGAAATTTTGGGTGCCTATCATTAGAGGCTTTCAGGAAGAGACTAGACAGTCACTTGTCTGAAATGGTAGGGACTCTCCTACTCAAGCAGGGGATTGGGCGAGATGAGCTCCAAGGTCTTTCCAACTCTTGTTATTCTATGTTAAGAGTTATAAAGTTATAAAGAGAATAAAAATCAATACCAACTACAAAAAATGAGAGAAAGAAAGAAAGAGGGAGAGAAGGAGGGAGGAGTGTGAAATAGGAAAAAGATGTAACCTCCTTCTTCATCCCAGCAAGTTAAAAATAAATTTATTAGTTTATCACCATCCCTAAATAAAAGTAAGCTCTCTTTGCCCCATATCTCATCTCAGTAATACAAAAAACAAGGTCCAAATGCTACATCTATTAATCCTTTTCACCAAAGTCCAGCAAAGGCAACTAGGTAGAACTACTTTGCTCAAACAAGCTTATAAATCTTCACTGATTTTTAAAAATTATTCTTAACCCCTTTACAAAAAAATTTCAGAAGCAGTTTGCTGCTCATCTGTGTTTCAAAGCAAAAATCCTCAGAACTTTAACAAATTTCTTTTGTATAAATAACTATAATGTATCCTTCCAATTGACACTTCTAAAGAAAGTCCTTACAAATCTTAGCAGACCTCTTTCCTCTATCTAGAAGGGAGGAAAATCCAGATCAGTTTTCTTGGTTAATATCTGTTCATCTCTTTAGGGAATGAGTCATCCATCTGATCCATTTGTATTACATTTAAATCCTCCTTCAAATTAATTTCCTAGATATCCATTGTTCTCTATGGAACTTGGTAGGTTCCAAGTTCCTCTTTCTGATTGGCCGAAAAGGCCACTCGCGGATTGGTTATTCAAGAACCAATCCGGGAAGCCCGCCAAACGGCAGGAACAGTCCAAAGAGTGTCATTGGCCACAAGCCGCAGGCAAGCCACTATAAAAAGGGTTGCCGCGGCTTGGGCTGTTGTTCTGTATACTTTTGCCTTGCGAGTTTAATAAATAGTTGTTGTTTGGAACCCAGTCTCACATGCTTCTTTCCAGATGGAACACTGGCGATGAGGATGGGATCGTCGTAGAAGGTGAGACCGAAGCACGCGGCGATCTGAACCAAGTGAGAGATATGGCCGGAAATAATGCACCATTCAATCCTGATGAAGAGGATTGGGAATCGTATATTGATTGCTTTCTTATGTTTTTAGAAAGCAACGAAATGGAAGAAATCTCAGACCAAAGAAAGAGGGCTGTCTTCCTTACACACTGTGGACCGGCCGTCTTTAAAATAGCGAAGGTGCTGGCGAAACCCAGAGATGTCAAACAGGTGACTTGGTCCGACCTGAACGGAATGCTCCAAGTACACTACGCACTGGTGGTCTCAAATTTAATAAAAAAGCATGAATTCTATAAGAGGGACCAGAAGGAGGATGAAACGATCGGAGATTTTGTAGCAGCCTTGAGACACATCGGAGGAGTCTGTGAGTTCCAGAACATGGACGAGGCCATGAGGGACCGCATGGTCCTCGGTCTGAAGGACACTACCCTTCAGAGCAAACTCCTGAATAGGCCAAACATAACCGTGGCCGAGGCCATTGCTGAGGCAACCGCCGCCGAAGCAGCTAAGAAGTCAGCAGCCACCATGCGGCAAATGAACACAATTCAAGACCTGCCAAACCAACCCAGGGAGAAGAAGGCACAGGGAAGAAAGAAACAACCCACAGCGACAGCCCACTATGAAGACACTGAATCCTAGAGTGATACCGAGGATGACGATGAAAACATCCATAGACTCCATTCAGATAAAAAATGGCGCAAAAAGAGGAGAAATCAGCGGGAGTTTAAATGTGCGGGCTGCGGAGGCAACCACCTGCGAGCTGAATGCAGGTTCCTTGATGCAATATGCAGGGCTTGTAAAGGGGGCACATCGAAAGGGTCTGCCACAACAAAAAGAGCTACAGTCCAAAAAGAGATGGCAGCACCCCTCCCAGACATGAAGAAAGACAAGCCAGCAGCAGTTGGAACCGTAACAAGAGAACCAATGACAAGGAAGAAATGCATCAGTCACCATTGACAATGCCAGGACGGAGAGTGAAAAGAAGGTTCAGATAGAGGTGAGCATCGAGGGGAGACCCTGTGAGATGGAAGTCGACTCAGGGTCATTCCTATCCATGGTATCCTGGAATACCATCCGGCACCTGATACCAAACACAGAAAGAACTACAGAAACAAAGACTAGTGTTAAAAGACTATCAGGGAAATCGAATTCCAGTAGTAGGCCTTGGACATTTCCTCATCAAATTTAAAAACCACACCAAAATCTTGCCTCTGACCATCGTTGACCGAGACCACCCTAGTCTGCTAGGGATCGAATGGTTCGCGTCCCTGGGAATCGGGATGACCGGGATCAACCACATCGCTACAACCAACTGGGAGGAGAGCCTGCTCCAAGAATTCCAAGATGTTTTCAGCGGGACTCTAGGAAAATACAAGGGGACCCCAATTTCATTTAGCCTAGACCCGAAAATAGCCCCATCCGTTTAAAGGCCAGACACTTTCCATTCGCATTAAAACCAAAAATTGATGAGCAACTGAATAAATTAATCACTCAAGGGGTTTGAGACCCAATCGACCATGCCAAGTGGGAAACCCCTATCGTCACACCGGTGAAGCCAGATGGGTCAGTGTGCATCTGCGGAGACTATAAGGCAACCCTGAACAATGCGCTCCAACAAAGTGCATACCCAGTACCGGTAGTGCAACATTTACTGCACTCGCTAGGGGGAGGAATTTTTTTTGCGAAGCTCGACCTCGCACAGCTGAAGACATCAGAGGGAGTCTCTTTGTGCCCAGGTTTTTTCCTGGCTTGTGGTGTGGAGATCTTTCTATTTGAGAGTGCAGGCTTCCAAATGATTGACAGTCTGGTGGAATCATCTCTTCTATTCATGCTTTCAGGTCTTTTTTCAATCTCTATGGCTTCTCTGATGATTCTGTGGCTGGAGTTTTCTATAGTGGCTAGGGTTTTAGTGCCACTGAAGTTGATGCTGTGACCTGTGGCTTTCATGTGTTGAGCCTCCAGCTCAAACACCCCCCCCCCACCAGGCACCCAGATGAAACCTAGCTTCCTAATAGATAACAGCTGTCCTTTCACACGAAGCCAAGCTGCACTAAAAGCCTCCAACACAGGAATAGAGTGTTGCCAGCCAATCAAAGCCACAAAACAGACAGAAGAAACCAGAAACACCAATCAAACGAACTCCAAGTCCAATAAACACAGACCAAGACTCCCAACCAATCAGGATGGAGAAAAAAACATCCTGGCACAATAACAGGCTAGCCTCAAATTTAAAACCAACGGCTGTGAGAGCCTGACCCACATACAAACTCAATACAGAAGCCTGATGATGGCAGATGAGATTCTGCTGAAACGTTGCTACAACTTTAAAAACACTACAATGACGTGGGATAATACCCGAAGGAAGCTGAACCCGCGAAAACTTAAAACACACACACACACACACACACACACACACACACACACATATAGTTTTCGCAGGTACTTACATGTGTGCTGTGTGTTGTTCATCTTCCTTTGGGTATTATCCCACATCATTGTCATCATTGGATCAGTTAAACAAAGATTTGCTAGCACTACACCTGGAATTGAGCAGTAAAATCCACCCTCTACTTTGGGATAAGATAAAACAACTTACAACTAGGAGAGCTGAAACTGAAACCACTTACAAAAATGAAAAACTCTTGAAGAAACGAAATTAGAACATGACAACAAACCTCCCAGCAACTCACAACAGCACCTGAAACAATTAGTATATAATGTTTCCAACAGAGAACACACCAAAACAGAAACAGATGTCCTAACCAAAGGATTCAATTATGCCATAGCACCCAAAAAAATCCCCACAGAATCCATCATATGTGCAGTAGAATCCAGCCTAACCAAATTAAATACAGATGAAGCTGACAGAATAAGACACCTGGTTACAAACATCTTATGCACAAGCAAACCACCCAAAAGCAACTTGCAAAAAGATGAATTCAAAGTGCTACAAACCCTGAAAAATGATAACAGCATAATCATACTCCCAGCAGACAAAGGGAATGCCACAGTAGTGATGGACAGAAAAGACTATGAAACAAAATTGACAGACCTACTCCAAGACTCCACATACAAACCTATAAACACAGACCCAACCACATATCTAGAAAAATCAACCAAGAAGAAAATTATAACCAGCTACATAAGCAAAGAAATCCAACAGACGATCATCCCAAGAGAAAAATCTTCTAGATGCCCCAAATTATACGGCCTCCCAAAAATACACAAAGAAGGCATACCCCTCAGACCCATAATCAGCTCCATAGGAGCACCATTACAAAACCTAGCGAAATACTTAACAAAACAACTACAGCCCCATGCTGAAACCGCAGCTTCATATGTACAAAACTCATAGCACTTCTAAGAAATGATCAAAGATCTACACGTAGAACAAGAAGATCTGCTTGTAAGTTTCGACGTGGTTTCACTATTCACTCAAGTCCCAATAAAAGAAACTCTCAAAATCATCAAAAATAAATACCAACCAGCTAAACACCTCATGGAACTAACAGAACACTGCTTAACCAACACATATTTCATATACAAAGGACAAAGATACAAGCAAATTGAAGGAGCCCCTATGGGATCACCACTGTCACCCGTCATTGCAAACCTGTTCATGGAAGAATTTGAATTCAGAGCCCTGGCTAATGCCACCCACAAACCCAAACTGTGGCTAAGATACATCGCTGACACATTTGTGATTTGGCCCCATGGAAAAGAAAATCTAAACAATTTCCTAACACACCTAAACAGCACACACCCCAAAATCAAGTTCACCATGGAAACGGAAATAAACAAACAACTACCATTCCTAGATGTACTAATCTACAAAAGAACAGATGGCACACTAGGACACACCATATACCAGAAGAAAACACACACCAACCGCTACTTCAATGCCCAGTCCCACCACCACCCAGCACAGATAAATTCCATGGCCAAAATACTAATCACCAGAACCAAACGCCTGGCAGACAAGTCACATATAAAGACTGAACTATGCACCCTGACTAAAGTACTGACAGCCAACAGCTTCCACAAAAACAAAATCACCAGCCTGATCCACAAAAACACACTAAGACAGAATAGAGACCTAGAAGATCAACAGACGTGTGGAACAGCTGTCCTGCCCTACATAAGAGGTACTACAGACAAAATTATCATCCCCAAACAGATATAATGTGTATCACAGGCATCACATCAAGACTGCCTTCAAAACAGACAAAAAAATAGCAGCCATCCTTAGAAACCCCAAAGACAAAATTGACCTGGAAAACCAAGGCATATACGAAGTTCCCTGTGCTTCATACCCGGCCACATACATTGGACAGACCAATAGAAGAAAAAGTACCCGCCTGGAGGAACACAAAAATGCAGTAAAAAAGCTGGAACACACCTCCTCACTAGTCCAACACATGAAAACTACAGGTCACAGCATCAACTTCAATGGCACCAAAACCCTAGCCACTATAGAAAACCCCAGCCACAGAATCACCAGAGAAGCCATAGAGATTGAAAAAAGACCTGAAAGCATGAATAGAAGAGATCATTCCACCAGACTGTCAATCATTTGGAAGCCTGCACTCTCAAATAGAAAGATCTCCATGCCACAAGCCAGGCAAACACCTGGGCACAAACAGACTCCCTCTGATACATCCAGCTCAAACACACCCCAACCAGGCACCCAGATGAAACCTAGCTTCCTAATAGATAACAGCCATCCTTTCACGCGAAGCCAAGCTGCACTGAAAGCCTCCAATACAGGAACACAGTGTTGCCAGCCAATCAAAGCCACAAAACAGACAGAAGAAACCAGAAACACCAATCAAACAAACTCCAAGAACAATAAACACAGACCAAGACTCCCAACCAATCAGGATGTAGAAAAAAACATCCTGGCACAGCAATAGGCTAGCCTCAAATTTAAAACCAACGATTGTGATAGCCTGACCCACATACAAACTCAATACAGAAGCCTGATGATGGCAGATGAGATTCTGCTGAAACATTGCTACAACTTTAAAAGCACTACAATGACGTGGGATAATACCCGAAGGAAGCTGAACAGCACATGTGTAAGTACCCACGAAAACTTAAAAACACACACACACATATATATATATATGTACACACACACAAATGTGTGTATAAATAATAATATAATTAATATAATATATTTTTAAAACTTTTAAAATGAAATTTACACCATTGTCTTTTGAGAGGATGGAAACTCACCTGATAAATATCAGTCCAAAATATTTTAATTTTTCCAATATGCAAAACATTCATAAATTTTTAAAAAGCCATTAAGGAATAAGGCTTAATCAAACTTAATATCTCCAAAGGTTGCTTTGTGTGAATAAGCTTGGAATAGTCCTGGCTCTCAGCTACTCCACTTATAAATCAACAGTAAAACCAGGATTTTTTGTCATCAAGTCATGAGAAGTGACTACCCAGAGTCACCTGGATGATCTCAATTATCTCCCCTTTTTTCCAGGGATCCATTGGCAATTCCCCTGGCAGAAGCTGCCTTGGTAGACAGTGAAAGCCAGCAAAGTTTCAACTTGCCGCTGTGCTTACAGGAAATGAAACTTAATAAATTCTTTGGAAGATGCAGAATTGGTGCTTTTCTTCAGGGCTGAGGTGTGTTAAGATGAACACTGTTGCTTTGTTTTACTTGTAAAGTGCAGAAACTGTCAATGAGTTAAACTCACTCTATTTTAATGTCTTTTATGTATGTCAACTACTATGAGTCATATGATTTTGGCATCTATGAATCAATTGAAATGAATAAATGAATACATATGTATATACTAGACAAATTATACCTTAACACTTTTCATTTAGTAATGTATTTATATTTTATTTAGTCATTTATTTGTTTGTTTATTTATTTATTTATAGCATTTGTGTGCCATCTATATTATATTATGCTCTAGGAGGTTTATAATGAAATTAATAATTTTAGTAACACAATATTGTTTAAATAGAAAATGTAATATATTTATAGAAAGTACTCATTGAAATTATAAATAAAATAAACTTTATGTTATGACCTAACATCAGCAACCAGTTTGAAAGCAGGTTTCCAAAGTAATAGCAAACTAAAAAAAACCAAGAATAAATTAATACTTAGAAACATTCCAGGCCACTTGTAGCAGGCATGCAAAAAGAAAGAAGCTGATATAATTGAAAGGCTGCACAGCTTTCTGGAAGAAAATGATTTGTTAGCTAGCTTTTCAAATAATAGCCAATGGATCATTCACTTTAATTATTTTTGATTCACATCAAAGGAAGTATAATATATAAAAAGGTGTTACTCCATCTTGTTACTAAATAGTGGAGGTATTTTAAATTATAAGTTAGTTAAGACATGTACCTCCAATAAGGCTGAATCAATAGTAGCTTTCCAAATGCTAGAGACTAACACCTATTCAATATAGTTAAAATATATCAGAGTAAAAATTCACCTTGTCACTTGGACATTTTAAATAATAAACTGAAAAAATGTCAATATTAAGCCTAAGTTTTATTCTTTTATCCATATAGGTGATATTTTTATGTTAGATTTTCAAAACAAAGATTTCCCTTAAAATAATGTCATTATAAATTGCCACATTGATAAATTAAAAAAATATGACCTACAATTTGGATGACCCAGCATGGCCATGCTAAGAAGTTATTTATTTGAACTCTGGCATTAATTGTTTTAGCTAGCTGTCTTACATTTACACCAGAGATATCCACAACGATGGTAAAAAAGTCAAGATCGTTGTGATCAAAAGAGTAAAGCTTGGTAATGTTCATTTTGTGTTAATACAGCATACACAAAGGCTTTGATCAGCTGTTGGACCAACCTCTAAAGCCCCTGTCACACTGCAGCAACGGATGGAAAGAGGATGTAAATGGAGAAAAACACTTACCATCCGTTGGTTAACGCAATGCTTCCATTCTGTACTCACTGCCTCCGTTTTGTTTCCTCTCTATCCATCCAGCATCCGTCTATTGACATTTCATCCGCTCAAAAGGTTTTGAGCTGCTCAAAACTTTTGAGCGGAAAATGTATCAAACGCATCCATTCTGCATCCGCTAGGCATACGGGGGACATCCGTTCTGCATCCGTTGTCATCCATTACGCATCCGCTATATCTGCTAGGCATCCGCTGCACATCTGCGCAACTCAAATCCGCTCCAGCGGTAAATGGACGCAGGGAGGAAGCGGAACGGATGTGGAACGGACATGCAGCGTTAGTAGCACGAATGGAGAAAGGATGAAAGCAGATGCAGCACGCAAAGAAAGCATTTAAAATGGAAAAAACGTTCGCAAAGGGGACCTATCTCGGATATTAAGGATGTCTAGAGGATGCCTAGAGGATGCAAAAGGATGCTTCCGTTCCACATCCGCTTTCCATCCGTTGTGCGTCCTCCCCCCATCTGTTCCTTTCCATGTTATCCGCTCTGTTTATGCAAATTTTTGCCCCTTTTGAGAGCGGATAACAACGGATGGAACATTTTTCTCGTCTGCTGTGTCCTTTTTACAAACGTTTTGCATCCGTTGGGCAGTGTGACAGGGCCTTAAGTTCTTTCATCCACATACCCCACATGTCCCTGTTTGCATATTAAACAAGGAAATAAGTATAAACATAGAAATACAGCCAAGTCTAACATGTTCAGAAGTAACAGTAAAGCAACAGTAAACTAAATTGAAGTGTTGCATAAAATAGAGCACTGTTTATTTTTTGCTATAAATAAGGCACTGGAAAATTTCAAAACCTATGATGGACATTTCCTAAATGAGAGCCCATCATAGAAAATCCTTTGTTCCACAATCACCTCTTACTTAATATCAGTGGACAGGGAAACGTAAAGTTTATTTCAAAGGATGGTCAGATCAATACAGCAGAATATGGCTATTTGTTTCCAAAAACACTGTGATGTGATTGGTGACGTGATTACTTTACTGGTAATACAATTATACTTGAAGATATACAGGTAAGGTAGGAGAATTCTGTAATCTCCTACATGTAGTTCAGTGATTGTTTTGAATCTATCATTTCAAGATGAGGTTGGAAGGACTCTCTATTTTGTCAAGAGATGGCTTTACTAGGCCAACATTTTCCACTGTTCTTAGGCAAAGATATTTCAAGTCTAAAATCATTCAGGTGTCCTGGATATTAATCTTGTAATACCCGAAGTATCTAGAGGACACCAAATTGGGAAAAGCTACTCCAGAAGGGCACTTTTCATCTCTAGCAATCAAGGTAAGTTTGAAGACCTGCCAGCTACAGCGAAATATAGTCTCTTTAAAACTTTCTTTAAAACTGCTTGATCAATTAGAGGGATTCTTTCCAGGCTTCTTCCTTTGATCCTTAAGTCACTGGGAGAATCAGCCTTTCTTGCCTGATTGTTTCCGATGCAGCGTCTTTTCCCCTCATTCACGTATTCCATTACAATCTGAAAATATTTTTGGGATGACGATGATGATTTCTGACATCACTGTATTGTTGTCAAGGATGACATTGATTACACTTCAACTGCTGCACCTATCTAGGCAAGATGCTCAAAAGCTCAAACAACGAAGAAAAATTATCTCCTTGCTATAGGCATTGGCCTCACTGAGAGATTAGATAGGCAGTTTGATATAGTGGTTAAAGTGTCAGACTAGGGGAAAAATATATATGGTAAATTCCAAGTTGCACTCAGTCAACTTTGGCTTCAAGCACTTTATCATCATGGTAGCTCCCCCTTGAATCAAACTCCTTCATGCCAGTTATAATTAATTTAATATATTACTTTAATACCTTGAATATGTTTCTAAATAGGGAAGACCTTGATTTACATTGGTAGATGGTTCATATTTTGAGTCACTGTACCTAGCTAAAAGTGCACAACCAACTAATTTTTCCATGATGAAAAAGCACAAAATCGTGATTTTCTTTCTTCTGATAGCATTAATAACATTGACTTGGCATAAGAGTATATGCGACTGTACATCTCAAAGTATTTGCAAAATTTATTTCCTTCCTTCTTTCCTCCTTCTCCCCTTTCCTTTCCTTTTCCTTTCTTTTCTCCTTTCTAGCATTTATAACACTGACTTGGCATAAGAGTATATGCAATTGTACATCTCAGAATATTTGTGAAATCGCAAAGAATCATGCATAGAATGATTATTTCTGTCCTTTTTAATTCCTTTTTCCAGACCATTACTGAAAGTATAACATAAGGCAGAATTTTAGCTCATTTCTTTAATCTATTTCCTATTAACTGATCTGCAATTTTGATTAAAGTTGCTTAAGTAATCTAGGTAATCTATGAATGTTATTATTAGTTTCTTGAAAGGCTCTAAAATGTTAGTTAAAATACAGTGATAATATATAGAAAAAGGATCTAGAAAAAAACATTTATTATTATTGTTTATATTAAGGGAATAAATATTTGGCTATTTATCACTAACAATAATAACATGTAAGATCAAGTTTTAATCATATTTAAACTTTTATACTGATAATAGTGCAGTGTTAAAGTTCCCTATATGAAAGATATTCAAAGATACTTGAACAGTTTTCTCTCATTATCACTGAAGTCTCTACTAAAGATTAGGAATACATTAATTTCAGTTTTGTTTTGGCAGGCTTTCTCATTTTTTTATCTAGAGTCTGTTTCTCCATTAACCGATGTATTTGACAAAAAATGTTTATATGAATATTTGTACATATTTTTATTTATATTTCACCTAATTTATTCTGTATTTTTCACACACATACTTTTCTTTATATGAGAATTTTTTAGCAGAAAAAAACCTGATTTTACAAACTCTGCATACTATTTTTAATATGCTTATTTTTATATACATCTTTCATTAATAAGTTAGTTGCAAATATTCATCTATATTTGAGTGTTCTCAACATAATTCATACACAATATATTCATGAAAAAAATTAAGACAAGACATATTTATCATTATTTCTGGATGTAGATAGCACTTTGCAAAACAGTGATACCTATTTGTGAAATTAATAGTCATTTCAGTTTTAAATTTGCCCCTTGCCTTTCATTTTAATAAATTTTAATTAATCTGCACATTTTCCTTGAGTTTTATCCCAATAAGCGTTTAGCAATTTTAATGTGGAGAAAAGCAAAACTTTACATTTTGGCAGGAAAAAAATCAAAGGAATAAGTACAGATTAGATGAGACCTGGCTCAAAAACAGTAACTGGGAGAGGGAACTTGGAGTCCTACTGGATGATCATTTGAACATGACCCAACAATGTGCAGCTGCTGCCAAAAAAGCTAATACAATCCTGGGTTGTATAAACAGAGACAAAGAATCAAGATCACATGAAGTATTAGTGCCGCTTTACAAAACCCTAGTAAGATCACACCTGGAATACTGCAACCAATTTTGGTCACCATACCACAAAAAAGACGTTAAGACTTTGGAAAAAGTTCAGAGAAGAGCAATTAAGATAATCAAAGGTCTAGACACTCAACCACATGAAGAACGGCTGCAGATTTTGGGTCTGGTTAGTCTAAAGAAAAGAAGAATTAGGGGTGACATGATAGCAGTATTTCAGAAACCGCCACAAAGAAAAGGGGGTCAAATTGTTCTCCAAAGCACCAGAGGGCAGGACAAGAAATAATGGTTGGAAACTAATCAAAGAGAGAAGCAACCCAGAATTAAGGAGAAATTTCCTAACAGTGGGGACAGTGGAACAGCTTGCCACCAGAAGTTGTGGGTGCTCCATCACTGAAGATTTTTAAAAAGAGACAGGACAGTCACTTATCTGAGATTGTATAGATACTCCTGCTTGAGCAGGGGCCTGGACCTACAAGGTCCATTCCAAGCCATTCCATTCTATTCTATTCTAGAATAGAATAAAGAAATAAATTTAATAGGAAAAATAGAATATACAAAAATGGGGGCATTTTTATATTATCCTGAGAGGATTTTGGAAAAATGTTATCACACCAATATTTCTTAACAATATTTCACAGAAATACAACATGAAACTGTATTAATGAAGCGTAATTATTTCCAATGAGATAATTCTTGGAAAGTTGACACATCCTCATTTGGAATTATTATATAGATTTTGCCTTAAGCTGTGAACAAATCCATTGTGTTCCACTACTGTTTGCTACCAAGAAAACAGTAGAAAATGACAGCTGACTTATGTGAAGGTTTGAAGATAATATGCAAATCAACCAATAACTGTTCAGGGAAATATTGGGGTATTTTAACAGTCAGATGGGGTATTTTAACAGTGCATCTGCAACCAATCAATTTCTATATTTTGTTATACTTGCCAATGTTAATAAATACTATGCAATAGAGATGAGGAAGCATTCTACTTCATGGCCCAGATTCATTCAGTTGATGGGAGTGGAAAACTTGCCATGGAACATAAGTCACCATAGCAACTGAAAAAGTTAGCCCAACCCTGAAGCAAAAAGAGATTTCTTTGTTCCATTGGAAATACTCTTGGGCTTTGAGTCATAGCCACAATAGCATGTAAATAAGTTTGATTCCCCTTTTCTACTTCTAGAGTTTTAACTTAAAATGAGAACTTATCAGATCACATTGTACATATACATATATTATAAGACTACCAATTTAAAGATTGCTATCCTGACTCTGAACAGTTTATTCTACACAAAGAACTTCTATATATGGCACTTCTTGATGTACTTCTTTTTGCAGTATAAGACCCAAATGAAGAAAAATGCAATAAGAGTTACAGGATGGTTTACTTTGTACTGAGTAGTAGTATTCAAATAGTATTTGAACAAGTCAGTCATCTCTTATAGGAAAATAACTGCAATTTTGTGATCAGAAGCTCTGGGCTTAATACTGTTAGATCTGTTCTTTAATATTTAACTTCATTTTTTTTTTCTTGGAGGGAAATTATTAATAATTGTGTTCACTGAAGCATGTACTTGAAAGATTGACCCCTTAAGCTGTTTGGAGCAAAGTAGGAAAAGAGAATGAAGAAAGCAGTTTTTTTTAAACCAATTATCTGAGTTTCAGCTAAAGCTTTCTACTGATGTGACACAGTATTCTACCAACTTTCAAATTGTGTCATAAAATTAAAAAATGCTAAAGAACACTGAAAATTGGGAACCTGAACGGATAGCAGACCTGTGTCAGACTTGTCATACTGAAAATAATCAGAACAGCTATTATCAGAAGTATTAAAACTTCAAGAAAAATTCCATGTAATTCAAAGACTGTACAGAGGAAATCCTGGTCTTATTAGCTAATATGCAGGTAGACTATTGACACCGACCAATACCTACAAATGTACTAAAAAAAAACACCTTTGGTTCCAGTTCTTTGTAATGCCAATTAAATGCACACTGGGCTGTTGTTCAATAAAGTTTATTTAGAACAAAACAATAAAGCTCATGAGTGTCATAACAGATTCCTAAAAATGGCTTCTTACCAGAGGTGGTATTCAGCAGGTTCTGATCAGTACTGGAGAACCGGTAGCAGAAATTTTGAGTAGTTGAGAGAATAGGCAAATATCACCTCTGACTGGAGGTTTTACAGGATCCTTCCCCTGCCACGCCCACCAAGCCACGCCTACAGAACCGGTAGTAAAAAAAATTGAATCCCATCACTGCTTCTTACCTTACCACAATACTGATTTCCCAAAGGTCTCAAAGGAGTGCCAGTTTTCAGAGTTATTCTTTTATGAGATTTAACTCCAGTTTGCCATAAGTAGACATGAGTAGATAGCAAAGCTGCATGACAAAAAGGGTACTGGTACTTACCTGATACGCCTGTTCTCTGTGAGCTGTGAAGATCATCCAGAAGTGGGAGGTACTTCAGTCTCTTCTGGAAAGGCTGGGCTTAAAACTCCGGGATGCTCCTCCTCCTCCATGGGACAGCTCCCCAGCATCCCCCAGCTTTACGAAGACTGAGTGCCAAAGTCCAGAACTCATCACCTAATCTGGATTCCTGACTGGAACGGAACCCCCCAAATGGAAAGAAATGGGTGAGGCTGGATGTTCTTCACAGCTCACCAGAGAACAGGTCTATCAGGTAAGTACCAATGTCCTTTCTTGCATGAGCTGTTCAGAGCATCCAGAAGTGGGACATACCAAACCTTGGCCTGTCCTTAGGGAGGGACTCCGTCTGGATTGAAATCCACTCCTAAACTCTGTGGACCCTCTGCAGGACTCTTCTGCCAAATGAAGCATCCGCTGAGGCATAGACATCAATTTTATAATTTCTGACAAAGGAAGATGGTGAAGCCCAAGTTGCTGCTCTGCAAATTTCATCTATGGAAGCCCGTGTGGCCCATGCTGCTGATGTTGCCACACTCCTTGTTGAGTGGGCTGTAATGTGCTTAGGAACTGAGATGGACTGGCATTCATAACTTTTAGCTATGGTGGCTCTCAATCATCTATCAATGGTCATCGATGATATCTTTTGTCCTAAAGTGGATGGGTTGAAGGATTGGAATAGAGCCTCAGATTTCCAGAATGCTGCCGTATGGTCCAGATAGATGCTTAAGGCCCTTCGAATGTCAAGTTGATGCCATTGATGCTCCAGTCTATGAGATGGTTTCGGACAAAAATTTGGAAGCACCAACTCCTGCACTCTGTGGAAGGCTGAATTAACTTTAGGAGTGAACAATGGATCCAATCAGAGAACCACTCTGTCCACATGAAACACGCACAGGTCCTTTCTCATTGACAATGCCACCAATTCAGAAATCCTCCTTGCTGATGTGATTGCAATTAGGAAGGCCACCTTATATGTCAGGAATTTGAGACTAGCGGTTCTTAAAAGCTCAAACAGGCCACTTGTAAGTGCGGTTAACACCTTGTTGAGGTCCCAGGTGGGATAGTGGTGAATTACAGGAGGTCGTAAGTTTGCAGCACCCTTAAGAAAGCTACAGACATGTAGATGGTGCGCTATGGAATGGAGGTCACCCCAGGATATCACCGAGGCTAAAGCTGCCACCTGTCTGCGTAAAGTATTTGGAGATAGGCCTTTGGTCAACCCCTCCTGCAAAAAGTCCAATAATTGTCCTACTGATGGGGCATTTGGGTCGATCTTAGACCCCCGGCACCAGCGACAGAAAGCGGACCACGTGGCCTCGTATATATGATTTGTTGAGAACCGTCTCGATGCTTGAATGGTGGCAATAGCATCCTCTGAAATCTGTTGGGCCCTTAAACGGCTCTGCTCAAACTCCATACGGCTAGACTGAGCCATTGTGGGTTCGGGTGAAGTATTGGCCCTTGGGAGAGGGAAACCTTTGACAGTGGAATTTTCCAAGGTTGTTCCCTCAACAGGTCCTGTAAGTCTGCGAACCATGGTCGCCTGGGCCAGTAAGGGGTGACCAATATCACTTCCGCTCGTTCCTCCAATAACTTCTGGATAAACCTGGGTCTTACCAGGAGTGGAGGAAATGCATATAGAAGTCCGGGAGGCCACTGACATTGCATAGTGTTGACGGCCTCCGCCCCCTGAGTCGGGTACCTTGAAATATACCGGTGCAATTGGGCATTGAGAGGGGAGGCAAATAGATCGATCACCAGTTGCCCAAACCTCTGCACTGCTTCCTGGAAGACAAACGGATGTAGGCGCCACTCTGCCTGATCTATCGTGGCCCTACTGAGCCAGTCCACTTGTGTGTTTAAGGCCCCTGCTATGTGTTCTGCTTTGAGCGAAAACAGATTGGCCTCAGCCCATTTGAACAACTTTGCCATCTTCAGCATCAGAAGTTTGGAATGTGTACCCCCCTGTCTGTTTACGTGGGCCTTAGTTGTGATATTGTCTGTCAAGACCAGAATGTGGCGTGATTGGAAAAGGGGTAGAAAACTGTGTAAGGCGAGGTGAACTGCTCACAGCTCCAACAGGTTGATGCTTTGTGATTGTTTGGAAATAGTCCAAATTCTCTGCGCAGTGTGGGATTGGAAGTGAGCTCCCCATCCTACCAGGCTGGCATCGGTTGTGATCATTGCCCTCTAAGGTTCCTTGAAAGGACACCCCTTGTTTATCATTTTTTTCGACCACCAGCAGAGCGATCGGAGAACATTATGCGGTACCTTTATCCGGACGTTGGAAGTGGCTCTTCCAGATTGCTGGAAAGGTAGCAGGAACCACTGCAGCTCTCTAGAATGGAATCGAGCCCAAGGCACAATGGAAATACAAGAAATCAGTTTTCCTAACAGTTGAGACAGTACTGCAAGGGAAACGCTCTTTAAGGCTATGATCTCTCTGGCCAAGGACTGGATACTGTTTAACCCGTCCTGAGAGAGAAAGACCTTGCCCTCCATGGAATCTATCACTGCCCCTAAATGAACTAACCTAGTTGAGGGGATCAAATGACTTTTATCCCAATTTATGGAAAAGCCGTGACCTTGAAGGGTCTCCAGAGTAATCTTGGTATCCAATTTTGCTTGATGTCTGAAAGATGACAAAATTAAAATATCATCCAGATAACATTATAAATGAATAGATTTGATCCTGAGTGAGGCAGCCAAAGCCACTAGGACCTTGGTAAAAGTCCTAGGAGCTGAAGCCAGACCGAATGGTAGGGCGAAATATTTGTAGTGCCGATCACAATAGAAAAATCTAAAGGCCCTGTCACACTGCCCAACGGATGCAAAACGTTTGTAAAAAGGACACAGCAGACGAGAAAAATGTTCCATCTGTTGTTATCCGCTCTCAAAAGGGGCAAAAATTTGCATAACCAGAGCGGATAACACGGAAAGGAACGGATGGGGGGAGGAGGCAGAGCGGATGGAAAGCGGATGCAGAACGGAAGCCTAGCAGATGGAAGCGGATAAGAGCGGATGGCACATCCGCTAGGCTTCCGGGGAACCTCAGCAAAGCAGACGCAGAACGGATACAGCGGATGCAGAGCGGATGCAGAGCAGATGAAGCATATACATAAGCTATCACACAATATGATAGAATAATGTAAGTTCAGTATAAATTTTAATTTTATTTATCCAGATTTGCATGTATATTGGGTATACATTGGTGATTCTCTGGTCTGCATATTGTTTGTGTTTGCTAAAATGAGAAAAATAAATGATTGCACACAGATGAAATATGCAGTAAATTTAAAAATGTAAATAGAAAAAAAGTGTGAGCCAGAGATATTGAATAGCAAGAAGTTACTTATGTAACAAAATGAAATACAAATGATTGCACACACCATACTGTCAATTTCTCAAATACAAGCCCTGGACAACAAACATATCCATATATATAAAATATAAAACCAATTATGATAAGTACTTTTGAGGTGAATGACATTCTGGTTAGAGTGCAGGACTGCAAGCTACTTCTGCAGCCAGCTGCCTACAATTTGGCAGTTCAAATCTCACCAGGCTCAAGGTTGTCTCAGCCTTCCATCCTTCCGAGGTGGGTAAAATGAGGAGCCAAATTGTTGGGTGCAATCTGCTGACTCTGTAAATTGCTTTGAGAGGGCTGTAAAGCATTGTAAAGCAGTATATAAGTCTAAGTGCTTTTGCTATTTTAGATTGCACATGCATACTTTTCTAGTTTTTATCTTCCTAGAGTAACTCTGTTCTGCCTGAAAAATGCTATGATCTTTTGTTTATTATAGATACTATACTTAATGTATTCAGTCAAAATGAATGCACCTTAGGCAGTTTAAACACAAAGAATGACAGAGTAAAACAATAATTAGAAAGCACATCTAGCAATATGAAAATGAAATAAAAACAATGTAAGTATCTATCTAAAGTTGATGCTCAAATGCTGCCACTGTCAAGTCCCTGTCTAGATTCCACCTTGATGTCCCTATCTAGTTTCCACCTCTCTGGTGATGATGATTTCAATCATGTACAGCTTCATTTTATTGAGAAACTGTCAGCTAGAAAGGAGAGGTCAAGCTTATGTTTCTTGCGGCTGTGCAAGGACTCTAAGATATGCCCTACTTGACCCCTCCTTCTAGCCTAAATAATAACTTTGCAGTATAATAAATTTGTTAACCAAAAAAATAGTTGCAGATATTGTAAATATACCTCTCCCCCACCTCCCTAATTTCCTTTGATTTTCAGCAGAACTGATAAATGCTTCCTTCTACAGTGTCACTTGGCAATCAGTGCCAGTGGGGCAATATTTCTTAAAAGGATGGCAGGCTGTGATGAAGGAATGATGATTGAGAGCCATCAAAGTCAGGCAATGGCTTCATATTGAATAAGCATCAATGGGGTGAGGGTGGGGACATTAAACCATTTAAATGAACAAATTATACAAAAAATAGTTAGGAAATTATATAAAAAATAGTTAAAAATTTCTCTTGGGGCTAGTTAAAGCTTAATAAGAATATATTTGAATACCAAAAAGAATGGTATATAAGCTTTAAAAACCAACCTGATGTTCAGAACAAGCAAGCTTATTAATACATATCTGGGGAGCATTTGGGGCCCTTGTGTTTGCTATTCTTTTTTTTATATCTTTGAAGTGAATAGTAATTAATTTGCATTAACAGGTGATTTGCCATTACTTCATCATAATCCTCATTTCGGTGCATTCCAGCACCAAGCTCATCCTTATTCCCATTAAACTGAATTTATTTGAATATTAAATAATTAGTAAAATTCACAGTAAAGAATATTTAATAAATGGTTTAAGTCAAACTCAATTTCATTGAGGGCCGCATCAGGGTTGTGTTTGACCTTAGGGGGTTGGGTGGTTGTGGCCAGGGTAGGCATGGCCAGCTCAACATCACTCGTGTTGGGGCACTTGTGATGACCAGAGAGGGTCCTTCTGTTTGGCTCTTCTGAGATCCATTTTTCCTGGCAGAGACACTGCAGACTGGTCCTTCACTGTTTCCAGGGCAGCTCCACAGGCCAGATCTAAGCACCCCATGGGCCAGATTAAACCCACAGGCTTTGAGTTTGACATCCCAGGTTTACATGAAGAAGCCTGTCTAATACATATATTTAGGTGACATTTCAGTTTTTCTAAATTTTGGCAAGACGTGTGTTTACCTATGTGTTTACTCATTTAGGTAGTGATCTCAGTTACTTTAATCTAGTAAAATGAATATACAGAGTTGCCAGAAAATCTTTTTAAAAGTTGAAATTTCATCAATAATATAACATGGAAATACAGACACACAAGCAAATCTTTTGTCACTACATCTTATATGTGGATGGTAGGTAGATACTGAAACTACAAAAAATAGATGGCAAAATTATATCTGCTCTAGCACATGGTTAGCCATAAATGAATGAATCAGTAGAATTATTGTACAGAAAACAACCCAGTTTCACATAGGTTGAACGCAATTTTCCAGGGCATGCAATTTATTCCACACAAATAAACAATTATATCTGATAAATGATTTATTATACTATCATCACTATTTTCTCATTATTAAATGATTAGTGGTGTACACAATAAGTCATACACTTCCACTAATTGATGTCTTCTAATTATAGTATTTATATGTCAAAAACTTGATCCTACAGCAAATTCCATATAAAAAGACGTTGCAGAAATTCACAAAGATGCCAAGATGAAAACTGTAACTGGCAAAGGACTAAAAGCCTATGCTCTACCAGCACCTTAATTATTTTAATGGGATTAATGTATTATTTGCTTCATATATTGTGATACTAAAAAACTTGAACATCAGAGTGCTTCACAGGATTCCAAATGGAAATATGCCTTTGTCAAAATATGGGAAGCCAATCAAACAAATGTGTGCATGGGTAACATCAAAATATAATTGTCTATGTGTGTTTTCTAAGAAAGTATATCTGAATTCTGGAAAGAGCATTAGATGATCCCTGTTGGAATGCATCAAAGTATTTCAAGCTCCATGCATGCTTCACCACAGGATCCAAACTCAATGTCTATGGGTCACAGACTTTTCCTATTCTTGTTCACAGGAAGTATTGGTCATCAAGAACAGAGGTTTACCCTACCAGAGTAAACCTTTTCTCACAGTGACCAACAGATTGGATCTTGTCACATTATCTTGGGACAGTGACATGTATATTTGCTTCATTCATAATGTTATAGCTAATTGACATTTCAATCAGAAAGAGACTGGTTGACTCCTGTGTAGCAGTAGCAGCATCTATTGGGAAGAGTAAAAAAAAAGGCAAGAAAGAAATTCTGGGAGTGCAATTGAAGCTTTGCCATGCATACTGACATATCTATATCTATCCATCCATTCATCCATCTCACATCCACACATGCATATAGAATAGAATAGAATAGAATAGAATAGAATAGAATAGAATAGAAT
>BLBF01000037.1:10222896-10267333 GCA_015471245.1 Laticauda colubrina
ATAGAATAGAATAGAATAGAATAGAATAGAATAGAATAGAATAGAATAGAATAATTTATTGGCCAAATGTGATTGGACACACAAGGAATTTGTCTTGGTGCAAATGCTTTCAGTGTACATAAAAGAAAAGATACATTCATCAAGAGTCAAGAATCATCAGTTACAACACTTAATAATAGTTTAGGGTACAATAAGCAATCAAATCATACCAGGAAACAGTCAGTATAAATCTTAAGGATACAAGCGACAAAGTTACAGTCATATTGTCACAAGGCAATAAGGAGTGATGAGAAGATTAATAGTAACAGCAATGCAGATTTTATAAATAGTTGGACAGTGTTGAGGAAATTATTTGTTTAGCAGAGTGATGGCGTTCGGGAAAAAACTGTCCTTGTGTCTAGTTGTTCTGGTGTGCAGTGCTCTATAGCATCGTTTTGAGAGTAGGAGTTGAAACAGTTTATGTTCTGTGAAATTTTTCACATCCCTTTTTGCCTTGTGCAGTAGACAGGTCCTCAATGGAAGGCAAGTTGGTAGTAATTGCTTTTTCTGCAGTCCTAATTACTCTCTGAAGTCTGTGTCTGTCTTGTTGGGTTGCAGAACCAAACCAGACAGTTATAGAAGTACAGATGACAGACTCAATAATTCTTCTGTAGAACTGCATCAGCAGCTCCTTGGGCAGTTTGAGCTTTCTGAATTGGCGCAGAAGAACATTCTTTGTTGTACATACATTTGTTGTGTATACATAGACATGGGGCTTCAACTTTTCTTCAGGAACCACTAGCCTTTTTAAAATCAGCCCTCAGATGCATTGCATAGCAGGCATAAGAACAGTTTGGGGAGCTAATGAAGTAATAGGAGAGCTTTTGGTGAACAGCATACTACACCATCATTAAGGAATAGTGTTTCATAAGAGATAGCAATAATTAAAATCCAATTAAAACAATTATCTTTAATAAAACTGAATGAATTGATTAATCATGTTAAGTGATTAATGAATTCAGTTCAAGATATTACCAAGTAATAATGACCCAAAATATAAGGCTTAACATTTTCAGCAGTAAAACTAGCTTATATCTGAATCATTTTAATTCACTGAGGTTTTTTTCATGGTCATGCTTGGTAGGTTTCATTCATTATTCGAATTATTATAATTACATATGTTGATGGAGACTGCCTGGAGCAAGTTCCCTCTTTAACATAAAAAAAAGAAGGGGGTTGTGAGAAGGAACAAATAAAAAACTATATTTTCTCAGCCATGATAGCGCTGCTTCTGACAGCCAAGTTATAGATTGGAGTTGTACAGCACAGTATGGAGGAATTTGTGCATAAATTTTGAAGACCTTCTCTGACATTTAGTAACTAACAAATAATTACTAAAAGAAAAAGACAACAAAATATGAATAAAATGAGCTGAAGATACTCTGAATATAAAACCTTCTTATTGAAGGACCATTGTCCTCCTTGGTAATTTAAGAAGTGAATCCTGTCACCAGCAGCTTTTGCAGAACAATAATCACAAGAGTAGTATTGTTATATTGTTATTTAAGGTCACTGTTCAGGAGTCTCTAAGAAAACACCTGGCCCAACTTAGGGCAGCCACAAATGCAAGTGCTATCTTTTTTGTGCTCAGTTGGTTCTGATGGAAGACGATACACTACCTCACCAGTCCTATGAGGTGAAAATTAAAGCCCATGTCACACTGCACCAACGGATACAAAGAGGAGGTAAAACGGACAAAAAAGCTTGCCATCCATTGGTTAACGTGATGTACTCACTGCCTCCATTTTGCTTCCTCTCTATCCGTCCAGCATCCATTTATTGATGTTTCATCCGCTCAGAAAGTTTTGAGCTGCCCAAAACTTTTGAGCGGAAAATGTATCCAATGCATCTGTTCTGCATCCTCTAGGCATACGGGGGACATCTGTTCTGCATCCATTACGCATCTGCTATATCCACTAGGCATCCGCTGTGCATCCGCACAACTCAAATCCGTTCCAGCGGTAAACGGATGCAGGGAGGAAGCAGAACGGACACACAGCATTAGTAGCATGGATGGAAAAAGGATGAAAGTGGATGCAGCTCATCCGCTCTGCATCCGCTCTGCATCCTCTACGCATCCTCTCTGCATCCGCTCTGCATCCTCTACGCATCTGCTCTGCATCCTCTACGCATTCTCTACGCATCCTCTACGCATCCTCTACGCATCCTCTATACATCCGCTCTGCATCCTCTATACATCCGCTCTGCGTCCTCCCCACGTCCGTTCCTTTCCGTGTTATCCGCTCTGCTTATGCAAATTTTTGCCCCTTTTGAGAGCGGATAACAACGGATGGAACATTTTGCTCATCCATTGTGTCCTTTTTGCATCCGTTGGGCAGTGTGACATGGTCTTAACATAGCTCAGTGATAATCATGTTCTTTTGTATCTGTAACATTGAGTGCAAAATTTGTGAATTGAATATTAATATGATTATGGGATTAAATTTGCAACAGGAAAGTTCTGATCCAATGATCTTTTAAAAAGATTTTTACAAATCTAGAAGTTATAAATAGTGGTTGCAAAATAAGAATTAGGCCCTTTAGGATTTCTAACCAATAAAATGTGGAAATAGCAACAGCATTTAAACTTATATTCCACTTCATAGTGCTTTACAGCCGTCTCTAAGCAGTTTATGAAATCAGCATATTACCTCAACAATCTGTGTCCTCATTTTACAGA
This sequence comes from Laticauda colubrina, assembly GCA_015471245.1. NCBI lineage: Eukaryota > Metazoa > Chordata > Lepidosauria > Squamata > Elapidae > Laticauda > Laticauda colubrina. The sequence goes on from BLBF01000037.1 coordinate 10,225,616, forward strand.
TCTTGGAAAGATGGAATGCTGAGTCAACCTTGAGCTCGCAAGAATGGAATTCTTGGCAGTTGGCAGAATTACTGGAAGTACTGCATTCTAACCACTGTGCCACCACAACTCTTAATAATAAACATCACAACTCTTCTTAATAATAACACCACAGCTCTTAATAATAAACACCATAGCTCTTAACAATAAACCATCTCTATAAAGGAGAGATATAAGAGATATAGGATAATACAAGAATGTTTGATAGTTCAAAAATTATATGGAGTAAGAAGTAAGCTGGAGTAAGCTGGATTCATGTTGACATATGTAAGATCATCAGTTTCAAATTCAGATGTGGTAGTGAAGTTTCTTTGTGCCAAAATAGCTTTGAGATCTGTAATGGAGCATCATCAGTTACACTACTCTGTTATTATTTGTCCTTGTTTGGAATCCTAATATTGAATTTGTGTCCATTAATTGTCTGGCTTGTTTCTCTTTGTACACTGTTTGCAAATAATACCATAAGTCATGTTAAAGTAAGATCACATGAAGGCATCTTGAATTTTTATGTGAAATTGCTGGTAACAGGATAGAGCTGTTGATATTAACAAGTGCACAAAGTAGACATCTGGGGTATGGTCTACTTCTCATAATAGCACCACTGTTTAGTTGTTTCTAGTTCTTTGTGAGAATATGCTTAAGTTTGGTATTCAGTTGTATGCCTTGAGAAAATGCAGAGACATTGTCCAGTATGGGTTATAGCTTAATAATAATGTGACTGAGCGGCTTCAGTTTCAACAGTAGTGTTCTGTTGTTCTGTTTTTATATTCTATCTTTTAACAGGAGTCTCTGAAAATTAATGTGGATCTATTGATATGTATACTCTTCTCATTGGGTGGACAGTTTAATCTCTTAAATGCCTGCTGTAATTCCATTAGTTGACCATTTCTGGCAAGGGACTAGAATAAATTCAGTTGTAGCATAACATCTGTCTTTAAATAATAGATTTGATGGTGTGGCATGAGTGGAAGCCTGCAACATGTTGTCAACCACCTTGTGGTTTTTTCTATAGTATTCATGTGTCCCTAGTATAGTTTTGATAGTACATCAAGAAAGTGGACTTGTTCTATAGGTAGTTTGAAGCAAGTCTGACGGTGGGGTGGATGTTTTTGAGGTCTTCTTGGAATTTAATGAGAATTCTTTGCTATAAATACAGATAATAAAAATATTATCAATAAATCTTAAGTAAAGTTAGTGTTTTACAGGATAATTACTGAGAAAGCATTTAGATCACCATGTAGATGTTGGCAAATGGAAAAGCCAAGCATCTTAATCACTATGCTACTGATTTGTAGATATATCTTGTTGCCAAAGATAAAATAGTTATGGATGAGTAACAAGTCCAATATTGAAATGGTAAGGTGTGTTGTGCTGATATTATTATGTTCCTGATGACTTGAAAGTCATGTTTGTGATGGATGTTGATATGGTAACTTAGTATCCATGGTAGCTGAAATGATGATGATGGGAAGATTTCTAAAGTATTTCGGTGATGAATTCTATAATGTCTCTTATGCAGCTGCGAGTGCTGATGGCATATGGGCTGAGTATGGTGTCCATTAAACTTGATATTCTAGCTTTGATGGTTCCAAAGCTTTAGACAACTTGTATTCACTGGTTGTATATCTGGGAAAAATAGGTAGATGTCTGTCTGGGATGACTCCAAATATATAACATCTTGAATGCCCTTAGGAAGTTCTCATTAGATAGTGTAGTATTTTCTGAAATGTTCTATGGGATCTGAGGATAGGAATTGGTAGAATGTAGCATTGGATAATTGTTTCTGTACTATCATGACATCATTTATCTTATTCAAAATAGGCTCTTCTTTCTCATTATTTTGTTGCTGTTGCTGTTCTTGCAGCCTTGGATACATCCCGTGTTGTACTGCTAAGAAAAGGTTGCAAGAAAAAGCTTTTTTTTTAAAAAAAATTGATGATTGTGGCTTGAATTATTTGGAAAACTCATTACAGTAGAAAGTAATAATCAAAATCAGTTTTCCATCCATCCATGCCTTATTTGTTGAAAGCATTTAAGGTCTGGTGACTTATTTATAAATCCAGTTTCAATTGTTTAAGTCTCAAACAGAAAAACATGTTTGAAGTTTCTTGCAGAATTGAATATTTTGTGTGAGTTTAATGGAGCAAAAGGATAAGTCGTAGGTGAGAATGGATTTTTCTCACTACTCAGTATGTGACTGGATAGGTTAACAATCTTATGGGATTTGTGACCAATACCTGCATTTATGACTGTCACAGCATCCTGCAGTTGTGTGATTGCCATTTGTATGTTTCTCAACATTTATGACCATCGCAGTACCCTATGGTCACATGATTACTACTTGTGCTTTCCAAGTGGTTTATGGCCAGCACAGTTAATGGACAATGTGGAAGTAAAGTCATAAGTTGACATAACATTGCTTAATGTCTCACTTAATGACTTAATAGACGTTGTAAGTCTATTGTGATTACATGATTTTTCTCCTTCGCAAGTATAAGTGCTTAGCAATGGAGTCGATGGTACCAACTGTGACAGCTAATTAAAGATTACTTGAACCTCACTGTGTGAGGGAAATTACACTGCTTGACCTCATTGCTGAGTTTCAGCAAAGGCAGCTGATGTGGTGAGTGCAGTTTATATTGATATACTTTCCTGCTGACTTAGCGTCAGGAGGAAATCATAATAACGGGGTGGAAGAATTTTCAAAAATACTTACGGATTTGGATGGATCCCTGCTTACCTTTGGACTTTTAATAAATGCCACAATCACAATGCTTTTACCTTAGAACATGGATATCAAACTCAATCATGTCACGTGATATCACGTGACCAGGGGTGGATTTCAAAAATGTTAGCAACGGGTTCTCTGTCCAGTTGCTGGTGGATGACCATGTTGGGTGTAGCCTAGTTGGCCTCCTGCACCACAGCGGAAGGTGTTTTTTCCCTTCCCGGGCTCCGGAGGCTTTCCTCGAGCTTCTGGGACAGTGAAAACAGCCTCCCCGGGCTCTGGAGGCTCTGTGGAAGCTAGAATTAGGCCCATTTTTGGCCTTCCCAAACTTCTGGGAGTCCTGTTTTTCACCCTCCCCGAGCCTCTGCATGTACCCTGCACTAATTTGCATCCAAAATGGGCCATCTGAGGACTCCTGGGAGGGGTGGAGTGGGGTGAGAGGGGCCAGCCAGGAGTGGGATTTGGGGGTTCTCCAAACTGCCAAGAATCTTAGCTAGGAGCTCTCCCGAACCCCTGCTAATCCCCAGCAGCCCACCTGTGCATTTTAATTTTTATTTTTTATTTGCCTTTAGGGAGTTGGGGTGGCTTGTGCATGATGCATCGGCCCATGGGCCCCCACTTTGATGGCCCTGCCTTAGAAGCATGTCACCATAAGGTAAATATTTTCCATAATGCGTAAATTTAAACTCAGGAAAATTCCTTGGAATACATTCCATGGGTTATCAAATTCAATTAACACTGATGAACTTCATTATTCTGTTCTACTCTGTTCACTATAGTAGATAACTTGGATATGACTCCTTCCAGTTAAACAAAATAATTGTGGTTCATTTTTTTTTAAAAAAAGATAAGAATCAGTGACCCAGGAAACAATAGAGCTATTATTCTTCTGTCCATCACGAGAAAGCTTTATAATGAATTCTTTTTCAGAAACTAAAGATGGAATTGCTGACTATCAAACTACATTTAAAGAAAACTGCTTGACCTCACACCATTTTCTGGCATTCTCTCATCTCACTGAAAAATACACAAGGGTCTTCAGGAATACATTTTATGCAGCCTTCAGCTTTCAATTCTATTAAATTATGGCAGAAATTGGAGAACTTGCTTATTGGAAAAAGACTGTTTTATCTTACTGAGGCCCAGTTCAGCAACAGCCTTGAGATATGTCATGTGTACACAGCTGATTGAAATTATCCCACTTTCTAGCAGCATTAGGCAATGATATTTTCTAGTTACTATTTCCTGAAGCATCTGAAATGGGTCTGATGATTATTGTTCAAAATTGGGTCAGAGTATGTATGTGATGTAGTCATGTCTCATTGATGTGGGTTTCATCTTTTGCTATGCCCTTGTAATAAAAGGAAATTCCTTAGGGATCCTTGCTAAATCAAAGAAGTTTATTCTATGTAGGTGGTTACTGGCTGTTCAAATCATAAAGCAGGTTAAGCATTTTCTGCACATGAGTATTTTATTGTATCATTTTCATATTCATACACATGTTTTGTTTCTCAGAAAGCTTCAGTTACTCAAATTGCTCTTTTTCAGTTATTTTGCATTAAAATGGTGCAGCAATAATATAGTATTAAATTCTACAGTGTTAAGGTAACCTCAGTGTACTCATCTGTACTGGAAACAAAATAATATGTGTAAGAACTTTGTACCTGTGACAAAGAGTGCATCTCTCTAGTCTAATTTTTCCAAAGGCAGTTATCTTGTGCTATCCTATTTTTTTCCTTTATCAGATCACATAATACTGAGTTGTATTAATTAAACAAAGAATTTAGGATTATTCTGGCATTTTGGCATTTACGTAAAGTGTTTATTATTCATATGCTTGCAGCATTCACATCGTTGATTATGGAATTGCCTTTATTTGGACAAAACTTACTTCCCTTTTTGTTTTTGTTTTTTAGGTGCTAGAAAGTTTGAGACAGCTGATTGGCAAGCTTTGTTCCTCCCAGGAAGAAACTACACATTATTATATGTGGGCTCTCAGAATGGGCAGTATATATTGGCAAGAGGTCAGGATTCAGAAGAATAAAAAACATAGGCCTTCCAGGAAAGGCAAGAATTAATTGTGTGAGAGTTGTGGCTTGCTGGGAATATTCTGAGTCAGTTAATTAATTATGAGAGTCAGCAGAACAAAGAGGCATAGTGTTGTGTTGGCAGGATCAAGGTAAGTATAACATTTCATTGGGATAAGTGAGAAGAAAGTCAAAGGTTATCACTGGCCACATGGGGGGGGGGGGAATTAAGAGCTGAAAAAAATGAATGAAGCCCAAAGCAATATTAGCCATATTTCCCTAATATTAGCCTTGTTTTCCTAAATTATCTGACAAGCAGTGGTCATGAAGCCTTATTGGTATAACTCACCAACTCACTTCATGTAATCTCAGAAAATCCATCACACTACTTAACGCTACTTCAGTATTCCTCTACATTTAAGTTTCTCTCATCTAACTTGAAATCTAAATTACACTGTTATATTGTCTGAAAGAATTTCAGATGCAGCAGAGAACACATCAAATATCTGAAATGTTTTTTTTCCCCAAAGTATTTCAGTGCTACCAGTTCAATTTGTTGCTTGAAAGCAGTGTCCAATTTGATTCATTAATCTTTTTCAATGGGGTAAATCAAATTATCCATTAAAAGCTTTGCATGTCCTATGATTACACCCATGCGGACTGCATTGCCAGTGTGAAATCCACTCAGTGTTAGAAGATAAAATTCCAGCAGTAACAGTAACAGCTAAATTGGTGCCTATTAGCACAAGGAAGGCTTTTGGTGATAGAAAGGCTGTTTCATAGGACAAGGGGTAATCTGGTCATTTGGAAACACTGCTGTATTGTATTTATGTACTATATTATTGATTCTTAAGGCACTATCCTTTGTTGTATATACTGCTTCTTCTTAGCTCTGGTCTACTGATTGTAATGAAGCTTGCTACATAACAATTGCATTCAGAAGTCACAGTGAGTCATGATTTAACATTGTGAATAAGTCTAGATCTTCTGCATTTCCTTCTCCCTCTGCTCAAATGGCTGCAAGGAAATGTTTCTGTGGGGCCTGAAGACTCTTATTGTCTAGATGAAGTTCAAAAGACCGAAAATGAATTTCAACAACAAAGGTTCTAAAAATTCAGTGTTTAAGTTCAAGAACTAGAGAAACAACTTCTCCCATCAAGTTTCAAATACAGTATATAGCTTCAAAATGCTAATCAGTAGTACAATCTTTCAAACTGTTTGGTTTACATTACTGGAGTGCAAAAAAGGCCATCACTGAATTGTGACCATGGGGTAAAAAAAAACAACTGTCCAACATATAGTGTCAGAGTGCCAAAACAGAGCCTATGTAAAGACTTTGCTGACTTTCTGGCTGTAGCAAATGTAGTAAAAATTATATCTGTAATTTAGATACATGTTTATCATATTTTAGATTTTATATTTCATATTTTGTATTTTTATGTCTTGTGTTTATTGAAAAGTGATGTGTATGTGAATGTGCATCACAAAAGTGATGTGAAATGAATAAAGAAATGTTTTCTGAATGGTTGCCTTTGAAGGTAATGTAAATATGTAGCCAGGGCAAAATAGCATGATTAGTTGCCAATATATTTTTCCTGGGAAAGTTCAGTTTTTGTGATTATGTTTTTTATCTCAAATGGTTTGGCACCAGAACATTTCAGGAAGCATCTATTTCCCTGTCCAAATAGTAAAATCTTCCAATTTGCATCCCATCACTGCTTTCTTTCAATTTATTGCTCTAATTTTGACATGTACTTTTTCTAGAAGGTTAGCTGTGGTTGGCATTTATAGTAATTTTTGAATAAAACTTGGTATTATACCTGGTACTTGATTCTCAAGATTTGATTTTACAGTTTCTTGGCCTATTTTGTTTACCATGTTATGTTGTTTTATTAGGAAAAGAGTAATTGAAAGTGTTAGTCCATTTGGTAGTTTTAGAAAAAGTGCTTGATATGTTGGCTGCCACTGCTTTGGAAACCACTTTATATATAATTAGTTATTAATATTTTAATAAATGAACTTTGTTATTAAATCTATTAATAGTTAAAGATTAATAAATTTAGCTTTTTAATCAGAGGACTGTAACTAAAGCATCAGAAAGGCCTAATCCACTATAATTTATTCTGGGACTGATCTAATCTAATCTAACTGTCCTGAACTGAAGTTTTATTAAAATAAAGCTTTGATGTGCCACTAATTAATTTGGGGGGAAAACACAAGGATTTGTAATTTTCTGGTTTTCATTGGAATAGGATCAAATCTGCAGGATAATTACAAAATAACAAAGCATGTCAAAATTCACTGAGATTGGGTGCAAAGAACTTGGAGTGAATTTCATGAAAAAGTTTAATCATCTTACAGTGGAGGATAGCTTTTATACCATAATTCATTAAAACTAAGCAAGGTTATGAAACTACTGATCTAAGGAGGAAGTTTTTAACTTCCTTATATTCCAGCATAGTGACACTCTTTTGGCCCCATCAATTAAGCAATGCCATTTAGCTGTTGCTGTGTTCCACCCACACTTACCTTCTCTCTCTCTCTCTCTCTCTCTCTCTCTCTCTCTCTCTCTCTCTCTCTGTCATACATAGGGTGATCATTTCCCTGGAGATTAATATTTTTTATTTATTTATTATTATTTTTTTGTCAAACAATTATTAGATAACAAATATAAGTATAAACATGGTTATAAATACATGAAATGGATACAAAAAAGAAAAAAAATAAACAATAGGACAGGGCCGCTTATGCACGCCCCCTATAGAACTCTTAGGAAAGGGGTGAGGTCAATAGTAGACAGTCTAATGTTGAGGGGTTTGGGGAAGAAACCACAGCGTCAGGCAGAGTATTCTAGACATTGACTACTCTGTTGCTGAAGCTGTATTTCCTGCAATCAAGTTTGGTGCAATCAAATATTGCTGCTATCAAGTGTTGTTGTTTTTTAATTCACCTCCAGGCCTTGGGCTTGCAGGGTCTTTTTAATTTAGAAGAGAATGCACAAGGATAGCTTGCTTCCTTTGATAGTTGTTGCATTATGTATTGGTATTCCTTTAACTTTGTCAAGCGCACCAGAGTCATTTTGGAGTAAAGCATCACAATAATATAATATGTAGTATATGAATGAATAAATAAATAAAGGATCTTACAAAAATATTCTGAGAATAGCAAAATGTTGGTGCTTTTCACTTTGTAAGTGTGTGTCTTCCTAAACAATACTTCTGGGCAAAAGAAAGCAGCTTGATTGCTAAGATAAGTCTGGTTGTCCAGGCTTCTCAGCTCTTTCATGGTGTTTTCCATAAATGAAAAATGAAAGCTTTTGTTATTGTTCTTCCTCTTGTCACTATTTTGCAATTTCTTCAGATCAACAGATTATAACAACAATTTATCAGTGTTACGACTAAGAACAGAGTGGGTTGAGATTCATCTGTTTTTCTTTGATGAAAAAATATGTCAACTCCAGCCTCTTTTGGGAGCTGCTTTTTTTTAAAGCTGATGTATTCCCTGTTGATCTTATTTAGATACGTCATGTTAATTACTTTTACATATGTATAAAGACGGCACTATTTACATAAATGCTGCAGTCTAACACATACACTCCCATTAATCAACAAAGCTAAAATTAATATGTTTTATTCTCACTGATGTTGAAGATAATTAGCCACCCATGTGATGGCATCCATTGAATATTTCATGTGTCAAAATTAATTTTTTATGCTTATGACTTTAAGTGGAAAGATACTCAACAATTTTAAATGCTTTCTCCCAACACAGTATTTGGGATTAAAATTTCAGTCAGAATTGGATTAATATATCTTGGTTCATAAGGCTAAAAACACATTAACACAGTGTTGTACTTTTATAGATTTGACATAGCCACCTATTTTAGACTTAGAGATAAGAATTAGAATACATTTCCTGAATTCTTTTTTGTTGGAGACTTTATTTATACACACCTGAAAATATATTGGTTGCCAAAAGATGTTTCTTTCTTCTAGTTACAAGTATTCCTCCCTTACCAACGATAAGGGATGGGATCAGCAACTCCATCACTGAGCAACACGGTCCGTAAAGTGACATGTCACACGACAGTGCCAATTTACAATTTTCAGCAAATCATCCATGAATGTTAAGCATGATGTCATGTGACTGCAACTTGCCACTTCCTGCCAGCTTTCCTATTGATTGTGCTTGTTGGAAGCCAGCTGTGAAGGTCGTAAGTGGCAATCACATGACCACAGGATGCTTTGTCCATCATAAATGTATGTGGTTGCCAAGTACACAAATCACAATCACATAACTAGGAGGTGCTGTGATGGCTGCAATTCTGAGGATTGGTTATAAGTCTCCTCTGTGTATCTTATTCCACTTCTGGAAAAAATCTCTTATAAAAGAGATATACAATTTTGTGGTATGATAAGAATCTGGAAATGAACTATATAGTATTTTCAATAGTTCTGTGTATATTATATGCATTTCCTGAGTAATTAAAATTGTTACTTTTACAAAAGAAGGTGGCAACTAAAGTTTGAAATTAATCTTAATCATATATACTGCTTATTGTTTCTACTCATTCTTATATTGTTTCTACAACAATTTTTCTTTAGAGGGCTCATATTTTAACATCAATTTGAGGACTTTAAAAAACATATTTTTACATCATTGTTTTGGAAGAAAGATTATATTTTATTTTTTAAAATTGCAAGAAAATAACAGAAAGTAGGAATTAGTCATTATATTTATATCTATGACCTATTAGTAATATCAATTTAATGACTTCCTATAAATGAATTTCACAAAATGAAATAATTACATGAAATTTAAACAATAATTGCAGCTGTAAACACATAGGACATATTTTTCAGGATATAATTAGCCTTGTCTCAAATTACTTTTATTGACCTTTTGCCATTGAATCATAATATATGGCTTGTGACTACTAACAATAAATATATTGCGATTCATGCTTATGCTTTATTAAGACACTTTTCTCTTTTTAGCTAACAGCTGGTAAGTACAGAAATATCAGAAATTACACAGATACTTGGTGTACATTTCAAAACAAATCACAAAAAATAAGACTACACCTCCCACTCAGAACTGTGTGAGGCAGAAGAGAAGAAATTGTGGGAACACAGCTGTTCAACACAAGGAGTAGAAGACACAGTCAAGTATCTTGACACAGTCAAGACAAAAGAACCCTGTTTTTGTTTTTATTAAACAAAATATTATTTTGGAAAAAGGGAGGGATCTCTTCTCACCTAAACATGTAAGTCATGAGTACAAATCATAGGGTTACTGTTAGGGACAAAATAAAAAGAGATCTAAATATATTTGACTTCAGCTCCTAGAGAAAAGATAGGCTGTTAAATAAGCAAGTCAATAAATAAGTTAGAATGATTTCTTTTATAATAAGCCTTTTATTATAATAATTACTCTCAATTTTAGTCTTCCAGGAAGATGGCTGTTGTATATTTGAATATTTGAATGCTCCATTCTGATTGGTCCGGCGGGATGGCAGGAAACGTGAATAGCCGTCATTGGCCGAGAGCCGAGAGCAGCCGCTAAAAGGAGGCTGACGCAGCTCCACTCTGGTTCAGTTCCAGAGAGAGAATTAAAAGCAACTAAAGAGTTGCGGTATCTGCTATCCCGCATCAGATGGGCATCTCATGATAGGGAGCGAAGGAGAAAGAAACGACAGGAGACGAAGTTCCTCGGGATGAGTGCGCCCAGAATGTCTGGGTACACGCTCTTTTATTATGCTCCTTCAAAAGGGGAGGGTCACTATCATTGTTTATTCAGAGCCTAGGTCAAGCCCAGGTCAGACAGGATATGCAAGACTTAGATAAGGCAAAATACCAAGTCAGACAAGATGGCACGATCTACAATTTGATCAAGACATTCCTTACAAAGTTGCATGCCAGTCGATGTAATCACAAAGTGAATGCTTGACTCCTTGTCTCTGTACGTGCCCTGTAAAAGGTCACTGAGGAGACAGAAGTTCAATGATTACACGTGAATGATACAATGTTGCAAATGCCTGAATGATACATAGTTGTATTGATACACAGTTGCAAACACATAAATGATACATAGTTACAACAAAGAGTAACCGGTCTCGAGTCGTCTTTCCCACAACATAAAACTGGCGACAAAGGTGGGATCCTGAGTCAAAGGAGACCAGTTGAGCATGTGGCAACGAGAACCGAGATGAGATGGCTGGCAACAACTTGCCACCCATACCATTCAATCCAGCAACGGAAGACTGGGAATCGTACATCGACTGATTCCTCATGTTTCTAGAAGGGAATGAGTTCCAAGGAATATCCAAAAATAGGAAGAGAGCCGTTTTCCTCACTCACTGCGGACCCACAGTCTTCAAAATGGTGAAGGCATTGGTGTCACCCCACAATGTAAAGAAGATGGCGTGGTCAGATTTAGACAAGTTACTGTGAGCCCATTATACACCAACCGTCTCATGCCTTATCAAAAGACACGAATTTTACAAGTGCAACCAAAAGGAAGGCATCGGAGATTTTGTTGCAGCTCTAAGAGACATTGGAAGAGCATGCAAATTCCTAAGCATGGACAAGGCCATGAGGGACCGTGTATCCTCGGATTAAGAGACCTTACATTACAGAGCCGACTACTGATCAGACCCCAAATAACATTGACTGAGGCCATAGAAGAAGCCACTGCAGCGGAAGCAGTACAGAAATCAGCAGCCGCCATGCGACAAATGAATAAAGTAACACAAGAAATCCCGAAAGACACTAACCAAGCTTAAGACAAGAAGCAAGAGGAAACTCAAAAGCTCACCACCACGACACACCATGAGGACATCGAATCCCTATCCGAAACCGATGAGGAAGAAAAAGAAGTAAATCAACTCCGGTCGGAGAAAAGCAGATGGGAACAAAGGGAAAGAAAGGCAGGATTCCGTTGTGCTGGTTGTGGAGGGGACCACCCACGTTCCAAATGCCATTTCTTTGATGCTATTTGCAGGCATTGTGAATGGCGGGGACACATAGCTAGGGCATGCCGAAACAGAAATAACTATAGTCCTAGACGAAGAGGAAATACCCCCCTCAGAGAGAGAGAAAGGCAGACAGGGAGCCGTTGGAGCCAAGAAAGCAGAAACAAGCGTGGAAGGAACCCAATAGAAAAGAAGAAACACACCAGACAATAACTATTGGACACTCAAGCACGGTAAATGAGAAGAAGGTACTGGTGCAAGTCACCATAGAAGGCCAGCCATGTGAGATGGAGGTGGATTCCGGCTCGTATCTATCAATGGTATCATGGAACACTTTCAAAAGCCTGATACCCAATATGAAAAGAAAGGAACTAGAAAAACAAAAACTCACACTTAAAAACTACCAGGGAAACAGAATTCCCGTAGTCGGAACCGGGCGTTTCCAAATCAAATTCAAAAAATACACGAAAGTCCTTCCACTAACCATAGTCGACCGGGATCGCCCCAGCCTACTGGGACTCAAATGGTTCGAACCACTAGGAATCGGAGTGACCGGAATAAACAACATCACTGAGACAGACTGGGAAGAGAATCTGATGAGAGAATTCCAGGACGTCTTCAATGGAGAACTGGGCAAGTACCGAGGGTCCCCTATCTTGTTTAATTTGAATCCTAACATAGCCCCAATAAGGTTAAACGTGAGGCGAGTCCCTTTCGTGTTAAAACCAAAAATTGATGAACAATTAGATAAACTTATCACACAGGGGGTATTAGAACCAATAGACCACGCAAGGTGGGAAACCCCAATTGTGACTCCTATCAAACCAGATGGGTCCGTACACATCTGCGGAGACTACAAGGTCACCCTCAACCATGCACTACAACAAAGCGCATACCCAGTTCCGGTGGTACAGCACCTGTTACATTCTTTGGGGGCAGGTAGAATTTTCACGAAATTGGACCTTGCACAAGCTTATCAATAGTTGCCAGTTGACTCAGAAACTGTGGAAACACAAACAATAGTGACTCATAGGGGGGCATTCAAATGCAAAAGACTGCAATTTGGAGTTAGCGTCGCCCCAAGGGTATTTCAGAGTCTAATGGAGCGCGTACTGCAAGGAATTAAAGGGGTAGTGCCATATTTTGATGATGTGCTGGTATCAGACAAAGAACAACTGGAAGACCGCCTGAGAGATGTCTTACAAAAATTTAAAGAGGCGGGACTTAAAGTTAAAAGAGAGAAGTGTCAATTAGCCACCGATAAGGTTGAATTCCTGGGATACCTTATAGACAAAGAAAGGATCCATCCCACTGAAAACAAAATCAGAGCAATCAAGGAAGCTCCCAGACCCGAAAATAAAACAGATTTATAAGCCTTCTTGGGACTTATTAATTTTTACAATGTATTTTTGCCGCAGAAGACAACGATAGCAGAACAACCCACTACACAAGTTGCTGGATAAGAAAGCTACCTGGACCTGGGGGCGACGAGAAGAAACTGCATTCCAGGGAATCAAAGACTTAATTACATCAGACTGTGTACTAATCCAATATAGCGAAACCCTGCCGCTAACATTAACCTCTGATGCGTCACCATTCAGCATCAGTGCTATACTCAGCCACATATTACCCAGTGGAAGAGAAGCACTGATCACATTCTATTCAAAAACTCTATCAAAAGCGGAGCGGAACTGCAGCCAATTGGATAGAGAAGCGTTGGCCGCAATATTAGGAATTAAACAGTTCCACGAATACATCTATGGCAGGAAATTTTCACTGGTCACAGATCATAAACCTCTATTAGGAATACTCGCAGGAAACAAACCTACACCCAACATATTGTCACCGCGGATGACAAGGTGATCCGAATTCCTCGCTGCATACAACTACAAATTAATCTTCCGGCCAGGAAAGAACATAACACACGCTGATGCCCTGAGCCATTCTCCCCTATCTGAGTTACTTGATGATCCTGCACCAACCACATCAACCCTACACATCAAGACGCTGGCAAACCTACCCATAACAGCAACAGACATTGTGAAGGAAACTGCGACAGACAGAGTCCTGGCACGGATTTTAAATTGGGTAGGTAAAAGGTGGCTGGAGACTGAAAGTGACGAGACTGTTAAACCATTTCGGAATAGACAAACTGAACTATCTATCTTAAAAGGATGTATACTATGGGGGGATAGAGTGATCATACCAGACATAATGAGGGAACAAATACTTGAACTATTGCATGAAGGTCACCCGGGTATTGTCCGAATGAAGTCCCTGGCTAGGAATTATGTATGGTGGCCAGGGATGGATAAGGATATTGGGAATGGGTAGCAACATGCAAACAATGCCAAGAATCTAGAACTGCACCCCCTTCTGCACCAGCACTCGACTGGGAAACACCTAGGGACCCATGGTCTAGAATACACATTGATTTTGCTGGACCAACTAAATGACACACATTCTTAATAGTGGTAGACGCTTACTCAAATTGGCTAGAGGTAAGCATTATGCCCTCAACCACAACAGAAGCTGTTATTAGACAACTAAGAAAGCTTTTTGCAACACATGGATTGCTGGATTTAGTTGTCTTGGACAAAGGACCGCAATTCACGGCACTTAAATTTGAGAGGTTCCTGGCCGAACAAGGGATAAGGCATGTTTTAACAGCGCCAGGGCAGTCGGCTACAAATGGACAGGTGGAACGCATGGTCCGTTATACTAAGAAAATACTACACAAGCTAAAAACTGGAGATATCTAGGAAAAAATATATAAATTAGTAACAATACAGCACATTACACCAAACACCACAACTAATAAAAGCCCAGCAGAACTATTAATGGGAAGAAAACTAAGATCTAGCCTAGACAGACTACACCCCACATATAGCACAGAAAAGCCAACAGACTCCTCCAGTAAGTGCCGTACCTTTAAAACAGGGGACCTGGTTTATGCAAAAAAAACCTAATGGGGGAAACATTATGGATACCAGCTTAAATAATCCAAATAACAGGACCCCGGTCATACAGGGTAGAGACAGAGGACAGAAAGAGCTGGAGGAGACATATAGACCAACTCAGATCAAGGCCCCGCTTTAAAAAAACTAACAATCAAAGGAAAGAAAGAGAAGAGCCCACAAAAACACAGGAACCACTTCAAACATTAAACCAAAATAGTAACCAAGCCTGAGAGGGGAGACTCCTCAAACACAAACAAGAGGGGAGGGGGAGACCCTCCACAAGCACAAGAAATAACAAAAGAAACCCTAACAACAACACAACAACCAATACCACCATTATTCCCGAGCGGAAATTGAAATCACATACCTGGAGAAGAAAAAAATTTCGGAAGACTGGAGCAGGTGTCGGAAAACCATCACAAAGCCACTCCTGGCGGGAGCAGCCGATCCGACTCAACCAGCCCAGAAAGGCCAGGCGGGAGCGGCATGGCTGACTCTATCTTCCAGGAGATTCCACAGAAGAGGACAGGAGGAACAGCGAACCCGTCCGAACAGTCTGAAGACAACACCACAACTGAATTGTGCAGGTTCAGTAGAAACCATAAAAGCCCCATCTATTTACGTGACTACGTAACATAAGGAGGCCTGATTGGTTGGACTGGACCACATAGGGAGGGGTGTTGTATATTTGAATATTTGAATGTTCCATTTTGATTGGTCTGGCCAGATGGCGGGAAACTTGAATAGCTGTCATTGGCCGAGAGCCGAGAGCAGCCGCTATAAAGGAGGCTGCCGCGGCTCCACTGTGGTTCAGTTCCAGAGAGAGAATTAAAAGCAACTAAAGAGTAACTGGTCTCGAGTCGTCTTTCCCACAACATAACAATGGCCAACTGAAATACACATCCAAGGAGAAATCTCTGAAGGATGTTTCCCTAGGTTGTAGCTCCCAGGCTTTTCAACTGAAGGGATTGGCATTCCTTCAGTTTCTATGACCCACCCAGTCAGGGTGGATCTAAGAATCCCCCTTGGAAGCCTCTAAATATAGCTGAAAGCTGGCAAATGGTTTCTGGAGTTTGACTCTGAAGTTATCTACATGCCAAAAGCTGAGGCGGAGGGGTTGCAATCTGTTTGGGGTTGAAGAAGCCTCTGTTTTGAAACATATATTTCAAACAGACAGTAAATTGTACCTTTCCCTTCTTAATCACCTTCCAGGACTATTAATCTTTTCGAAGTCAAGTTAAAAAGAGATTCTCTTTAGTCACAGCATGCTTTGCCTTTTTGAAGACTTGCACCATTTTAGGGATTTATTTTTTTGTTAAATAAAAAGGTGGTTAAGGCAAGGCAAATAAGGACATGTGGAGAAAAAAAGCTGATGGAAAATATGAAGACTGAAGGCTGTGATTTTAATTTATTATTGTCATAATTTGTAGCTTGGTCTTCTTTGCTGTGAGTGGCTAAAATTTTCTGATCCTGATCAAAAGAGAACGCCAAGATGGTGGAAGAAAGTATTAGAGATATATTTCAAAGGTCTCAAAATAAAATCCACCATTTTGTTGACCATTTTGCTCCAAGGATGATAAAAAAAAATCCTCTCAAATTACTTTTGAGATGCAAACATGTGGAGAATGTTACCAAACTATGAAGCAACTTCACAAGTAGCTGAAATTGTAGAGGAGTTCATTGCAGTTTTGGAAGAACCTGATCTTAACTTTCCCTATCATGGTTTCAATATAAACTTCTCAATACAACTAAAAGAAGAGAGTCAAGAAAAAAGACAAATTTGGGACTTTTTTTTCAAGGATATTAACAAGATTTGAGCATTCTATAATAAAAAGAAAGGCCTATAACTGCTTGATAAAACTTCCAGAGAAGAAAAATATTTTATTCTATGAAGATAAGTTGGAAGGAGTGATTTAAACTCAATGAGTTAACTGGAATTAGGATGTATCTTTCTTTGTTTGATATGTGTAACTGAAAGAAAGACTAAATCCAATGTTACTGAAAATGTATTTGAGAGTACTTGTATTAAGATAGTTAAAGAAAATGATGTACCAGTTTAAAGAAAAATTCTCTGTTAAAAATGTTTCTAGAAAAGTAGTTTGGAAGAAGGAATCTAAATGTAATACTGAAGTTTAAAGCTTGTATGTTAAGAAATCCGAGAAAAAGATATGTTAGAAAGTTTTGATTTAAACAGTTTTTAAAAAGTTTAGTACTTTAAAAGAAAGGTTTAAAAAAGAGTGGTGTTTTTCAAAGAATTTGAAAAAATACAAAGAATCTTGTAAATAAAAATGGTGACAGATCACAAAGATTATT
This sequence comes from Laticauda colubrina, assembly GCA_015471245.1. Classification (NCBI taxonomy): domain Eukaryota; kingdom Metazoa; phylum Chordata; class Lepidosauria; order Squamata; family Elapidae; genus Laticauda; species Laticauda colubrina. The sequence goes on from BLBF01000037.1 coordinate 10,242,656, forward strand.
AGGTGCAAATAGAAATACATACTATTTCTATAGCAAGGAAGATAAAAGAGGAATGGTTAAATTCATTATTTTATTTAAAGTGGAAAATATTTTTTTCATTTGGATATCACTTCTGGATTTTGTGCTTGTGGTGAAAAAAATCAAACTTGGACTTTGGTTTTGTTGATCAGAAAGATCAACAAAATCTTTGTTGTTATAGAAGTGGCTAGTTATATACTAATGTATAAAAGCAAAAAATGGAGTGTTTTTATTTTGTACTGTGCTAAGAAGAGTTGGAAGCCAATGCCTTTTCCCCTCTTTGTATCTAACCCCTCCCTTTTCCTTCTCCTTTTTCTTCACTTAATTTATTTATTTAATTTATTTGATTTGTCAAACGCTTACAAGGTAATAAATAAAAGTATAAACATGAGTAAGAATACAGGAAATAGGAACAAATAAATGGGGACAATAGGACAAGGATGGTAGACACGATGGTGCACTTATGCACGCCCTTACAGACCGCTTAGGAATGAGGTGAGGTCCATAGTGGTTAGTTTGAGGTTAAAGGAGTGGGGGTTAAGGGATGTAACAGCAGAGTCAAGTAATGCATTCCAGGCACTGACCGCTCTGTTGCTGAAGTCATACTTTCTGCAATAAAGTTTGAAGCGGTTTACATTGAGTTTGTATCTATTGTGTGCTCTTGTATTGTTGTGGTTGAAGCTGAAATAGTCATTGACTGGTTGGACATTGTAGCAGATAATTTTGTGTGCTATGCTTAAGTCTAACCATAGGTGGTGTAACTCAAGGTTGTCCAAGCCCAAAATCTCAAGCTTGGTGATATAGTTTCCTATTTTTATTTTTTTTCTTTGTATTTTATACTTGCCAGTGTTTCTTGAGGGGAAATATGTAGAGGCAAATTCAGTCTAACTTCACTAAAACTGCCTTCTCTGAATAACTAGGCAAAACTTCCAAGTTTTTTGACAGAGGTAGACAAGGCTGCCTGTCCAAAAAGAGGGAGAGAGGGCAGGATAAGCAGAAAGGGATGGAAACTTATCAAGGAAGGATTCAACCTAGAATTAAGGATAAATTTCCTGACAGTGAGAACAATTAAATAGTGGAACAGATTGTCAGTTGGATTATAAGACCCCCAAGGTCCCTTCCAAGTCTGTTATTCTGTTAAAGGAGAGCGAACATTCCATCTCATGGAGTTTGGCTTATCCTTTAATTTCATTCATGCTCTAGAACAGGGCTGTCAAATTCCTGGTCTGCAGACTAGATGCATCACACGCTGGCCAAGACCACACCCGGTTTAGTGTGATATGTCATATGACACCATTGTGATGACGTGAGTTTGACACGCCTGCTCTAGAAAGGTATTTCTCAATCATAGCAGCTTTATTCTGGGAGTTGAAGTCCACAAGTCTTCAAATTTAAATGTTCCCAATTATTAGTTTCTATTTCTTGTATTTAAACTTATTCTTGTTTCTTTTATGTTGTAAGCTTTTGACAAATAAATAAAAATAAAGAAATAAAAATAAAGATGCCAAGGTTGGAGACCCCTGCTCTAGGCTATAGAACATCCTTGCTTGATTACAGAAACCAGTTTGAAAGAGGAATCTATACATGCATATATATTCCCACTTGTCAGCTCTTCAAGGCTGGCAAGCCACAAAACATACATTATATGAACTACAGAGTGTAAAATAATCTTCAGAAGACAGAGATTTTTTTTGTCTTCATTGTATACTACAGAGAACCAGGAAAGGGAATCATATTTGTTTGGGTTAAGTTGATGTAAACATAACAATACTTTAATTTCTCTCTCAAGGCTACCTCCATACACCTGTCTTCTCAAACGAGGAAGGTAGCTTTGGATAAATATTTTCTTCCTGTATTTGTATTGGAGCAAATCTAAGCAACGTTCTTCCTGTTTCAAAGAAAGCATGAGCCAAGTTCTTTATTAAGGGCATTGTGAAAACTATTTTATGGCATACAAACATGCATACAAACATGACAGAACAGAAATTACAAATGTGGCTTAGAGCAGGGTCCCTAAACTTGACAACTTTAAGGCTTGAGGACTTCGCTTCCCAGAATTCCTCAGCCAGCCATGCTTAGTTGTTAATACTCTTTTGGAATTAAATATGCTTTGCAGATTTATTTCAGGCTCTCAATGCTGTCACTTTGATATTTTGTTATAAATGATAATCCATGGAATATTACTGTCATTTTAAAATGTAAAAGTTTCTTACCATACTATTTAGTATTTATATTTTCATGTTGGGAATGAAGCCAGTTCCTTTTACCTGATCAATAGACTTCCAAATTTCATTGTTACATTGCAACATTACATCTTTATATATTATTCTTTCTATCACACAAATTATTAATAATGATGAATGAATTTCTTAAAAAAAATAAAATAAAATTAGTATTAAATTTGATTGCATGGCATTGTATTTTAGTCCCAACTCTGTTATTCTTTTGCAAGACGTTGGAGATCTGCCAGTTTCCAAGAAATTGGGTCAGGGATAGATAAGCTCTGCTACTATTGATGGTGAATAGGGGTCAACAATTTATCCTTTGGCCTTCAGCACTTTGCTTTTTTTTAATATTGTAAGCCACCCAGAGTCATTTATGCAAGATGAGTACATGTAGATGGTAGATATATAAATAAAGATAAAGGATACTGTTTTAGTGGCTAGATCAGGGTTGTCCAACCTTGGCAACTTTAAGACTTGTGGACTTCAACTCCCAGAATTCCCCAGCTAGCATAATGTAAATAATAGTCACAGCATTAGGTGAACTTAACACCTCATATCCACATTAGTTTCTGTCTGGATAATATTGTCATATTAAATATTCTAATGATTATTCTAATTATGAAACAATGTTCAGATCTTTTTGTATGTCAGTGATTGCTGAGTAGTCATCTCCAAATAATTCAGATAATATGTTAAGGCCATGTCACACTGCCCAACGGATGCAAAAAGGACACAATGGACGAGCAAAATGTTCCATCCGTTGTTATCCACTCTCAAAAGGGGCAAAAATTTGCATAAGCAGAGCGGATAACATGGAAAGGAACGGACATGGGCAGGACGCAGGGCGGATGTATAGAGGATGCAGAGTGGATGTATAGAGGATGCGTAGAGGATGCAGAGCAGATGCATAGAGGATGCAGAGCGGATGCGTAGAGGATGCAGAGTGGATGCAGAGCGGATGCGTAGAGGATGCAGAGCGGATGAGCTGCATCCACTTTCATCCTTTCTCCATCCGTGCTACTAACGCTGCACGTCCGTTCTGCTTCCTCCCTGCGTCCGTTTACTGCTGGAACGGATTTGAGTTGTGCGGATGCACAGCGGATGCCTAGCAGATATAGCAGATGCGTAATGGATGCAGAACGGATGTCCCCCGTATGCCTAGAGGATGCAGAATGGATGCATTGGATACATTTTCCACTCAAAAGTTTTGGGCAGCTCAAAACTTTCTGAGCGGATGAAACATCAATAAACGGATGCTGGACGGATAGAGAGGAAGCAAAACGGAGGCAGTGAGTACATCACGTTAACCAACGGATGGCAAGCTTTTTTGTCTGTTTTACATCCTCTTTGCATCCGTTGGTGCAGTGTGACATGGGCTTTACGAAGCATATCTCTGAATTTGTTGCTTGGAGAATTGAGATAATGTGAGCCCTTGATGGCTTGATATGGTTACTTCAACAGTCCCTCTTAAGTTACTTAATAAGCATGGAAATAAACACAAAATATTTCAACCTGACTGCTGTCAAAACAAAGTGCCCCTTCAAAGGCTTTTCACAGCTCTAATAATCTTTTCAGTATATATCTACAGCAAAATCTGTACAAATTTTATTAATGAATCATATAAAATCACATGGCTATTAGAGCAATCAACAGGGCATTTTAAATTTAAGGCAATTTAAACGTTTAGCTACATGAATCCCTTGTCAATTGCTGTATATTTTAACAACAAATTCTTTTACATTCATGCATTCAGATAAAGGTTCATTTAAATAAGACATCATCTAACAAAAAGTCAGAAATAAATAGACTGAATTTGGAAAGTCACATCTATGATATTTTTTTCACAAAAGAAAAAGTTATTATTGTTTGGCTTAAGCCCTTTGAAACATTTTCTCTGTTGAATGTATCACAGTAGATCACAGATAGTTCTAAAGAACCATTTGCTACAGACTCATTGCTTGGTAGTATTCAATAGCATAGACATAAAACACTTTATACATTCATTTCCTACATGTAAGAGCTAAATTATCATCAACAACAATTTATAAATACAACCAACTGCTGAACATGTTTGGCCCTTTGGTTTGCCAAAATGTTAACAGCATCCCTGTATTTATTAAGATACATAATGTCCTTATATTAACATACATATTTCTTATGTGTTATGTGTTAATATAACAGAATGGATATGTTCTGTTCCGGTCAGTGAAAAAGTGTCAACTGGAAGGAACTAGAAGATGGCCTTTTCTGCTGTAATAGAAAATTTTAGAATTATAAGCCACTAAGAGACATTTGGTTGAGTTAGATGACTATAGAAACTGAAATTTACACCATAAATTAATGTGTACCTATATGAAATATAATTACATGCTAACATTTGGAATAGCATTACAGAAGTAATTCAGTGAAATGTTTTACAAATGTTTATTGTTTGTCCATGAAGCCTGAAAGGTTGTGGACCGCTGATATAGAATATCTACAAAGTTCACATTTCAATGCTATATCCAGAGCTACAACACAATAATTACATAAATATCTATTTTCAAAAGTGACACCTAACACAAAAATCCTATTAAACCGTGATGTGGGAGGGGGATTTCTGGAAAAGGCATAAAGTAAGACAGAAAAAGTGAGAATTTCTTTCATTTGTGTATGAAAGAAACCATAAATACATTTTTAGCTGAAATTTTAAAGTTAATGAAATATTTTACCAGTGATAATATTATTAGTTCCTGGTTTTGAGTGTAGTAAAGATTCAAATATATCCTTTGGGGTCTAGGACAACTTGCTGTGGCCAACTTGCCACAGCCAACTCACCATGGCCAGTTTACTGTGGGCAACTCGCTCAGGATAACTCGCTACAGGACAAAAATTAACTAATATTGAAGAACTGGTGGAACAGAATCATTAAAGAAAGGATGTCAAAGAGGGACAAAATGAAATGTGACTGGCAAAAATAAAAATATTTTTAATAATTAAACTAAATTTTTGAAGTTGGCCTGGTAAGTGTCCCATGCTGAGTTGGACCATTCTGTATCCTGTGTTAATAACTAGTGTTTAATTTATTTATTTGTATCCATCTTTGTTCTTTGTTTGCAAATAACTCAGGGCAGCAAACATATGCCACACACCTTTCCCCTTCTATTTTGCCACAACTGTGTAAAGTTGGGCTAAGAAAGAGTGACTGGCTCAAGGTCACCCAGCTGACTTACACGGTTAAGATGGGACTAGAACTCACAGTCTCCTGCTTTTTAAGCCTGATGTCTTAACCACTAGACAAAGTAGTGTGGGAACCATTTGGACTGGTAACAGAATAGAAATGTCTACAGTCCTTTTATATTTATTAATATAAATAATGACTGGATGACAGAAGGTAAAGCTCCCAATTTGAGCTGACTTTAATGGGGTTGTCAGAGTGCGCACGGTATGACTAGGTGAGACAACCCAGGAGCATATACAGCACACAGGTTTATATTTATATATAGTGGTTTTAATCCTATAAAAGTATATATACATATAAGTACTTTGAGACAGGCCTTGAACAAACAGCAATCAGTAATCAGCTACACCATGGAGCACACATGGAGAGAGAAATATGTTTTCACAGGATCTCTCTCTTATATTACAGCCTCTGAAAGTGGTAGCAGTCAAATAACCCTGCTGATTCATTGCTACCATTGCATCATAATTACATCATTTCAGTATTACAACATTACAGCAGCTGGTTAGTTATTAAATCATTATTACCCTGACAGGGGGGTTTGTTTGGAACCCTAGACAATCCCTTTACTTTATTCTCCAATTTTGTTAAGAATGAGTTTAATTTGTAGTTAATTTGATGGTCAATATTCTTTAGGGTCATGGCTTTTGAAAGAATTTGAATTTAGTTCTTTGAGCCAGCAGGATTGGCAACTTTATGGAGTATAGGATGTACCCCTCTCCCTGTCACAGAGTTTTAGTGTGCCCAAACCTTACAATCTTCTATTTGTAACCCTCCTATCACTTTTTTGCATTTTTGTGACACAGGAAACTCTTAAAGACGATGGGATACTCTTTGGAAGTAAAGCAATGGAATGCCTTCAAAGTTTTAGATTATGATATGAATTCTATGAGTGTTCTGTGACATGTAATTTTACATATTTGGTGCTATCATTTATAATCCTGATTATAGGAAAGGGGTTAGACTTTGATCAAATAAAATAACCATCAATAGTGTGAGCAGAACCGAAGCCATGTTGGATGGCCCATTGAATTGAATAAGAAAGTGTGTCTCAAAACTCAGTAGTTCTGCTAAATAAGAAAGTGTTCCAGTTTGTGCACAAGAAAACAACAACAACAAGATAAGGCAGAACAATGGGGAACTGTAATAAAGTGCTGCGATGTCAGAAACCGTATAACTACTTTTGCTAGATAAGAAGCTAGTATGAACCTTCAAAATACATGTATCAATTTGAAAACAGAAAGAATGTGAGCCTCATAAGAGGGGATAAAAATGCTGCCTGAATTTTGCTCTGTGTTCCTTCAATGCCTGAGGGGACCCGTCTCTGCAGACACGTGAATAAAACCTTGTTTTCCTTGGATCAACGAATCTTTTGGTGGTTTTTTATCTGCTTCCACCTCACAATAGTCTAACACAGCACAATCATCTGGAGTTATTTTATTTTAAAAATGAAATGTTAGACAAGTTTCCTTTAATTAACTGTACAGAAGCTACTCCATAAAATGGAGAAAACTACTGAGAAATGTAGTCACCTGCTCCATACCCCACATACCTTATGAGGTATGAGACCTATAAGAAGACCAGAGTAGATACTTCAATCCAACGATGGTAAGGACTTTTCTGGTGTATCCCAGTACTGAACTTTAAAACTTTAAAACTTGACCCAGAAGCTGATCAACACCAGATATAATGTGCATGCTTGCTTGCTTGCAGAAATCTATACAGGATGCCAAATCAACAAAGAATTCTGATGAAGCACGGGTGCCAAACTCATGGTGTCACGTTGCCATCATATGGCATATCACAACATTTTTTCCCTTTGCAGAGCTGGGGTGGGCGTGGCCTGCACATGACACATCTAGCCCACAGGCTGGCCGCCAGTTTGACACCTCTGCAAAAGAACAGTTTTGTTTTGTTGAGGTTTGACTACATCAAACATTTCTCCAATTTGCTGTCTACAATAATCATTTTATCAAAGGTGTTGTGTATGGAACTTGGTAGGTTCCAAGTGCCTTAATCTGATTGGCTGAGAAGGCCGTTCTTGGATTGGTTATTGAAGGAACCAGTCTGATTGGCCGGCCTGATGGAGGGAACACTCAAAGAACTGTCATTGGCCACAAGCCGCGAGCAAGCCGCTATAAGAAGGGCTGCCGTGGCTTGGGCTGTTGTTCCGTTACCATTGCCTGACTTGTTTAAATAAAAGAGTTGTTGTTGGAACCCGGTCTCGCGCAAATTATTTCCTAATGGAACACTGGCGACGAAGGTGCAATCATCATAGAGAGCAAGACCAAAGCGTGCAGCAATCAGAACCGAGTAAGAGATGGCCACTAACCACGCGCCGCCCGCACCATTCAACCCTGATGAGGAGGATTGGGAGTCGTATATCGATTGCTTTCAAATGTTTTTAGAAAGCAATGAACTGCAAGAGATATCTGACCAAAGGAAGAGGGCTGTCTTCCTTACACACTGCAGACCAGCCATCTTTAAAATGGCAAAGGCGCTGGCCAAACCAAGAGACATTAAACAGATGACTTGGCCCAATCTGAACAGAATGCTCCAAGCACATTATGCACCTGTGGTCTCCAACTTGATAAAAAGGCACGATCAGAGAGAAGAAGGCAGAGGGAAGCAAGAAACATCCCACAGCGACCGCCCACTATAAAGATCTCGACTCCCCGAGTGACACTGATGACGACAATGAAGATGTCCATAAACTTCAATCAGACAAGAAATGGCAGGAAAAAAGAAGAAGCAGGCGGGAATTCCAATGTGCTGGATATGGAAGCAACCACCCGCAATCTGAATGCAGGTTCCTAGACGCAATCTGCAGAGCTTGTAACAAACGGGGGCACATCGAAAGGGTCTGCGGAAACAAAAAGAGCTATAGTTCTAAAAGACACGGCAGCAGCACCCCCCAGACATGAAGAGAGACAAGCCAGAAGCAGATGGAACCGAGATAGTAGAAGTAAAAGAACGAGCGACAGAGAGGAAACGCACCAGACGGTAACAATCAGAAATGCCAGGGAAGCAAAAGTGAAAAAGGTCCAGATAGAGGTGAACATCGAAGGGAAGCCCTGTGAGATGGAAGTCGACTCTGGATCCTTTTTATCCATGGTATCTTGGAACACCATCTGACACCTGATACCAAACATCAAACAAAAAGAACTGGAAAAACAAAAACTGATCTTAAAGGACAACCAGGGAAATCGAATTCTGGTAGTGGGCCTTGGACATTTCCTCATCGAATTTAAAAATCATGCCGAAATTTTGCCTCTGACCATCATCGACCATGATCGCCCTAGCCTGCTAGGAATCGAATGGTTCGTGCCCCTGGGAATTGGGATGACCAGGATCAACAGCATCAGTGCGGCCAATTGGGAAGAGAGCCTGTTACAAGAGTTCTGGGATGTGTTCAACAGGACCCTAGGCAAGTACAAGGGGACCCCAATTTCATTTAGCCTAGACCCGAAAATAGCCCCCATCCGGCTCAAAGCCAGACGCGTCCCTTTTGCCTTAAAACCAAAAATTAATGAACAAATAAACAAACTAATAGCACAAGGGCTGTTAGAGCCAATCTACCATGCCAGGTGGGAAACTCCCATCGTGACCCCTGTCAAACCAGATGGGTCAGTGCGCATCTATGGAGACAATAAGGCAACCCTAAACCATGCGCTCCAACAAAGTGCATACCCAATGCCGGTAGTGCAACACTTGTTGCACTCCCTAGGGGGAGGAAAATTTTTTGTGAAGCTTGATCTCGCATAAGCGTACCAAAAGCTACCCGTTGACCCCACTACTGCAGAGGCACAGACTATAGTGACACACAGAGGGGCGTTCAAGTGCAACCAACTCCAGTTCGGCATTAGTGTTGCCCCAGGCATTTTCCAAAGCCTCATGGAGTGCCTTTTAAATGGAATCAAGGGAGTCGTCCCTTATTTTGATGACGTTCTAGTGTCAGCAAAAAACGCTAACCAACTAGAGAGTAGATTAAAAGAATTTTTGAGAAGATTCAGAGAAGCAGGCCTTAAAGTAAAGCGAGAAAAATGTAAATTAGCCACCAACCAGGTCAAATTTCTAGGCTACCTCATAGATGAGCAAGGGATACACCCCACCGAAAAAAAGATAAAAGCAATCAAAGACGCACCTAGACCTAGGAACAAATCTGCCTTACAAGCATTCCTAGATCTCATAAATTTCTACAATGTGTTCCTGCCCCAAAAAGCAACCGTAGCAGAACCCTTACATCAGTTGTTAGACAAAAAACCCATCTGGAAATGGGGCTACTGGGAACAAGAAGCATTTCAAAATATCAAAGATCTATTTACGTCTAACACTGTTTTGATCCAGTATAGCAATACCCTGCCTTTGACGGTCACCTGTGATGCATCGCCTTTTGGAATCAGTGCCATCCTGAGCCACAAACTACCAGACGGCACAGAGGCACCAGTCACCTTCTATTCAAAAATGCTTTCCAAATTGGAGAGAAATTACAGCCAACTCAAACAAGAAGCCCTCGCAATTATAACCGGAGTCAAAAGATTCCATGAATACCTTTACGGAAGAACTTTTTCGATCATCACTGATCATAAACCCCTGTTAGGGATTCTAGCAGGAAACAAACCAACCCTGAACATTCTGTCGCCTAGAATAACGAGGTGGTCGGAATTCCTCGTTGCCTACACCTACACGCTGATCCACCGCCCAGGGAAGACCATCACCCATGCCGACGCTTTGAGCCATTCCTCGCTGACCATCATGGAAGATGACCACCGTCTGCACTCTCCAACTTGAGGCCTGGCCGAATCTGCCACTAACAGCAGCGGACATGGCTAAAGCCACCGCAAAAGACCCGCTGACAGCTCGCATTCTGCATTGGATAGGTAAGGGCTGGGGAGACGAGAACACAACTGAGACTTTTAAGCCATTTCGCACCTGACAAACTGAACTGTCTATCGAGAAAGGCTGTATTTTGTGGGGTGACAGGGTGGTAATCCCTAAAATACTACAAGAAAATATTTTGTGCATGTTGCATGAGGGGCACCCAGGCATAGTTAAGATGAAAGTCCCGGCCAGGAGTTACGTCTGGTGGCCAGGTCTGGACAAAGACATTGAACATTGGGTGGCAACATGCCATGACTGCCAAAAATCGAGGCCTACCCCCCCACAGGCACCAGTCAGGGAATGGGAAACTCCCCGGGGCCCATGGTCGAGACTGCATATTGACTTTGCTGGGCCAAGAAAAGGCAACACCTTTTTGATAGTCGTGGAAGCCTACCCAAACTGGTTAGAAGTCATAATTATGGCTTCCACTACCACCGAGGCAGTGATGAAGCAGTTAGACAAACTTTTCGCCACACATGGACTTCCTGATGTATTGGTGTCAGACAATGGACCCCAGTTTACCACGTTGGCATTCGAGTAGTATCTAGCTGCACAGGGCATCCGACATGCCTTGACAGTGCCGGCTCCTCCAGCTGCAAATGGCAGGGCTGAATCCATGGTTCGGTACACTAAGGAGGGCCTAGAAAAAATGGACAAGGGGGACGTGCAAAAAAAGCTAAACCGATTATTAACCATGCAACATATTACCCCTAGCAGCACAACCAACAAGAGCCCAGCAGAACTCTTAATGGGTAGGAAATTGCGTTCCTACCTTGACAGACTGCACCCCACTTATGCCTGGGATAAACCCCCTGACTCCTCCAGCAAATACCGCGCATTCGAAAGAGGTGACCTGGTTTATGAAAAAAACCTAACCAGGGACCTGTTGTGGCTTCCAGCCACAATCACCCAAATCACAGGCCCCCTATTTTACCAATGAGTATTAGACAATGGAAGAGAATGGAAGTGGCACATTGACCAGCTTCGTTCTCGCAACCTAGAATGCAACACCACACCAGCGCCAAAAATAATAAATGAACCAAAAACAGCCGAGGAAGGGGGGGGAAATACAAACTAATAAAAAAGGGAGAGACAAACCTCCCATAACACGACAACAAACACTACACAGAGACTCCCAAACAAATCAAAAAGAGCAGTCACGATTAGATGAACCCCAAAAGAGAAGTCCGGGAGTAGGAGAACGAAGCGAGGCCTTCCTGGAAGGAGACAGCCAGGCCACCTCGACCAACCTGGATGAACCAGGAGGGAGCGGTAGAGCCATCTCAACTGGCCTGAGAGACTCAGGCGGGAGCGGCAAGGCTGACTAACCCTCCCAGGAAGTTCCATGGAGAAGGTTCAGAGAGAAAGCGAACCCGTCCAAACCGCTTGAAGACCATGCTGAGACTGAGCTGCGCAGGTCAACCAGGACTCGAAAAAGTCCCACCTACCTGCGTGACTACGTGACACACGTTGGACGAAACCAAGGGGGGAGGGGTGTTGTTTATGGAACTTGGTAGGTTTCAAGTGCCTTAATCTGATTGGCCGAGAAGGCCGTTCTCGGATTGGCTATTTAAGGAACCAATCCGATTGGCCCGCCTGATGGTGGGAACACTCAAAGAGCTGTCATTGGCCACAAGCCGTGAGCAAGCCGCGATAAGAAGGACTGCCGCGGCTTGGGCTGTTGTTCCGTTACCATTGCCTTGTTTAAATAAAAGAGTTGTTGGAACCCGGTATCGCGCAACTTATTTCCGAACGGAACAAAAGGTATGCAAATTCCTCTATTTCCTGGCATATTCTTCTCCTTTTATCCTCATCCCCTTAATGAGCACACTTATATTCCTGGGTACATGTGGTTACTAAACAAGACCAGGAAAGACATGGCTTTTGAAAGAAACCTCTGACCGATACAACTAAGTACACCCATTTCATATCCAAAGTGCTTTCATCCTCCAGTCTAAATGTTTCACACTTCTGCAAACAGATATTTTAAATGCAATTATTCACTAAGCAGTTGAGTGGCCCTTTGAATAGCCCAGTTACTTTTCAGGTTCCCATTTATGTTCGTAATAGTAACTTATTTATGTCACTAAAAGCAACAGAACACCTTTTCACCTCAATAAAAATGTTTTATTCAGAATATTCCCCAATTTGCCCAATTTATCCCTAAGATTTCCAATCACTGGGTCAAAACCTTCAAAACTGATTGGTTCCTAATTTATTCGTACTTACTTAAGCATCTACAAACAACTTTGCTGACACCAATTTATGTCCACATTTTGGATCTTTTATTCACAATTTATTCATAATAAACCTTCATCATCACCTGTATTCCACATGAAATTGTTATATCTCTTTGTTTCCCAGACATACAATATACTATTTTTATTTATTTTCTTTTATTAATTTATGTTAATTATCATCATCCTCATCTTCATCTCAGTGTTTGGGTCTGGGATATGTAGGAATTATTTGCTATCTTAATATATGAAATGATCCACGGAATTCCAAATACCTTGATCAATGAATTTTTTTATATAGAATGGGTGTCTTAATTTCCATCACTATAGAACAGAAATAAATATATAAGCTTTCTCTGCGAATTATTTGGTAAATATTTGATATAAATATCCATTCCATATCAATCAACTAACTATAGTTAGAGAAAAATATTTTCTCTAAGTTACTAAGATGTTTTTTTTCTGTATGACTATGTGCATGTATATGTGTGAAAGACATCAATCTATACTAAATACATGATTATATATAACAATATATATATTGGTAGTAGCAGTTGCAAGAAAGAATGAAAAATATTAGATTTGTTCATTCTCTGGTGAGTATATGCACAGCAATCAAAATGTCTATTTCCTGAAATCAATTTCCATAGCAAAGGATGCTGCTGTCTGCAAAAATCCTTATAACATTTTTTTTTAGCAGATCAGGCATAGAAACAAATGTTGCCTCTGCTACATATTGCCAGTGACATCAATGGGGTTAAAAACTGGACAATTGTTGTATATATTTGTGTAAATCCATCAAGAAATCTCGCAGTGGATATCTCTTTTGTTGCACATATTATCACATTTTATCCTATTTTCTGTTAAAAAAAAAGAATCACAATTACCAAAGAAATTGTTATCTAAATTTGTATTGCCTTCCTTACAGGATAATAGAATTTTTATATTCTATGTGAATCATATTCCAAGTTGTCCAGATTCTGGTACTCCAAATATTTTTGCATCTTTTGTCTGTATAAATGTGTGTTACATTCAATTCTAGGCATATTAAAATGCAATGTGACTACATTTGGAAATGCAGTGTGACCACACTGCCAACATCAAGTTGTAAGATCACGCATTACGTCTGTTGCTGGAAATATGTTTAAAGTAAAAGTCTTAATTTTGTTTTTCCTCTTGAAAGTCAATACTTTGTCTCCCTGAAATAACACATTCTTTTATGCAGAGAGAATCAAGCTGCTCAGTCACCTTGTAAGGGAGATGGACAGCATAAAAAATTAATAAATAATAATATATAAATTCCACAGTAAGCAGGAAGGTGAACCTTTCCTCCGCACTAAATGTCCTATGTTTATCAATCACAATTGGGGCTGGCAAATTGGTTGTTAAGCAAATCATTAAGTAAAAGTATGACTTGGTTATGGTGTTACTTCTGCTTTCCTTTGCTTTACAGACCTACAAAGGTTGTAAATGCAAGGATTGGTTGTAAGATTATTTTTAATCATTGTTATACCTGCAAACATTTGCTCAAATATGTCTCATTAAACAAGAATTCCTTGTACTGTACTATTTTCAAGTTCCTTTTCTTTTTACAAGTTCCTTTATAAGAAAGGAAAAAGTTTCTTCTAATTTTTTTCAAATAACATGGTTAAAATACATTGCTGATAAGCATGAAAACCAATGACCTGCTGCCATTAAAAAATAAAATTTAAAATGGCAGTATCTCTTTGATCTTTTAAGTCAGGAGTGTTAAATTCACGTCGTCATGGCAATGTCACATGACATATTGGGACTTTTCCCCCTTTTCCTAAACCAGATATGGGCATGACCAGTATTTGACGCATCCAGGAGTTTAACAGTGCTGTTATAAGTTGTCTCATATCTTGATACCATAACATTGTCAATTTCTCTATTCCTGTTCCCTACAGGATGGCTGCACTGATAAAAATGGACACAAGAACTAATTAATTCTATGTTGTATGTTATGAAGGGAAGAAGAAAAAGCAATCAATGTTCATTTGTTGCACTCTCAATTTTGCTTAATGTTTCCTTCTAATTTTAGCTTGTATAACTACAGTTATTTGAAATAACATATAAAAGTATTGATGTTTGTAAACTTTGGCATTGGAGAAAACTCTTGAGAATACTATGGGTAGCCTAGAAAACAAACAAATGGATCATTGACCAAATCAATCCAGAGTTCTCATTAGAGGTACAAATAATCAGACTCAAATGATCCTACTTCAAACAAATTATGCAATGCTTTCCTTTCTAGAGAAGTCTCTAATGCTGGGAAAGTGGATAGAATTGGTTACAACACCAACAGTGGATGGCTGAAAGTTTTGAAATATCAGGTTAAGGACAGATTGCCATGTAGAAAATCTATATTGTCACGAGCATCTATGTTGACAATGACTTGATGATACATAATAACATAATACAGCAGTACTGTACTGAATTTTCACTTTGGAAGAAGTCTCATTCTTCCTGATAGGATGTTTCCGACTGTGTTTTGGAAGATAGCTGATCCATATATTTAAATACTTAAACCTATAGTGTGACTTTTTATCTTGGCTTTTTGAGTCATAGACCCACACAATGGGCAAAAGAAAAGCACTGTTTGATACAGATTCTCACTTGGATGATGTAATTCATTCAGCCAACCAAAAAATAACTTTCATATCTGAAAATTATTAACAATAATTATTGTTAATTATTAACAATAATAATTGTTATTATTATTGTTGTTATTAACAACAAATTATTAACAATAATATAACTGCCAGATCTAATCATAGCTAGGGAATGCACTTCTCTCTTCTAGAATTAACTCTGATTCAATGTAGAATTTTTTATTCAGCTCTCTTCTCAGTTTCTTGGTTCATTTTAGTAACCTGTATTATGCACATACAGAACTCACTATTCCAAACTAATTCATTACAGATAAAAATTGCTGTGCTCTGATCTATAGTTATACAACAAAATATATTTTTAAAGTCCTTTCTCATTTTTTCATTGATTAGCATCACTGAGTTCGAAATATAATTCATCATAATGATTTATATTTAGTTTGTACTTTCATCTCTAGTATTTAAGTTTATATATTATGTATATAATATAATTATACATATAATTATGTATATAATAGTATGTATTTTGGTCTTTATATTTTGATATTCAGACCTCCAATTTTTTATATGGCTTTAGGTGAGCCCTATATGCTCACATGCACAGACACACAATGTAGCACTTGCACACACACACACACACACACACACACACTGGTAGTCCTCAACTTATGACCACAATTGAGGCCAAAGTTTCTGTTGCTGTTGCATGACCCTGGGACATTGCAACTATCATAAATGTTAGTTGTCAAACATCCAAAGTTTGATTATGTGACCACAGAGATGCTACAACATAAACTGTTGCAAGTCGAAGATTATCTGTATATATAGAAACTGGGCTGAAAAATCACAAATATTAGAGAAGCTGCCTCAAATGCTATTCTATAGGAGATTTCTACTGCCTCTCATTTTCAAAATGATGTCCTCAATTTACAACTCAGTTCTACGTATACTTAATCAGAAATCTCATTGTTCAATTGTTTATTTTCTTGTATAAATTATTAATCATATAAAATTCCAGTTAATGACTTTTTCCCAACCTATTATTCTAGCAAATATATACTTAATAAATTATTAAATCAAGAAACACTCAGAGTTTTTGAAAAACTAAAAAATTAAAAATATCTACATCCAAAATGGAAGATCAGTTGTGTTTTTAGATTTCATTTTCTCTTTTGATCTTATCAATCCTAAATAAAAATAACATCTTATCAAAAGGGCTTTAAACTAAAATCGAGGGGAGGAGATGGTCATCTTACCACCTTTAGAACCTAATGTTCTGACCAAGGGTTCCTGAGACAGTAACAATCACACACTTAGTCCCTAAACCCCTCTTTTTATTTAAACAGCTGTGAATTATATTCATAATGTGTCCCAAACAGTTTGTGAATAGTCCAACAGAAGTCTACCACAGCCTTCTTTGGATAAGGCTGATAAACACCCACCTTTATCTCCCTTGAAATGCTACCAATGACTAAATTGCCAATTAGCTGTACAAGGCCAAATGGAGCACAAAGTCAACACGGAGCTTCAGAGTTTAAACCAATCAGAACAAACAAAGTTGCTTCCTGCAAAGGCTCATGTCCCTTTGCTCCTCCTTTTTGTCTTATGGGGGGGGGGCAATCATCTACAAGCCTTACTCCTGAGTCACCCTTTTGTCTTAACTGTTCTTGCCTTATGGCAACTCTGTGTAACCACGCACTGGGAACAGACTCTCCCTGTTCCTCTGCTTTGCTGATGTCAGATTCTGGAGGCTCTGGAGTCAGCACATAACTCTCAGATGGCCCTGACCCCATCTCTGTGTCGAATGCAGGACCATCATCTGAGCCCTCCCCAGATCCAGTACTGGTCCATGTTCCTCCTCATTGTCTGACTCTGCTGCCAGCTCCGCAGGCTGCCGGTGGACCACAACACCTAATTCCAAGCAAAAAAAACACTAGTTAACCAATCACATAAGGAGGTTTGGAGTAAAGAAATAAAAAAGGAAGTTTGGAATAGAGAAATTAAAAAAAGAAAAATATAATATAGAGAGTGATGGAAAGGATGGAAATCCCAGTTACAAAGTAGGATATATATACACAAGACCCATAAATGACTCAAATGCCTACACACTAACACTCAAAGTTTAGGGAACAAACAGGGTGAACTTGAAGTATTAGTACATGAAGCTAGATATGATATATTGATATTATTGAAACTTGGTGGGATGAAACTCATGAGTGGAATGTACTTCTAGAAGGATATAAATGAAGAGTGTCAAACTCAATTCCATTGAGGGTTGCATTAGCATTATGGTTGCCCTCAAAGAGCCAGATGGGCATAGCATGTCTGGGTGGATGTGGCAAGGTGGGCATGGCCAGCTTGATTGATAGTGCAGAACCCTCTTCTTAGGCAAAAGGAGCTAAAGGATTTTTCAAGCCCAGAACTACAAGAGAAAATTTGGAAGTGGTTCAAGCAGCTGCCTCCCTGATTCACAGGAGGATAAGAAGGACATTCAGCACAATCAGATTTGAAAAATTTTCTTTATTGCAGTCAAACTTAATAAAAGTAGGTTTTAGACTTCTGGGAAGTTGATTTTCTGGTCTGGCCAGCCCAAGAAGGATGACACCTATAAGCACTGTCAGAGTCCAGAACCTCCTAGGGGGACTCAGCCTCTAGCTCTTCAACCCCTCGCTTAAACAGCTCCTTCAGAGGTGGACTGGCTGATGGGATTTGGGAGATGCCAGAATGATTTCAAGCACCAGGATGCTTGGAATGTGTCCAGTTACTCTGTGGATAGAGCCTCAATGGACCAAGGGATGGAAGGTGAGATTGGAGGACGAGCCTCAAATGGCATCCTGACTCTGGCAGAAGGCAGCTCCAAGGCTAGGTTTGGGCAGGGCAGGGCAGAACAGGGAAAGGATCCTGGCTGCCACTTGGGGATGGGAACTCCCTGCCCTTCCCTTTCACCGGGGCCATTAGAGGTACAGTGACAGGTGGAAAACTCATCCCATTCTGCAGCTGGAACTGGAGGATGAGGTTGCACAGCAAAGGTTGGGTAGACAAGGGCCATGACATGGCAATGACAACAACCAGCTAGGCCGCCTTGCTACATCCCAGAGTCTAGATAAAGAATCTGAGAGAAGTTTAATGCAAATGGTGCAATTGTTCCAATGTCTCAGTGGGGAATACAGTATATGGCTGTAGACAAAAAGAGATTTATGAATGAAACACTACATTCTGTTATGTTGTTCCTTTTTAATAAAGTGTGTTTCTGTAATATTTGACTTGTTTGGGTTGTTAATCTGCAGTGAATGTCCAACATTATTGGATATAGAGAAGTATAGAGGGTGATAAAGAATTTGAAAGTTTGTTCAATAGTAAATTAATGTCAGAAGGAGAAAATTTCAGTCTTTCAATATTCTACCATTATAGTTTACAGTTTCTCAAATAAAGTAGAGTTCTATAACTTATTGTGTTTGTTTCTTGGCCTGGCCTACTTCAAAAGGCTGAAATAGCTAGCTAGCTAGACAGATACCATTAACCATTAGTTATACCATTAACCTTGGTTATCTCTGATTTTAGGTCACGCTTACTCAAAGCCTTCAATCTGAAGAAAAAAAGAAAAGACTGTTTTGGATGGCCAAAACACAATGCTCTTTAGTAAATGGGAAAAACACTCGACAAAGATCAGAGAAGAAGATACCTTTTACCTTCTAGACTAAGGTTGCAAAATAGGGGAAATGATTCTGTACCCCACTGAGTTCCTGGAAGATCCAGTGGTTTTTCATTAATCAATCATCAGCTGGGTATCAGGGAACAGACTGCTCTTTCTGCATAGCCAAAGGAGGTTAAGAAAGGCAACCTTCAGCAGCAGGACAAAGAGAAAGCTCTGTCACAACCAAGCAATCTTGCAAAAGACATTTGGTCTCTTGCTGCCATAGTGATCTGAAGTATAATTACCAGAAATTTGTTTTCACTTCAACCAACAGAAATTACGAGGAAAGTCTCACCAGGAGGAAGAGAGGGAAGGAAATTAGAGAGTTGTCACTGTATGCACAAAGGCATCTGTGATGTCTACGAGAAATGGCCCTCAATCCATCCACTTCTGCTGTAAAATAAGGTTGTATAATATCCTGCAGGTGGTGAACAATCAATTGCATTTGGTTTCCCTATAATACATTCAAGTAGTGCACAAAAGTGTGCAATGCAATGAAATAAACTGTGAAGAGAACTTTTTTAAAAATCCTGAAAAAAATTTCAGCTAATTTTTGATTGCTAAGAAAAAATTAAAATAATTTTAAGCTGAATTCTGACAGCAAATTACATCACCAGGATTTGCTGCATAGTATCAGAAGTAATCTAGGCCTATTAAAAGATTCCCTGGAGATTGATCCCCTCTGCTTACAATACTGTTGAAAATCCAAATCTTCTTAACTAAACAGTATACAGACAAAAGAAGCACCTATAGACCAAAACAGATCTATCATTCTGTTTCAGAATGGTAATTCAGATGTTCTTTGCAACTAAAAAATAAAAAGTAAGACATAAGCTCAATAGCACTAATATGTCCATATTCCTGCAACCATTATTATTACACCTATGATACTGGAAAAATATGAAGTCATCATGATTATTAATTATTGATGTCCTTCAGCTCCCTGTAGTTGTCTCAAGGAATGGGAGAAGATGAAAACATATTTGTTTGTAGCTGTTAAAATAGAACAGGCATCATAAAATACTAAACTCTATAAATTTTTAGCTTTTCTGTCACATCTCAGTGAACTTAATATCCTCCTGTCATATTATTTATGACTTTGGAAAGAAATAGGTTATTTCCTATTATCTCTTTAATAAATAAGTGAATCTGCACATATTGCAAAATCACAATTTGTTAATGAGATAGCCTAAATACTTTTTATGGTCTCTAGCTCCAGATGCATGCATAGCACCTAATCCTTGGAACTCAGTATTGAAGAGTGATTTCATTTTTTGTGACATGAATTATATAAAACAATCTAAAGAATTTTATAACAATTGACAAGTACTATATTTATGGACAAGAAAGAGTTTTGTTGATCCTGAATAGCCTGTAAATTATGGATAAATGCGATATTTCTCTTCCCTCCCCACCCTCCCTCAGCAAGTGGGCATGATTTTGCCTTTGTATAAATATGGTACCTATCATAAAAATAGCAGCATTCATTTTCCAATATGATGAAAAGTCTATGACAGGGCTGTCAAACTCGCAGTCCAAGGGCCAGATGCGTCATGTGCCCGGTTTAGCAAAGGGAAAAAAGTCCCAACACATCATATGATGCTACTGTGATGACACAAGTTTGACACCCCTGGTCTATGACATTGTTGAATTAAACTTCCATTTTACCTCTCAAATTGTCATATTGGCTAGGATTATAAAAGGGTTACAAATCTGGTTAAAAATTTGAATAGAAAACTGAAATTCTTGACCTAATATCAATCAGTAGTAAAAACCTAACTGAAGAATTGGAAGGTTCAATTGAGTGAAAATGACAATGACATAATCAGATTTTACATCAGAGACAGTATTTTCTATTCAGAGCAATGATTAATGTCTGTGATTTGAGAAGCTACCTAGCAACATCTTTTTCCAGCCCTTAGGTAAGAAGACACCTGTTGTTTACACAATGGCCTGAACACCACTTATCCCACCTTACATAGTTCAGGTGAATGCAGTCAAATGCACACTTTGAAATTCTTTAATTTCAAGAGACTTGATCTTAATAAACTCTGCTCAATAGTAAGCAGCATTCCATAGCAGTAAAGCTAATGGGAAAAAATGAACTGAAGATGAGTGGCAGTTCCTAAAAAAGAACTAAAGTTCTGTGCAATTACTAAAACATCAAGACAAAATAATTGTACTGATGCGGCAGGGAGAAATCCAATGTAACTCCACAAAGTGTTTGAAGTTTAATAAACAGTACATATTGTTAGTGAAAAGGGAAGGCCTTTGAAACTAGAGATTTCACTGTGAAGAGACTGTAATGCTCAGAGTAACTTTAGTATTGTGAAGTTTTTTATTGTTCAGAACAATAAAAAGCTTCTTCTGGACTATTCAAATGCAAAGAAAGAATCAAGAATCAATATACCAACAGTTTAATCAAGGTGACAAAATGCTAACAAGTAACAAAAACAACAACCACCAGAGCTTATCAACTCCTATTTCAGTTCCCCAATTAAAAAAAAAAACTATGTCTCCTACCAGGAAATGATGAACATGAGGATCAGATAAGATTAAAGCTGGAGAACAATGATGAATTAATAGCTCACTCTTTGAGTAAATTTAAATATCTAAAGCTAAATGAATTGCAGCCCAGATTCCAAAAGAAATGGCTTATGATTTGTCCAAAATGTTATGTATTAATTTTATGAAATCTGGTTTCCAGAAGCAAACCCTTCTGTTTTCAGAGAGAAGGAACCAAGCAACTAGGAAACTATAGACCAGTCTAACATCAGTATTCGAAACTATTAGAAAGAATCTAGAGCAGACAATAATCTGTGAGCATTTTAAAAATAGTGCAGCAATTAAGAGTAACAAGAATGTAAGAAGTTCTACTTAATATACATATAATCCTCTCAGTTCATAATCAGAATAGACTGTGTTGCTTTTATGCCCTTGTGAACAAATCCAACTTTTATATCACTATCCAGAAATGATATTGATTGGTAATTAACCTAACAGTATAACCGAAGTAACAGCTAGGTTTTGGGAGCTGCTCTGTCTGATTTCTTTTATGAAGGTTGCTAAATAGGATGCCATGCAGGAACAATTTCATTGTTCTATAGAAAATGAAGCTCAGCAGAATTTCTATCTTTGCTTTCAGAGCTTGGTGAAGTTAAAGGGAGATAAAAGTTTGTATTGAGACCCAATGTTAAAGTTCTGGCTTAAGCCCATGTCACACTGCCCAACGGATGCAAAAAGAACACAGTGGACGAGCAAAATTGTCCATCCATTGTTATCCGCTCTCAAAAGGGGCAAAAATTTGCATAACCGGAGCGGATAACACGGACGCGGGGAGGATGCAGGGTGGATGCAAAGCGGATGCAGAACGGAAGCCCAGTGGATGGAAGCGGATGAGAGCGGATGGCACGTCCGCTAGGCTTTCGGGGGGCCGCAGCAAAGTGGACGCGGAACGGATACAGTGGATGCACAGCGGACGCCAAACGGATGAAGCGGATGCACAGCGGAAGCCTAATGGATGCCTGGCATTAATTGCGCATGCGGGGAAGATGCATTGTGTCAGCCCCATGGATATAACGGAAGCAGATCGGAAGCAGGTCGCCATTCAGAGGAAAGACCTGCTTCCAGACACATCAACTGCCTTGCCTGCCCTGCCTGCATGTCTGCCTGCAAGCCTTGCTGCCAGCCTTGCTACCAGCCTTGTTGCCAACCTCCCTGCCAGCCCCCCTGCCAGCCTGCCTGCCAGCCTTGGTGCCAGCCAGTCTGCCTGCCAACCTTGCTGCCTGCCTTCCTGCCAGCCTTGGTTCTTTCTGCCTACCAGCCTTGGTGCCTGCCTGCCTGCCAGCCTTCCTGCCAGCCTTGGTGCCTGCCTCCCTGCCAGCCTTGGTGCCTGCCTTGATGCCAGCCTTCCTGCCAGCCTTGGTGCCTGCCTGCCGGCCAGCCTTCCTGCCAGCCTTGGTGCCTGCCTGCCTGCCTGCCAGCCTTCCTCCCTGCCTTCCTGCCAGCCTTGGTTCCTGCCAGCCTCCCTGCCAGCCAGCAACCCCACAACCATGCGGAAGCACAGCAAGCCTCAGCCATCTGCTGCCAGCCCTGGCAAGAGGGACATGGCTAACATCCTGCCCCCTGGCCCTCACTCTGGTTCTCCTGGGGCTTCTGCAGCACGGGCTCGCTCTTCTGGGGCTGGCGCTTCTGCTGCTTCTGCTTCTGGAGGAGTTGATGACAAGCATTCCAGCACCAGCCACCTCCACAGCATCTGTACCCTTCACCCCTGGGACTGAGCGACCAAGAGGAGTACCAGAGACTCATTTTTGTCTTATAGCTTGTTGTTAATAAAGTCTATTTATGATTCACACACTTGCTTCATTTCTTTTTTTTAATAAAGTCTTGCTGGAAACTTTTAGAAATGGTTTAAGCCTTTGCATGCTTGTGGGATGGGTAAGAATATCTTTGGGATGGGTTAGGATACCTGTGGAATGGGTAATAGCTGTGGGATGGGTTAGGATAGCAGTGGGATAGATAAACCTCCAGTGCAAGCATAGTGGGACTGTATGGTCCACCCTCCCAGGTGCCACACCTACGGCCCTTTATTATCAATAATAATGTAATAATTATCCACACATGTCAACATAAACACAACTCTTTATTAAACACCCTGTTCATTGTAGGCCAACCAAACATACATGGCCCAATCTCGTCCGTGTGATGAGACAGGCTGAAGGAAGCATCCATTAATCATCTATCATCCTGTCTTGCCACTCCACTGCTCCAGCAGGGGAGTTGCACCATTGTCTCAGGAGGTTGCGCTGCTTCTTCGCTTCATGTGAGGCTCTGTTGGGGCCTTGCACATCCTCAGTGTCGATCAGGTTTCGCCCTTGCCTCCATTCCCCAGGCTCATGTCCCCATTGCCTTGCTGGAGGTCCACGAGCCTGTTCTGCAAGACTGGGTAGCGGGTGCGCATGAGATTGTGCAGGATGCAGCAAGCTTCCATGATCCTCCTCATGGTCTCGGGGCAATGCTGCATGGTAGTGAGAAGTACCTGGAACCTGTTGGCCAGGATGCCAAAGGCGTTCTCCACCACCCGCCTTGCCCTGGACAGCCTGTAGTTGAAGATCCTCTCTTCACGGGTGAGGAGTCTGGAAGTGTAGGGCTTCATGAGGTAGGTTGTGAGGGAGAAGGCGTCATCCCCCACGATGAAGTAGGGCACATTTGTGTGTCGTTGGGCAGGGGTTCTGGATCTGGGAAGCCCACGATGAGGTTGCCTTCCAGCCCCTCCTTGAGGTGACTGGCGTTGTATACCTGGGCATCTGAAGATGAGCCGTTGCCTGAAGCATCGATGTACATGAACTTGTAGTCAGCATCGACCATGGCGAAGAGGATGATGCTGAAGAAGCCCTTGGAGTTGAAATAAGTGGACCGCGACTTGGCTGGAGATTTGCAGGACACGTGCTTGCCATCTATGGCTCCAACGGTGTGTGGTAAGTTCCACTTCTGATACCACTGCTCTGCAACTTTCTTCCATCCTTCTTCAGCACTTTGGAGGTCAACAAACAGCACAGACAGTTTAAAAATGTTATTGATAGTCCTTGTTTTGCAATTATTACAATGTCAGGGTTCCAAGTAAGAGATCCATTGCAGCAAAAACTCTGAGGCAGATAGATTCCTCAAAAAACAGCTTTATTGGAAATATCATATTGGCACATATCTGGTAAAAACCAACTTTTAGAGGTCCCTTGGTTTTCACCTCATTAAAAGTGAAACTTTTCCCCTCAAC
>BLBF01000037.1:10267343-10305292 GCA_015471245.1 Laticauda colubrina
AAATCCACCATGATATGGGTTAATTCTGGCTTCACACATTTTTCTCATATATTGCCATTTTTATTGTTTAGGGAAAAAGATCTCTCCTGCTTGATGTTTCAAGCTCAGTACCTTAACCATTAGACCAACTGGCTCTCTTGATATAGACCAACACAGAAACCTCAGTAAACATGCTATTACATGGAAGGTACCACAAGCAAGTCCAAGAACAAGACTTACGCAAGTGTTTTGTCCACTTCATTAGGCTTTAATGAAAAAAGAACCAGATGGTGTACTAAATACCTTCATTGACTAAAAACTTCCCCAAAGTCCACTTTTTACTGTTAAGAATCATATTAAGCAATTAAATTAGCTGATCTATTTGAAGAGAGTTTCTGGAATACAAAATTATACATTTGTGTTTTTTATTTATTACCCCTAATTTGTTTCACTTTAACTGATGACATAGTTCCACATTAAGTATGTTAGTTACAGGGAGGGTTTACATTTCATCTTAGTCTGTTCCAATATGACACTACAGTGCTTCTAACTGTGAATAAAGGAAATAAGTGAAAATCCTTACTACACATTCCTTTGTTGCCTTGTGCAAGAGAGTATCTTCCTTTCCCTGGCTAATCTTATAGTAAATGGAGCAAGTGTTGTGCAAGACAAACAGGAAAGAAAAAGAAAAGAAATTACTGTGCTGTGGTATTCCTGTAGCAAGATCGAACAATTTTAATACATAGTTATTCTTTATTGGCTTTTTCTGGATTTGCTAAACAATTTTTTTCTTGTTCATTTCTTTTGTCCTTTTCTTTCTGGTGTTTTGTTCCACTTTTTTTTTCTCCTACCTCAATTCTTCATTTCCACCTCTCTCTTTGTTGGGCAAGTCCATCCGCCCTCCTAGCCTCTTCAGATTGACGGTTCAACAATAATTATTCTGAGGAAAGCTTCCAAAACTATTAGGGATACTTTAATTGCTCTTAATTAAAGTTATATTTGTATAATATGATTTATTAAAATAAAAAGAATTCTAAGAGACAAATATGACTGCATTATTGTAAATAGGATAATTAATTTGAACATTTTACTATTTTGACCTTTGGAATGATATAATAATGAATCAGTTCCCAAAGCAATTTCTTTGGAAGTTCACCCAAAGTAATGTTTCAAATGAATGCCAACCTGTTATAAATTATTTTAATTCTTTGTTAGTCTAAGTAGCAGTGTGCAAGGAAAAAAATAAATAAAATCCATTGATTTTGCAAATTGTGTGCTGATGTTTTAGATCATAAGTCTAAATTACTGGCTGTTCCCTTTTAGAAATCTTATTAACATAATGAATCAAATCGATGGTGAAAGCATTAATATTATATTATGCATTTTTAAAGCAATCAGTTGTATAACTTATATACTAACAACTTGCCTCTCTAATTAATTTATTCTCAACAAGATCTAAAATACCTATTCCATTTTGGAAAATAATCACAGGAATGATTAGCACCCTTGATAATTACTTCTGTTTTTTAACCTGTTTTCTGTGAACAAAATGCTTTATGTCATATTGTGGTATATGTTACTATAATTATTAAACATAATGGTATTATGTACAGTATATGACTCTTGGGGCCTTGGCAGAATATTAAGGTTCTGCCAAGGACATCTGCCAATTTCTCAGATGTACAGTGGGTTGAATTAGGTATTTTAGCTTAACCCATCTTAACACTCACGAAATCAGAATACAGTAGAACAGAATACAATATTTCCCAGTGGTGGGATTCAATTTTTTTTTTACTTCCAGTTCTGTGGGCGTGGCTTGGTGGTATGGCAGGGGAAGGGTACTGTAAAATCTCCAGTCAGAGGTGGTATTTGCCGGTTCTCTTTACTACTCAAAATTTCTGCTACCGCTTCTCCAGAACTGGTCAGAATCTACTGAATACCATCTATGGTATACCTCCATCCAAATGCAGGAATTCCTACATTTTAAAACATTAACACCTTGAAAACTTTAGAAAATACTTCTGAAGAAACACAAGAACTTCCTTTCTCATTGTCATTGCCTCTTCCCATATCAACATTGTGCTATGAGTTGATTTGCTATTATTTTACCAAAGGAATATTAAAATGCTACTTTTAATTATAACAGATACCAGGCAGAGGTGGTATTCAGGTGGTTCTGACAAGTTCTGGAGAACCAGTAGTGGAAATTTTGAGTAGTTTGGAGAACTGGCAAATACCATCTCTGACTGGAGATTTTACAGTATCCTTCCCCTGCCGCGCACCACCAAGCCATGCCCACAGAACCAGGAGTAAAAAATTTGAATCCCACCACTGATACCAGGCCATTTAATTCTTCTGTTCTCTTGTCTTTATAAATATTCTTCCATCTGCTCAGAAACTACAGACCAGTGGTGGCTAACCTTTTTGGACTTCTGTGCTGATAATTGCGTGCATGCTTGCCTGCTCATGGTCATGTGCCATCACCCAGAAGGCAATGCGTGTGGGGTCCCCCATGCCTCCTGCGCATGCATGTGCAACTCATGTGACCCACATTGTGCACTTCTGTGCACAACGCCCCCACGTGCCCCATGTGCTTTTACACATATGCGAGTGTATCCTGCGTGGTGCCGTGCCCCCCCATATGCGTGCAAGATACCCGACAATCAGCTGTTGGGTAGTCAGCGCATGAACAGTGGACCTTTTCTGGGTGAGTGCTCACATGCCGGTAGTAATGGCTCTGCGTGCCACTTCCAGAACACATGCCACAAGTTCGCCACCAGGAACCTTTGGCACATTCTTATATCCATAGACATTCTTCAAGGATGTCTTGAATATATATATTCAATATATATATAAGGATGTTACAGGTGTTGCAAGGGATTTCGTATACTCCTTGGTTTTCTAACTTGATTTTGTCTTTAGGATTTCTTAGGATGGTGGATATTTTTCTGTTTGTGCAGAATGCTGTTTTAATGTGTTTTTGGAGGATCTTGCTGATTTTGTTTGTAGTGCCTTTTATATATGGGAAGAGGGCTTTGCCGTTCTCTTGTTCTCTATCTTGGAGTTTGGTTAGGGTTTGTAACTTTTGGAATTCCCTTGCAACGCCTGCAACGCCACATACATCGGGCAAACCAACAGAAGAATTAGTGCACGCATTGAAGAACACAAGAACTCAATCAAAAAAGAAGAACCAACCTCTTCCCTAGTCCAAAACTTCAAAGCCACAGGATATGAGATTGACTTTAAAAATACTAGAACTATCGCCAAAACCGAACACTTCAACAACAGAATAATCAGAGAAGCCATAGAGATAGAAAAATGCCACACAGCATGAATAAAAGAGATGGTGCCTCCCCCCTACCAGCCATTTGGAAACCTGCCCTCATTAACAAACGAATACCTAACATGAAGAATGACACCAGACCCACACCCATGAGGGCCACACAAGATGCTACCACCACAGCCAACGCCCCACCTGAACAGAACACACCCTCAGCCAACCGAACACAGCCAACCCCCCAACCAATCAGATCACAGCCAAGCCCCCAACCAATGAGAACACATCCCCAGCCAATCAGAACACAGCCAAGCCCCCACCCAGTGGCAGTTAAAAAGAAAAAACAGCTGCAAGCTCACATTACTCTGAGAAGCACAAGGCCAAAGACACAGGCCTGAAGATGACGAATGACATTTCGTCGAAACATCGCCGAAATACTTCCAATTTTACGCAGGAGAAAATCCGAATAACCAAAGATCCACATACAAATACCCACGAAAACCTCACTGAAATATGTCATGTCACCTCTCTGATTTTCCAAGGTAGTAGACCTCTGTATGTATATGTGTATATATATATGTATGTATGTATGTGTGTGTGTATGTATATATATATATATATATATATATATATATATATATATATACACATATACATACAGAGGTCTACTATTATATATATATACTATATACTACTATATAGTGTATATATATATATATATTTTCTTAAGCTTTCGCGGGTACTTACATGTGTGCTGTTCAGCTTCCTTTGGGTATTATCCCACGTCATTGTAGTGCTTTCAAAGTTGTAGCAACGTTGATCAAAGTTGTAGAACATGATCAAACTGAAAGGAGACATGTAGTTAAACATAAACAAGGCAATGAACTTCCAAATGATTGACAGTCTGGTGGAATCATCTCTTGATTGAAAGCATGATTGGAAGAGATGATTCCACCAGACTGTCAATCATTTAGAAGCCTGCACTCTCAAATAGAAAGATCTCCACACCACAAGCCAGGCAAACACCTGGGCACAAACAGACTCCCTCTGATACCTCCAGCTCAAACACACCCCAACCAGGCACCCAGATAAAACCTAGCTTCCTAATAGATAATAGTCGTCCTTTCACACGAAGCCAAGCTGCACTGACGAAAACTTAAAAAAACAAATATAAATATATATATATATATTTGTTTTTTTTAAGCTTTCGCGGGTACTTACATGTGTGCTGTTCAGCTTCCTTCGGGTATTATCCCATGTCATTGTAGTGCTTTTAAAGTTGTAGCAACGTTTCAGCAGAATCTCATCTGCCATCATCAGGCTTCTGTATGGATGTGGGTTTCACAGCTTTTGGTTTCAAATTCGAGGCTGGCCTATTCTGATTGGCTGGCAGTTTTGGTCTGTGTTCACTGGACTTGGAGTTTGATTGATTGGTGTTTCTGGTTTCTTCTGTCTGTTTTATGGCTTTGATTGGCTGGCAACACTCTGTTCCTGTGTTGGAGGCTTTCAGTGCAGCTTGGCTTCGTGTGAAAGGACGGCTGTTATCCATTAGGAAGCCAGTTTTCACCTGGGTGCCTGGTGGGGGGATGTTCAAGTTGGAGGCATCAGAGGGAGTCTGTTTGTGCTCAGGTGTTTGCCTGGTTTGTGGTGTGGAGATCTTTCTATTTGAGAGTGCAGGCTGCACTCAAAACAAGAAGCTGTGAGACCCACATCCATACAGAAGCCTGATGGTGAAAACACTAATTACCAGAACCAAACGCCTGGCAGATAAGACACATATAAAGACTGAACTATGCACCCTGACTGAAGTATTGACAGCCAATGGCTTCCAAAAAAACAAAATCACCAACTTGATCCACAAAAACACACCAAGACATAACAGAGACCTAGAAGATCAACAGATCCATGGAACAGCTATCCTGCCCTACATAAGAGGTACCACAGATAAAATCAGTAAGATACTACACAGGCATCACATCAAGACTGCCTTCAAAACAGACAAAAAAATAGCAGCCATCCTGAGGAACCCCAAAGACAAAATTGACCTGGAAAACCAAGGCATATACGAAATTCCCTGTACATCATGCCCGGCCACATACATTGGACAGACCAATAGAAGAATAAGTACCCGCCTAGATGAACACAAAAATGCAGTAAAAAAGCTGGAACACACCTCCTCACTAGTCCAACACATGAAAATCACAGGTCACAACATCAACTTCAATGGCACTAAAACCCTAGCCACTATAGAAAACCCCAACCACAGAATCATCAGAGAAGCCATAGAGATTGAAAAAAGACCTGAAAGCATGAATAGAAGAGATGATTCCAGCAGACTGTCAATCATTTGGAAGCCTGCACTCTCAAATAGAAAGATCTCCACACCACAAAACAGACAAACACCTGAGAACAAACAGACTCCCTCTGATGCCTCCAACTCAAACACCCCCCCCACCAGGCACCCAGGTGAAACCTAGCTTTTTAATGGATAGCAGCCGTCCTTTCACATGAAGCCAAGCTGCACTGAAAGCCTCCAACACAGGAACAGAGTGTTGCCAGCCAATGAAAGCCACAAAACAGACAGAAGAAACCAGAAACACCAATCAATCAAACTCCAAGTCCAGTGAACACAGACCCAGGCTCCTAGCCAATCAGAATAGACCAGCCTCGAATTTGAAACCAGAAGCTGTGAGACCCACATCCATACAGAAGCCTGATGATGGCAGATGAGATTCTGCTGAAACGTTGCTACAACTTTAACAGCACTATAATGACGTGGGATAATACCCGAAGGAAGCTAAACAGCGCGCGCGCGCGCGCACACACACACACACACACACACACACACACATATATATATATATATGTTTTTTTATTTTTTGTTTTTTTTATATATTTGATATATATAAAAAAATCACACTTTTACATTCACAAAATACAGCACCCAACTCTTTGCAAGATTATTTCTTGCAACCACTTTTAGAAGCTATCAAGATGTCAGTTCTCATTCTGACTATTTTGTTTATGATAAAAGATTTTGTTTACTTTCTCCTAATACAACATGGTATCAAAAGCCTACCTGTTAATAATACTTGTCACATAGTGCATAGTGTTCTGAGTATAACTATTCTCTTTTCTTCTCTAGATTGGCTGAATGTAAGGGTATAAATATCACCTTATTATAATTGCACTGTGGATTTTTGTTTTAAAGCACAGTAGAGAACCATTTTCCCCCAACATTTTAAATTTCAAAAATCTCCTTCCCTAACTGTTCTTTAAAAACAAAACAAAAAAATTGCTCTGGTGTCACCTGGTAAAGTAATACAAGTGTAACTATGCAACATCTCAACATAATCTTCTGTTGGTGAATAGCATACACACTTTTACATGCTGAGATGTTTACAATTTTTCCAGATATTGTTCAGAAATAAAACAGTTTGAAACTTTGTGCAAAAATGTTATACATTCCCCCTTAAAATTGGAACTGAGCAAAACCGAAATATTAAACATTCTTAGTTTTAGCTACAGATAGTAAATATTAAATCCATTAGAAAAATTAACTTAAGGCCCGGTCCCACTGGCCGACGGACGCAAAACTTATGCATAAAGGACACAGTGGACGAGCAAAATTTCGGGGGTGGTTCCATCTGTTGTCATCTGATCCAAAAAGTGGCAAAAATTTGCATAAACAGAATGGAAAAGAACGGACATGGGTAGTATGTAGCGGGGATGTTAAACGGATGTTCATAGGAAGCCTAGCGGATGACAGCGGATGACACCTCCGAAGGGGTTCCGGGGGATAATTTTGAAGCGGACGCATAGTGGATGAAGTGGATGCATCACGTACGCCTAAAGGAAAGAAAGAGGATGCCTAGCAGATGTATATCGGATGCAAACCATTCACTGCGCATCCTTTCTATTTCCGTGCTACTAACACTGTGTAGACGTTCTGTGTACCTTTTGTTTCCTCCATCTTTCCATTTTCAGCTGCAGCGGATGTGAGTTGCGAGGATGCCCAGAGGATGCAGAGAGGATATAGCAGATGTTTAACGGATGATAAACGGACATAGAACGTTTGTTGCTCCTATGTTGTGGATTTACATCATACACGGCAGAAAGTTCATCCGTTCACAAAGTTTTGTGCAGCTCAATACTTCTTGTATGGATGAAATCACAGTGGATGGATGCGTGTGAAATACGTATGTAACGGATAGAGCGTGTGAAATACGTATGTAATGAGTACACAACGGATGCATAGCATTTTCTAACTGATGGCAAGTTTTTTTAACTTTTTACATCCTCTTTGCATCCGTAAGTGCAGTGGGACAGGGCCTTTACGCTCACTTGCTAAATATTTATGAGGACACAAAACACATGTTCATACCAAACAGTACAAATTTTTTAAATGCAAATGTTCAACACAAGCACAAACACACGCACATTTCCATACACATATATTCACATACATGCCTGTATGCATGAGAAAAGGTTCATATAAAATTATGCACATGGAAGCTTTTTTTGTCAGATTCAGGTAAGGCTAAAGAGAACTTGTGAAAACTGAATAGTATTCATCAAATACTATTTGATTATTTCATCTTAAATTTTATTATTTTTGCTTCAATAATTGTTGCAGGTTTTATATTTTGAGTTTTAGAATATTTTTGAAAATGTTAATAATTATACCAGTAGAGGGAGATAGCGATGTTTCAGTATTATGTTTATAGCAGCTGTAATGAATATGTTTAAAATTATAGCTAGATGTCACACTTCATTAACTATAATCTGCAGTATAAAACAAGTTCCAGTGTAGGACATGCAACGAATGGACCAATATTTAATATTTATGTTAATAAAAATACTTTAACAATATCTCAGAATGCAAAGTCCTACAGTATGAAGCACAGCAATATCTGTTCATGTCAGCCATGTATGGTAGAATCACAGACTTAGAATATTTGCAGAAAAATCTAGCAAATATAGAAGATCGGGGCTTGTCCTTGTTTAAAGTTAAAATTATTGGCAGAGGTCTAATATATATCTCTATTTCAGTTACACTACCAGACCTATTGGAATACATATTTTTTAATGATTTTGTCATAGTTAACTGTATAGAATCAAACAGCTTTAAACAAAAATATCTGCAAGTGTTATATTAATTTTTTCTGTTGGTTCATCGTAGGTTGTCTAGACTACTGATCCTATGCCAGCTATCACATTCCTTTCACTCAGCTCTGCTTGGGGATTGGAGTAGAACTTTACTTGCCTACAATATATATGAAGTGAATTAATTAAAATTTATTTAATTAATTATGGCCAATACTGTAATTAACCCTTTGTATATGTGTACAAAATGCATGATCCAAAAGGTTAGAAGCCATCCAGCTAGTTCTGCATAAGATTTTATGTTTGTAAACTTTCTTTTTTGTAGCAAGAAGAAATGCAAAATTGCCTTGTTACTTTGTTAAAATTGCATTTTAAGTGGAGACAGGTTAGATACGTAAGTCCAATAGTTTCAGGTGTGTAAGCCTGTGCTTTCACCAAAATTACATGGTCTGGGTGAAATATTAATACTTTTTATGGATACCTGTTTCACTGAAGAACTCATGGAACAAAACATATAAATCACACATCTAGTTATTTCCACATCTGGTGTCCATTCGTTTGCAAGAAATATTTTTTATCTGAACAGGGAAATATCTGGAAGAGGAAAACAGAACTAATATTTTTATGACAGTGACTGAAATATGTCATGTCACCTCTGGTTTTCCAAGGTAGTAGACCTCTGTATGTATATGTGTATATACATACATACATACATACATATATATATATATATTTGTTTTTTTAAGTTTTCATGGGTACTTACATGTGTGCTGTTCAGCTTCCTTCGAGTATTATCCCACGTCATTGTAGTGCTTTTAAAGTTGTAGCAATGTTTCAGCAGAATCTCACCTGCCATCATCAGGCTTCTGTATTGAGTTTGTATACAAACTCAATACAGAACCCTGATGATGGCAGGTGAGATTCTGCTGAAACATTGTTACAACTTTAAAAGCACTACAATGACATGGGATAATACCCAAAGGAAGCTGAACAGCATATATATATGTATGTATGTATGTATGTATGTATGTATGTATGTGTATGCATGTATCTTTGGTTATTCGGGTTTTCTCCCGCGTAGAATTGGAAGTATCTAGGCAACGTTTCGATGAAGTCTCATTCATCATCTTCAGGCTTGTTTCTTCAGCTCTGTGCTCTGAGAAGCACTACACTTCACTACAACATAATCTAACCACAGCTCTGTTTCATTCTATTGTCACAATGATCCATGGTCTTATCTTTTACTATATCATTGGCTGTAACTTTTGGCTCCCCATATCTTTGCACAAAATTAAAATCTTATGGTCTCCAACTGAGCTTTTATATTATTTTCATTTAACTCCAGCTTTTCCTTTTTGGAAGCTTAAGGCATAACTCATGGTGGTTATCCCTCATTTTATTTTATGATGAGTTAGGTTCAGTTGAAAGACAATGACAAGCCCAGACAGAGTCAGTGAGTCCAATGAAAACTGGGGGGGGGGGGGAATTCTCATGGCTTTAAAACATTTTGAAGCCAAAATATTATCTGAAATCCTTTATGGGACACAAACAAGATTCTGTCTGAAAAAGGAGTGGCAGATAGAAGTGCAAACAAAATTCCAGCAATCAATTCTAACGGCACCTGATGGAATGTCAAATGCTCTGTTAAGTATTGATACAGGAATGCCACTTATTCAGGTTAAGATGTGGAAGATGGTGATAACTTACTAGGTCAAAATGCAATTCTTCCCAGTTGGTCTGACTCCTCTAGTTTTAACAGATAATTTTCATCTCCTTGGAAACAGGTGGTAGAGTATAAGCTGGGATCTCTTCACTACTTTTAATATTAGTAGATTGTGAGCAAGCTAAGCAATTAATTACTGAATGACGAAGGGATATGGAGGTCAATGCTCCATGAACATGATAAAATTTGGATAAACAGGGGCACCTGAGATACGGCAACTTTCCATAAGCTGAAAATCGCATTCTTTAGATTTAACCTTATTTGCACTTCTTAAAGGCAGGTACAGGTACTGTGGCTGAATATATTTGCCCATATTTGCTCTTCTGGTGATGAGGAAATCAAAACCATCTCACACATATTATAGAGACATGAGGTCAATGTACATTCTGTTCCTTATAGTTAATTTCCTTAGGAGGCCAGATAAATTTTATACAAACCTTTTCCTTCAGAATTTAATACTATTCATTACATGTGCAGTAATTACATTTTGTATTGTATTATGAAAATAAGATACATTGGCTAAAGATATACCGGTAATTACCTTTGTTTTAAATATTACCCTTGGTTTTATACATCTTAAAGAATAAATTGTTAGGGAATATAACTTTTTTATTTTAATTTTATATCTATTAACATTTTAGGTTTATCATCTGAGTAACAATGTCTCTTACATCATAATAATACACAATAGGAGTGAATGTTCTACTATATGATTTATTTTGCTAATTGTTAACATATTATTAAATTTATTTGCTTCACTTTGTTTTTGTTCTTTTTATTTTGCTGTTCATTGACTGAATACATTATTATTGATTGAAATGGAAAGGTGAGTCTGAGGCCAGTGATCTGACTATTCAAATTTTCTACCCCACTTTTGTTTATGAATATTTCCACTCAGTCTCTGTTCTCTCTCCCTCTACTAAAAAAAGTCTTTGTTTCTTCTTTCCAAGCTGTCATCTTAATCTACCTTACCTTCAAAGGCTTTTTGGTTCTTGTCCCAATTGAATATGAATCCACACAGCTGCATTTGCTCCCGCTGAGCTCTCATCTACTTTACATCTTTCTCATTTTCCTTCACTCTTTTGCTTCTCTCTTCTATTTGTTCATCACTGATACTTAAGTTATAACTTCTTGTAATGCACTCTTGTACCCTGCCTTGTAAAAGAGCAAATTCAGTTGTGCTGGTCTCGGAGCTACAAACAATAAAAATAATGGCTGTAAGCTAAAGGAGATTACTATATTTTCATTCCCTGTTTATTTTCAGCTACAGATTCTACAAAATTGATAGACATTTGTACAAATGTACTTATTAAGAAATTTCAGTGAGAATGCATTTCATTTTTCCTTATTCAGAAACAGGCCATTGAAGTTCAGTTGTAATATGAATGCAATAAATTGTTATAAAACATACCTGTTCTTTACTGAGAAATTGTGTAAAACACAAGGGATCAGAGTTAATACTTGTAGCCTCAGTTTAGATACTTTGCATTTACAAGATGACTGCAGTAGAGCTTTTTATACATCCATATGGGCTAGAACTCAGTAGTACCTGAATTCCACCTCACATAGAGTGACTACGTATGCAACTAGGTTCTTGCTGTAGATTATCACATATAAGCATTAATAGAAGCGAACAGAACATTGTCTATTCATTAACATTATAAGTGTAGTTAAGAGGAAATAGAGGTTGTTCCTCATCAATGTGATTTTAGGACAAAGATTTCAAACTTTAGGATATCTGCCTTATCTTGATCAGATTGCAGTTTTTAAGATTCAGGTTCAAAGGTGGAAACTTTTCTTCAATCTGGTACTGATAGTGAAAAATCACATTACAGCAGTGATAAAAAAGGACCTCTTATTAACTTCAGCTACTAAATCAAATACATTCAGTCCTGAAAGAGAAAGACTTTGTGATGCATAACTTAAAGCTAAATTGCTCCAATGCATTTTTTATTTTTATTTTTGCAGAGAGAGTCATGAAGACAATTCAAAAAGCAAGGTATAAATGATAATTGGTACTTCCAGGGATGTTACCTCTTCCATAAAATAGCTGTAGTGGTTACCAGTTATTTTTTGGACCCAATTCAGAGTGTTTACTATGATGAATAAAGCCTTATAATTTTGGCCAAAATTGTTTGCCCACACACCAATTCCTCCGCAGACCCAACAGGCATAAAATAATATCCAGGCTAATTCTATTTTAGGGATATAACATAATATGTGCTTAAATATTTCTATTTCGGATTTGAGAGTTCTTTAGGTAGCTTAGACATATTTTAATATTTTTATTATGCATCAATGTTTTGAAACTACTCAGAACTAAAAACAGAACTGTACAGTTTAAACGAAACAAACACTTTGTAGTAAAATATGAAATGCTTAATGCTTGGCATCAAATGCTCAATGCTTAGCATCACCACTTAGTCTGTGATAGATATATCTTTGCACAAAACCTTAATTTCCATCATGGTAAAATACTAGAAGAGACATGAAAAGAACCAAGGAAAATCACTAAGGAAAAACTGCATATTGGAGTTACAATGTAAACCACATATCGTTGGTTATTGAACAATATATTCCTTTAATTTACAGGAAAGTTTGTTAGAAATATTTCATTAACAGTTTGGTTGGATGTTAAAAAAATTACTAAGGTGCATTTTTACAGTTTTTATTAATTAAAACCAGAAGAGTGCGAATGAGATCAATGTGCTAATGTATTCTATTTCCTGCTTTTATAAATTAATACCCTTCCTCTTAATATATTCTTTACCATACAAAAGCTCTGCAGCTATGGTAAAGGCAATCCTCAATTTATGACAACTGAGCCCAAAATGTCTGCTGCTATGTGTTAAGTGAATTTTGCCTCATTTTAAGAAATTTCTAGCCACCGTTGTTAAGTGAATCACTGCAGTTGTTAAATTATTAACATAGCTGTTAAATGAATCAGGCTTTCTCCATTGACTGGTTTCTCAGAAGGTCATAAAAATAAACATATGATCCAAGGACATTGCAACTGTCATAAATATGAAGTAGTTGCCAAGCATTCAAATTTTGATCACATGACCATGGAGGTGCTGCAACAGTCATAAGTGTGAAAAATTAGCAGGTCAGTTTTTTCAGTGCCTGTAACTTTAAACAAATACTTATAGAGGACTACCTGTGTAGTGATATGACAGCAATAAATTTGTAATAATAGTATGTATCATGATGGATTGTTTGCAACATGTGAAACATGAAACACAATACAACTTTACCTATCTACTTTTATTGGAAAAATGAATAGAAATAAACAAAGTATACAATAATATGCCAATTAAAATATGCATTCTTGTGTTTTATCTTGTTTTACCAAAATATCACTGCTTCCTTTATTGCACAGTTTAGTATTCCAAATGTGATTTATAAAAGTAGTGAACAGTAGAAACAGACATCCCAAGGTTGAAACTGTTGATAAATAATTTTGTTTCAGTTTTATTTCTATGCCAGTCTAAAAGGATGCCTATTATTTTTCTTTTCAGACATAGCTTAAAGAACTATTTCCCTTGTAAGTAGTTTCTCTAAAGAACAGCATCTCTAAAGTTTGCAATTTATGAAAATTCTTAATTTGAGAGCCTTATACAATATTGAGAAATATCTTTGCTCCTAAATATGTTTATTAATTTAATGAGTAGGACTGCTGCTCATTAAGTTTACTATAGGAGTATGGTTAGTAAGGATTTTAGCTGTTCTCTGAAATTTACATAAAATATAGTTATCATGTCATCAAGCTGCATGTGATTCTGTAAGATTGTAAAGTATTTCCTAATTAATTACTAAACACAGGATGTTCATTTAATTTTATTCATTATTAAAGCATTCTGTTCTACAGAAATATATTAGAAGTCTTTTTTTAAAGCTTTAAACAAGTATTAGTAAATTTTACTTAATGTATGATTAAGGAATATAGTACACATTACTTATGTTATCAACCTTGTTTCTCACGCCTACTTCTTTCATTTTTTCTATCATTGTACCAGCAAGAACATACACTGAAGTATACACTCACATGGATATGCACTCCCATGCATGCAACACCTACCTACAGTATATATATTTCAAATTATTCTTAAGATATATGTTTTTGGTCATTGATTTAGACAGGAAAAACAACTGAGGTAAACAAACTGTTTATTTTATGTTTATTTAGTTAATTTTAGGATTTGGGAGATAAAGTGATTATTGAAAAGTATTTATTACAGCGTAATATTTATTACTTTGATAATCCCTTGGAGATATATATATATATGGTATTCAGCTTTGTCTGGGTCTTTTCCCACATCATCATAGTCGTGGCTTTTAAAGTTGTAGCAACGTTTTGGCAGAATCTCATCTGCCATCATCAGGCTTCTGCCTACACACACACACTCACACACACAGTTATAAAAATTATCCTATTTATTTAAAAATGTACAAAAAGTTATTTTATAAAAGTAATAAGTAAGTATTAAGATATCCTGCAGAATGTAAGGAAGAATATTTGCCAAAC
The DNA here is from genome assembly GCA_015471245.1 of Laticauda colubrina. Taxonomy (NCBI): domain Eukaryota; kingdom Metazoa; phylum Chordata; class Lepidosauria; order Squamata; family Elapidae; genus Laticauda; species Laticauda colubrina. Next base: position 10,281,954 of record BLBF01000037.1, read on the forward strand.
AATACCACATAGCTTGCCTTCCTAAGAACTAAAAGCAAAGTTCATACTCTTGTTTAGTATATCTATCAAACATCTACTTCACAAAAAGTTTAATCCTCTTAGTCCACTATCAATAAAAAAAACAACCCGTCAGCCTGCAGAAAATAAAACAATTCATAACAATGAAATAAAAACTAAATATTAATTTCAGTACCATGGACAAGACCAACAGCCAGTGAATCTGACATTTAATTTAAATGTATCCTGCTGCAGAATAAAACATTCGAACTATGAATGAAAGATTAAAAATTGAAGGTGGTTAGGCCTTTTTCTTTTTTGACATAGTATGATAAATATTAACCACACAATTAAGTTTTGACTATTTTTTTCTTTTACCGCTGCCATTAACATTTAATTGAATCACAACCTAAATGTCTCTGGTTTCCAACCAGAAATTACAGATACAATCTGGTCTCTGTCATTTCAAATTTCAGTCTGATATATTTTATGTATGTCCTTTACCTTACCCCAGTCTAATAAAGTTTTTTTTTATTCAACTGGTAAAATTATGGTTTGTCATAATATTTTGTTTTCCTTGTGAAACTCCAGAAGTCTGCTTGAACCAGCAAACAAGTGGAAGGAACATTTTCAGGAAAACAAACTGTTGAATAGAATACTTACTTTTCCTCTCCCTCTTCCCAACACACACACAAAAATAGCAATGACTTTTTTTAATTAAAGTGTTAATTATAGTTGTACAGTAACCCATAGTAGCTTTATTAAAGATTGATTCATTTCAAACAGATAATTCTATCATCATAATCACAACTGCAATCTTATTTATATCCATCCCCAAGGCAGAGTTAAGTGGTTTCTGCTGCCACTGATCTCAGTGATAGTGCTTAAATTACATGCTTAAAGTTTTACAGAACACAATGAGGATTAAGTCTTGCAGTCTGTCCTATTTTTGAAATGTCACTGAAGTTTGTAGCAATACTCATTCATATAAATCTATTTCACTCTCCTTAGTGAAATGCTAAACTTGATCCAGAAATAATGCATATTTTCAGTGCTTAATATTTTGTGTTTTTTTGTTTTTGGTGCTCTGTATTTGTTATTTAAGAGCAAATGAATGTTTTTGAGATTAAATATGAGTTGATAGCAAGATACCTCCAGCCTAAATCTTTTCCTTTTCTTCCTTAACTTCCATGCTCTATGATGAGAAATAGGGGTTAGGGCAGTTCAAAATGTCTGAAGGGTAATAAGATGGGGAAAATTATTGTAGAACCTATAACAGATAAATTTGCAAGACTTATAATACGTTATGGTAAAATGGGCATTTAAAAAAAAGAAATTAATCCTTTCCCAGTAAATTATTGCACAACTAATTTGGAATAAAATTACAAATAAACTTCTTCAAATTAACTTACCTCTATATGTCATATCCAGATAATATTGTGAGATGCATTTTGGGGTATCAGTCATTTTGAGGATTAAACTCTGATTTTTAAGAATAAGCATAGGCTGAACAATTTCCCATTAAAACTTTTTAAAAAACTTAGTTCACATCATAGTCCTTCTTCAAAAAAGATATTTATATAAAATGCTACACTGCAAGAAATCATGAAATAACTTATAACGCCCTGTTGATGAATTCATCATGATTTCCAAAAGTTAGCTTCTAGAATGAAAAACTAAATATAAGTTTTAAATGCTTACTGCAACATTTCAAAATCAGCTATATTGACAACTTTAATATATATTTTAAAAAGCAAACTTAGAAGCATTGTGTTAGCTTTTATATTAGTAGACTATAATTCTTCTGAGGTGAAAGGTTATTTACATTTTTGCTATGAATACATAAACTATTATTAAGTTCCTTATCATACCAATCAAGGATAATGGGAAAGCAGAATTGTTATCTTTTGCCTAAAACTCAACTATCATTACATTAACCATGAAGGAAAAATAGGAGGATAAACTTGCGTACAAACTTCAACAGGAATATCTGAATAAGTAAAAGAAAAAAATACAAAATTACAGCAATCCTAGAATTTAAGGGAACTCATAATTGTACCTCTCAATATTTTCTATTTACATGAGAGAAAGTGAAGTGGCATCTTCTGCATATCATAAAGAATCATAAGCATTTCCTCAATTGAGCACAATTATGCATCATTTTTTTTTCATCTTTTAAAAAAAACAGACAAAATAATCCAGATAACAATGCTAATTGTCTACATTTTACATAAATAGATATAAAACCATATGCACTTACCCCAAGGTGGTCATAGTAACAATGGTATACCAGAAAGCAGCAGGAATACTGGTAAACTTGCTGGCAGATGAACCTTTTTCAGCATAGAACATGACTGTAGCAAAGATTATGATGGCCATAGTGAGAGAAAAAAGGAGAAAACCAAGCTCTGATGCACAGCTTTTCAGAGTGTAGCCAAGGATGCGTAGACCCTGTGAGTGGCGTGAAAATTTAAAGATCCGGAAGACACGGAAGACACGCAGGGTTACAAAAGCCCCACTGACATCCTCATTGTTGGTCATTACCAGACCAATGTAATATGGCATAATTGCCACAACATCAATGATGCTCATGACACTACGGACAAACTTATAGCGGCTTGGAGCAGCCACCAAGCGCAAGAGATACTCAACAGTGAAGATCATGACACAAGCTGTATCTAGGCAGAAGAAAGCCACATCGTAGCGCTCTCCACAGGACAACTCCTTGATGGCACCAGGAGTCATCCCACAGGGCACAGTCTCTACCACGTTCGCAATGACAGAAACAGCAATGAAAAAGCCAGTAACGTAGTAAAAAACGAGGGCCAGTGTGCTGGTATGTGGATTCTCAAAGGCCCGCCACATCCTCTCTCGAGCTGTCATGGAAGGAAGATGGCACTCATTGGCATTATCCTGATCAGCATCATCCTGAAGGCGTTCAGCATTTTCCCGTCGTCGATCCTTGTATTCCTCATAGCAGCAATCGCCAATGATTTCAGGGATAATACCGAAGAAGGCCAGCTCCTCATCATACGCTGAAATGCATTCTTGACGGGGATAGTGTAACTTCCCTGTTCTATAGAAATTGAGGATGTGTCGGAAGATGTCTGGATCCCGGTCGAAAAAGTATTGCTGTGTCTCTGGGTGGTAGAAGAAGTCCCTCTCTGAGCTGCCCAGAAGGGTATCAGGATAGCGTTCGAGGGTGTCCAGCCAGGTCTGGAACTGGGTGCCACTCACATTCAGCACAATCAGAGAATCCTGACTACGTTTCCTCTCCTGCCGAGGTACATTTGGCATAGGGTTGGAGGCCACTGGCATCCATCCTATTGCTGCTGCTCGGGCAAAAGGCAGCCAGGCTGCTACTCCTGCTGCCATTATGGAAACTGCTGGTGGTACTGCTGGGTGGTCTCTTTCAAAACAATCCAGTCTTCTAAAATGAAGAGGAAAAACATAGAATGTAGCAAGAAATTATCCCACACTTTATGTACGACAGAGAAATCTATTTTTTGTACGACAGAGAAATCTACCCTATTTTTTATCTTCTTTCCCTTGTAATCCATCCCAAAGAACAGGCTCTGCCATTGCTTAACTCTATTTGAAATATTTGCTTTAAGGAGTTAACCAACTGTGGAACATGAAAAGCTGTTCTTTGTTTTTGATCAACACGAAGCACCTCCTTTCTCCGTTAGGTAGACTGAAGTCAGGGAAGATCAACATGCACAAAAATGCAGCAAAAATATACTGTCTGCAAAAGCAGATCAACTAGCCTGTCAGATCCAGGGAGTGGTAATCAGTCAGCAATTTTATCAAACCAAGACATAACTCCTAGCTCAGCAATATTCCGGTCTTTTTCTGATTCCCAGGAAAGACATCCTGACATTTCTCCCATTTGTCTACTACAACCATCAGCTGCAAATAGTTGTTTGGGAACTGAGGAGAGAATAAAAAATGGATTTTCTTTCTTTCTTGAATACTTAGGCTAGTGCTACAGAAAGAACACCTGCTAGGACATCTACTTACATCTCTTTGCAAATCATAGTTTTTAAGAAGAAGGTGTGAAGATGTCCCTTTTCCAATTTACAGCTGATTCCCTTTCTCCCAATGATCATCACTTCATACCACACACTCCTATTTTCCAGGCTCTTGTACTGAAAAAGCAAGGCAGAGGGACAGAGAACTAGCAACCTCCAACTTGATACAGGGAAGCTTTTCTTGAATAAAGAAAAGGTAAGCTGAGAAATAGCTCAGCTCACAAAGAATCCTGCAAGGTTCCTTAGAGGAAATGAAGTGAAATTTTAAAAGCAGAAATTAAGGCTGAACAGCAAGACAGGGGAGGGGAAATCCAAATTGACAGTTGAACTGGACAGAACAACCACTTGTGGGAAACATGCAAGAAAGGGAGGGATGAAAAGAACAATTTGGAAGGGAAGAAGGTTAGCTGTAGCCAAGCCAAAAGTCAAGGTCTTCATCCTGAATGAAAATTCGGAAGGAGCTTGAAGGGAAGTTTAGGATGGCAGAGAAATGGGCAAAATGGTTGGTGGAGTAAAGGTTTGGAGAGCTGGTCTTGAGGAGATAAGGAGAATCCTAAAATGGAAAGTTTGAGGTTGGAATGTTCAAATACACTTGATTTAGGAATAAAGGTGACATTCGGTGCAATTCTCACAGTTGGCATGGGGGAAAGGAGGGTTACTTACAGCCCTTACCCAGAAACATGGCTAGCTCATGAGATGTTGGAATTCTATAGGTTGACAATTAGACAGACTTAGGGAACAAAGGTTAAGAATAAGGAGCCTGAGTTATACCTTACACAAACACACTCAAGGCATGAGGTATGCACGTGCATGTGTGAAAGCAGTAACAGTCCGAAATAAAACAATGGGCACTTTCAATAATGAGATTGTTCCGGACCTCAAAGGGTCAAGGCAAGAATTTAGTTCAGAAATCTCGGCTAGGACACAAAAGGAGTCATTTGGGAGCGGGATGGAGATTCCAGATAAGGAACCAAGAGAGCCGTTTCACTTTAGCGTCCACCTCCCCATCTTACACACTGAATTGACTCCTTTCACACACACACACACACACCCCGCCATGACGCCCCTCTCTCCAGCTGCAAGGGCAACGTTGCCCGGACTGCTCCGGGGCCCTCTCAAACTCTCCCCGCCACTTGATGCTGCCCCGCTTGGAGGCAGCGCGCCCAAAGCTCTGGCGGTGGAGAATCAGCCCCGATACAGGGAAGGGAGGGGAGGGGGCGTAAATTTGGAAGGCGGGGGGGGGGAGTCGATCCAAGAGGCCTCTGCCTCGAAGGGGGGTGGGGGTTTTCCAGCCACCAGCCCCACGCACGGAGTCCTCCTCGGCCGTCTTCCCTTCCCTTCGCCTTACCTCAGGGCGAAGTCCGGCCGGAGCGCTCGCTGGGCATGGAGGGGGGACCTGAAAGTGGCCGAGGCTCCCGCGGCGCTCGTGCGAAGCCGCTGAGGCGGCTCCTGGCCAGCCCCCCCCCACCCCTTTTGCTCTCCCCTCTGCAACAAGTTCAGCGGCAGACGTGAGAAGCGGGCGGGCAGCGAGCGACGCAATTCCGTCTGGTGGCAACTCAATGCAGCCGCTTTCCTCCTCCTCCTCCTCCCCTCAGGAAAAGAGCTCGGCGGCGGTTCTCGTCAGGCAGGAGAGCTGCGGCGATCAGACGGCGGAGGGCAGGGTTGCCGGGGCCGAGCTTCCTCCCACTTCCAGCGGATGCCCGGCATGCCTTGAAGAGCGGAGCCAAGGGCTTTTGCCTTGCCGCCGAGGCTCCTGCTGCGGGGATTGAGGGCGGGCGGCAAACCACGGAGGCGAGCAACCCACCCTGCTCCTGCTGCTGCTGCTGAGGGTGATGCCTCCCGGGCAGCTGCTCCGCTTTTCTTTGAACTGAAAATGTCAGCGTGAGAGAGGAGAAGCCGAATGGAGTAGTGGCAGGAAGGGGGGGGGGGGGCTTCGATCCGGAGACAAACAAAAGAAAATTACAAAACGGCGCCTATTCCGATTTGGCCGTCCAGGGGAAGGTGCTGCGGGCGTGTGAGCGTGCGCGCGCGTGTAGCGGTCTGCCCCATTCTCAAAGGCGTCTCTCTCTCTCTCTCTCTCTCTCTCTCTCTCTCACACACACACACACACACACACACACACACGAGTGCGCGCCAAAACACACCCGAGAGTGCGCGCCAAAACAGACCGAGCCTGAGCTCTGGGATGCCTTCCCCTTTCTGGCAGAGATTAAGGAAGAGTTTATAGTCTCTTTTCTAAACGGCGCCCCCTCGTCCCCCCACAAAGCGGCCGTCAACATATTGTTCAAAAACATAGTTTTTTTAAAACTTTGTGATTTTCCCCCCCTCTTCGCCTCGTCTAAAATACCCGTTTGTCCCTCGACACGAATGTCTATGCTGTTATGTAACGCGCCCCTCCCCTTTCGCTCGAGAGAATCAACGCCTGTTTTAATCCACTTGAACGAGCTTTCGGGATCTTGCCTGGGGGAAAGCGTGTCGTCGTCGTCGTCCCCCTGTTTCCTATTTTCTTCCTTATTGTGTATTTCTTCGTATTCCAGTAATATTTTATTTCCACAATCCTCTTTCTTCTTCTTCTTCTTTTTTTTACCACTAGATGGTGCCTGGATGATGGCTTCTGCAATGCCTTCAACCGATGAAACTTTTAAGGGACAGGTTCTTCTCAGAAGTGGCAAACCTCTTATCTAGCCAGCACCGCTTCAGGTGTGAACTCACCTGATTGAGTGCTATTTTATTATCTCCGTACAGAAATTATCTCTGCATACAACACTGGGGAGGGGAAAAAAAATGATGAAAGCCTTTCTTTCCAACAAGATTCACTTAGATTTAATCTAGAAAGGTGAACCTGCTCAGCAAGCTGCACAGTTAGTCCTCACTTACCTGCCTTGCGCAAGAACTATTTGCATTTACAACAGTGATGGGGAAAGTATTTCTGGTCCTCACATTTATGACAGTCACATGCCTGAAATGCAAATGAAAGCTGAAGTAAGATCATAAGCACGCTTTTGGTTTCACTTAGTAACTGCTTCACTTCATGACCAAATTGCTAGTTCTGCTCTCTAAATAAGGGCTACCTGTAGTGTACCAAATTGTTCAAGAAAGGTTTCAAAGAAACTGGAATTAGGTTCAGATAAGGGTGCAGAAGATAAACAAGCAACTGGACAATTCAGTATCACAAGGCATGATGTTATTTTGGAAAGGCAGGAAAGAGCCACAGCCAGGAGGACACTTGGACTAGAGCAGTAGTCCCCAATCTTTGTCTCTTGGCAGCCTCTCTGTGGGGGAGAGGGGAATCAGGCTGTACAAGTGGAGGCGGTTGGTGTTCATGGGTACCTGCGCACAACTCGTTGCACAAGTGGTGGGCTGACATGCACATGCATGAACAGCTTGACTTGTACAAGTTGAGTTGCATCTGCACGCATGCGTGCAAGCCTGCAAGTTGTGCAGCCCAGTTCTGAATTGGCACATCCCAGTAGTCGACCACAGTGTGGGGATTGGGGACCCTTAGACTAGAAGCAAATTGGGCTGCGCACACTTCTTTGTTTCTTGCAGTGTGAAGACAATGGAAGAGAAATGTACCTTCAGACTTGTAAGATTGTATTAATGTAACCTTACAATAAAGTAGCATTCCTCCATTTGGTTATATTTCTTGTCTGAACTCCCTCACCAGGCTGATACAAAGAGGGACTAGAGAAACAAGGAACATTTAGTCCTGAGACAAGCAGAATGAGGAGGAAGGTTGTTTTCAAAAGTTTGAAAGAATGTTATACAGACGGTGACAACTAGGGATCTTTATAGGAGGTCAAAAAAATCACGATGGGCAGGACAACCACACAATTAAAGACCCACCCTTTTTTACACAGATTAAAAAAGGGTGGGGCCTCTGTTGCATGCTTGTACCCATCTTGACTTTTATTGATTACTCATGGTTGCTACTGATAGCATCAACCTGTTATCTGCATTCCAGACAGAAAAATATGGAATAATGGCATGCTTTGGAAATTATTTGGAAAAGACACAAAAAACTATTTAATACTGTATGTTCATATCCTGTCCAGACTCAAAGGGAATCAGGAAAGAAAGATACAATTCCTTGAAAGAAGTGGGATGTATGAGCATTTCCAGATTCCCTTTGAGTCTGGATAGGATATGAACATACAGTATTAAATAGTTTTTTGTGTCTTTTCCAAATAATTTCCAAAGCATGCCATTATTCCAGTTAATTGTGTCTGTAAAATTTACCATATCAGGAAAAATTAGTGCTATATGCATTAGAAAGTTTCCTGATTTGTTGCTGGGCTTAGATAGAAATTGAGGATTTTTTTTTGTTTTCATCTTTGATGGCATTGTCTATATGTCATTTATGTCAATAAATGACTATATGTCAATAGTCATTTAGCAAGAATGACCCTCTTTCTCAAATTTCTCCAGAAAGCTTCCATATTTATTTCCACCCTGCTTGCTTTCTGTCTCTAGAATAGATGGAAGAACGAATCATAGTTAACCACAGGTTTGAGCAGATTGTTTTACAAATGGCTTAGGAAATAGGCTGAGCCCACATCTCAAATAAATATGCTGTTTCACCATTTCTACAAAGGAAAACATTAATGCAACTCAACTACATGATTACAGTGATTTATATTTATTTAAATTTTAAATTATATAACAAATATTCAATCTGTGCCATGATTCCCATTCAAGAAGTATTCTTCTCTCTGTATATTTCACTTTCAGAACTGGCCATTCATAGTCAGAACACTTCTAAGAAAGAATGGCCTTACACAATCCAGACTTGGAGAATTGGAGGTTAAAATATTTCAGTCTGAAAATGTCAATGTACACCTTTAGAAATATTGTGTTCTGTTAGCATAGTGAAAGAAAATACCACACACAATAAAAGTGGGTTGGCAGAATGGTTAAAATAAAATATGTGTATGACAATTGGGATAAAAGAATTTTTTGACATGGCAGATGCTTTGTGATTTGTGTTTCTTGTTCTACTAAGCACTTTAGCTAGCTCTTTACATAAATTGCTTAATAGTTGAAAGGTAAAGATGAAAGCATGATTTCCTATATTGGTGAAGCTAGATTACAGGAATGAATGTGTGTGTGTGTGTGTGTGTGTGTGTGTGTGTACACACATCTCCAGTTGAAATTCATGTTGAACAGATAAAACAAAGCTTATCTCTTTCTGCATTTAATCCCTATGGCATTTAATCTGAATTAGTATTTATCCCAACTCAATCTTGGATTTTTTTTTAAAGTTCCAGATTGATTAAAAAAAACTATGAATAAGAAATCAGAATATGTGTGAGACTAGTTTTCTATTTATGCCAATTTGCCTTCAACATATGCTTGGCAATATAGATAGCTGAAACATACTGTATATTAACTAAACAATATGGCACCAATGCTTTAACAGCCTGCAATTTTATCTAAGAAACACTGTGTTTGAATGTAAATTAAATTCAATTTCATAAGGATTTAAAAATTAAAATGAAAATTGTTCGATGGGTCCACGTGGTAAATGAGAAGCAGGAGGTCAGAAACTGGTAAGCAGCCTTTATTTAAATTGGTCTCAGAAAAAGCTGCTTAGCCACAGCAGGCACTGGCTTTTATAGCTGGCGCTATCTAAAGCTTCAGACACTGACAGGACGTTGTTTTTCCCACCAGCGGCTGGGCCAATGAGTGGAGTCTATTAGCCATATTTGGTCATATACAACACCCCTCCCCTCCTAGTTATTCCTCCAATCAGCGCCTGCCTACTATATGTAATTGCGTAATTAGGCAGGGCTTCGATGGATATGACTGGACCTGCACACCTCACTTGTTCCTAGGGCGGTGGCCCGAATGGATGGGTCTGCCGCTGCTCTGGTCCCCACCAGTGGAATTGTCTTGAAGCTTGTTACTGGTGCGGCAGGGACCATTGAGCTTGAGGCCTCAGAAGGACCCCATGGGACTTCCTCTTCACAAGATAAGTGTCTCTGTTGTTGTTCGGGGGTTTGTGCCTGTGCGGTTGGTGTTTGTGGACTGTGTTGTTCAGTTGTTGAGTGTCGGGTGATTGGCTGGTTGTCTGTGCTCGGGACCTGACCCTGTAGCTGATCAATGTGTCGTTCCCACAGTTTCCCTTCCTCTGTTTCTACTCTGTAGGACTGCGGCCCCGTGTTTTCATTGACTCTTGCTGGCACCCATGTTGGTTCCCTGGTGCAACTGTGTATGTAGACTGGGTCCCCTATTGTGAATTGTCTATATTTCCCCATGGAGTCTGGGGGTGTTTCTATGTTGTAGTTGGGATGGACCCAGTCTAGTACAGTCTGCAGCCTCCGACACATTAATTGTTCTGCAGGTCTGTGGTGTGTTGTAGTGTTGGGGTGTGATGTGCTGGGTGAGGAGCATTTTGTTGATCCTCTCCTGCCAGTCCCCTTGGCCCATGTGCTGTAGCGTTTCCTTAGTGGACCGGACCATTATCTCTGCTTGACCATTCATGGCTGGGCGGACAGGCGCTGCTGGAGCGTGCCTGATCCCCAGTCCTGCTAGGAAGGCCTCGAACAGTTTAGAGGTGAACTGCGGGCCGTTGTCTGAGACGAAGACATGGGTGGCAAATAGATGCCTGAGTGCCTTTATTGTTGCCTCTGATGTGGTGGATTGCATTAGGTTTACTTCCAGCCACTTTGAATAAGCATCAATGACTATCAGGAATGTCTGTCCTTGGCAGGGCCCCATGAAGTCAACATGTATTCAGGCCCATGGTATGGTGGGTGCATTTTCAGGGTCTTGTGGCCGGGGGTGCTGGCCTGGACTCTTGGCAAGGTGTACAAATGGCAACCCAGGTTTCTCTCTTCTTGTCCATCCCTGGCCACCATACTTAGCTTCTGGCTAGGGCTTTCATCTGGACTATTCCGGGCTGGCCCTCATGAAGCATTTCAAACATTTTATTCCTTAATGGGGGGGAAGATTACCCGGTCCCCCCATAGTAGTACTGACAGCTCAGCTTGCCTACTTTGGTATGGTTTGTATTTCTCCCCCTGTGTTGCCTCCAGCCGTCACCTCCACACTCATTTCGAAATTCGTGCCATGGTTTTGTTACGAGCAGTGAGTTTTGTGATCTCTGAGGATGTCATCATCCCGAGCTGTATGTTCTCTATTAGTAGCACTGTCGTGGATGGTGCTGGGTCTTTGGCAGTGTCTGGAAGGGGGCAACAGCTGAGGGCATTGGTGTGGGCAATGCCTTTCCCTTTTCCGGTGGGTTAATGTGTAACTGTATGCTGCCAAGAATACTGTCCATCTCAATATTCTGGGGGACAGGTTGTTTGGTGTGGGTTTGTCATTGGCAAGGATGCCCAGTAAGAGCTTAAGATTGGTGATGAGGTTGAACTGCCTGCCATACAGATATTCATGGAAACACTTTATCCCTGCAACCGTGGCAAGCGTTTCCTTGTCCATCTGACTGTAATTTCTTTGTGTTTTAGATAGTGTCTTTGAGAAATAAGCGATAGGAGTTTCAGTTCCATTGGGTAGCTTGTGGCTGAGGACCGCTCCGACACTATAGGGGGAGGTGTCTCAGGTTAATGTTAACGGTAGTACCTCGCTGTATTGGATGAGAACACTGTCCGATGTTAAGATGCTTTTTATTTTTTTAAATGCTTTGGCCTCCGGTTGTCCCCAAGTTCAGCTCGTCTTTTTATTGAGCAGCCTGTGGAGCGGTTCCACAATGGTCACTTTCTGTGGCAGAAACATATTGTAAAAGTTCAACAACCCCAGGAACGCTTGCAGCTCCGCTTTGTTTTGTGGCGTGGGGACTTCCCATATGGCTTTAAGCTTCCTGTTTGTGGGTGTGATGCCTGCAGCATCAATTAAGAACCCCAAAAATTCTACCTACAGCATCACTATGTGACATTTGTTTCTTTATAATTTCAATCCTGCCTCCTGGAATCTTCCCAGGATTGCCCTTAGATGTTCCATCAATTGCTGCCTGCTGGTAGCTGAGACAATTACATCATTGAAGTAGGGTATTACTCTGGGGATGTTGTGCAGCAGCCGCTCCATGATACTCTGGAACAGGCTTGGGGGCTATGGTTATGCTGAATTGGAATCTCTTGCACTGGAATGCTCCCCTGCGTGTGACGATGGTTTACACCTTAGCAGTAGCAACGGGCAGTTGATGATAGGCATGGGCCTGGTCCAATTTAGTGAATATAGTCCCCCGGCCCAGGGAGTGTAGGAGGTGCTGGACTATGGGCACCGGGTAGGTGCTTTGCTGGAGTGCTTTATTAAGGGTCACTTTATAGTCAGCACAGATTCTTATCGATCAATCTGGCTTGACCGGAATCACAATCTGGGTCTCCCACTTGACGTGGTCTCCCGGTTCTAGAACCCCTTGGGCTATTAATTTGTCCAGTTATTCCATGACTTTTGGTTGGCAGGCAAACAGAACTTGCCATGGCTTGAGGTGGACTGGGGCGATATTGGGGTCTAAATTAAATGATATGGGGTCCCCATGAACTTGACCAATTTGTCATCGAAGACGTTGCTGAATTCTCATTCCAGTTCTGCGATGTCTCCGGTCGGTCTGGGGGGAGATTGTCTCTGTTGCGTGGATGCTGGCAACACTTATCTGGAGTGGAGGGAACCATTCTCTACCGAGCTGGTTGAGTAGACTCCAGTCTACTATAGTGAGTGATAGACTTCCGCAGAAAGTGCCATATTCCGTGCATGCAGTCTTTTTTCCCAGGACCAGTATGCGGTGGCCCTGGTAGTCTCTCAAAATAATGGCTTGGGGTTCCAATTGTTCACGCAGTTGCCCGGGTATGAGATTTTTTCGGCTGTCCCATGATATCATGGATATGTAGGACCCTGAGTCCACTTCCATATGGCAAGGCTTTCCCTCAATTCCGACCGTGGCCATTATTTTGTTTGCTTCGAAAGCGTTGGTGCATCTCACTCTGGCCTGCGCGTAGCCTACGAATGTGAAGTGGGCTTCCTCTTCCCAAGAGTCTTCCTTCTTTTTGAATCTCCCGCCATGGTTCTTCCGTCTCCCCCTTGGTGGCCATGTTGTTTCGCAGGCAACGTGGCTCACCAGCCCTGCTTGCTCATCAATTGTGTTTCATGGCATACCTCTGCGATGTGGCCTCCATGCTCATATCTCTGGCATACAGTGTTTTAAAACGGCACACAGATCAGAAGTGGTTTCCACCGCAGCTGCCACACTCTCAGGATCCTGGTTTCCCGGACCTCAGCTTATGTACATCTCCGCCATCATCATCACTGCTGGAATTGGAGGCAGACTCACTGGGCAGTGGCAGCTCAGTCCCATTTTTGTTGACTCTCCTGTTCCCTCAGATTCATGCCGCTGAGATGTCAGATGATTTGGTGGCTCTGGCATTGTCGACAGCTTCTTGGAAGAAGATATCCTCGTGGGCCAGGAGTTTCTTTTGTATTTCAGGATCCTTTGTCCCTCGGATGATCTGGTCCAGGATCATCCCCTCGGTATCTGGGAATCTGCAGTTCTTTGCGATTCTCCGTAGATCTGCCACGAATGCATTGATCATCTTTCCCTCTCTCTGGCTCCACATGTAGAAGTCGTAGCAGCTGGCCAGATAGGATGGAGACAGGCCGTAGTGACTACGGAGGGTGTGCTGTAGCTCGTCCTGGGATACGGTCTGTAAATCATCCATGACCAGGGCATCGGCCATTTCATAGATTTCATAGATCTCAATGTCACAGTACATTAGGACCCTTTTTTGCACATCGGGGACTGCTTGGAGTCCATTCGCCTCCAGGTGTTGGTTGAATCGGCCCATGTAGGATGATTATTTCTCCTTAGCGGGATCGTAAGGGACGGCCATCGGGCAGTGGGCCAGGCTGGTTGTGCACTGTGCCAGGTCGTTGGTCAGTTGCGGTTGTTCTTGGCGGTGCTTTGTCTGTTGTGTGAGGTTGAAATGGCATCGTGCCCACGGGTTGTCCTTTGTTCTCTCCGCAGCTCAGAATTCCATCCTCGTCACCAGTGGGTCCGCGAGGTAAATGAGAGGGAGGACGTTGGGAACTGGTAAGCAGCCTTTATTTAAATTGGTCTTGGAAAAAGCTGCTCAGCCGCGGCAGTTGCCGGCTTTTATAGCCAACACTGTCCAAAGCTTCAGCCACTGACAGGACTTCATTTTTCCCACCAGTGGTTGTGCTAATGAGTGGAATCTATTAGCTGACTCCACTCCTTGGCCATATTTGGTCATATAGAACAAACGTTATTACTGGAGTATTCAATTTTGTCATATCAATAGATCATACATTTGAAAATGTACAATATTTAGCTTCAAATTAATATGCAGGTTGATATAATTTGGGAAAGTTTACATAGGGGTCACAATGTAATGTTGAATATCTCTAAATAAGGAAATTGTCAATTTGTTAAAGCTGGGGTGCAGCAAAGAAAATACCATAGTTTTTGCACTGTAAGATGCTCCAAACCATAAGACGCACCTAGCTTTTGGGGAAGAAAACAAGAAAAAATCTGCCTCTGCCTCCCAGCAATTTGCCTCCGTGCAGCAAACATCAAATAGTCTGGTCAGCTTCAGCACATCCTGATTTAGCATGAGCAGCTGATTAGCAGTTGGATTGACCTCCTGGAATACTGCTGACCAGCTGTTTCAGGCTGTGGGGTTCGCTGCTGCCCATCACTGCCACTGCCACCCATTGCTGCTGCCTGTCACCATCTCTGTGCATCCCATTTTCAGCCTCCATGTGCCCCATTTTTTTGCCTCCATGTGTCCCATTTTCAGCCCATTCCAGGTGGTGGAGATCCCCACTGCCTATCACCACCATCACCATTGCTGATTGCCGCTGCTGCTGATTGCTGTTGCTGCCAATCACTGCCGCTATTTCCTGCCACCAGTGGTGGCAATAGGTGGCAGTGGTGATCGACAGTGATTGGTGGCGGTGGTGATCAGCAATGATAGGTGTGGTGGCAATCCCCGCCACCTGGAACAGGCCAAAAACAGGATGTGCAGCAGCCAAAAATGGGACACGTGGAGGCTGAAAATGAAGCATGTGGAGGTGGCGATCGGCAGCAGTGATGATCGGTGGTGATGGCAGCAATGGGCGGCAATCCCCACAGTCTGGAACAGCTGATCGATGGTATTCCAGGAGGACGATTCAATCAGGTTCTTGTGCTAAATCAGGATGTGCTGAATCTGACCAGGCTGTTTGTGTAAGGAGACAAATTGCTGGGAGGCAGGGACTGGAGGGCCAGTGGGTGGGCAGGCTTTGGCAACATTCCCTCTATAAGACGCACAGACATTTCCACCCATTTTTGGGGGGGGAGGAGGGTGTCTTACAGTGCAAAAATATGGTAATTTTCATAATAGAAAGTAATTGCTCTGATTTTAAGGAATCAATCTAGAATATACATTTATTCTCTATTTTTAAAAAAAATCTTTCTCTTTAATGGCACCTTGTCCACATATAATGATCAGGTGATTGACTCAGTTGAGTTCAAGCAGAGATTTATCAAACTTATCACATAGAACTCTTTATTCTTTGACTTTCTTTGTTATGTTTTAACCATTAAAATGCAATTATTTTTCTTTTGTTATTATTGTTCATTATAGTCTTTTTCTTTTGTGTTTTACTATTTTAACAAGAACAGCTAAAAAAATCATGCTGATTATGCAAATGTACAGAGTACACATGAAAATAGGGGATATATATGTGTGTGTGTGTGTGTGTGTACATTGGGTAAGAAACAACATTGTTGGGTAAACAACAACATTTTAACATTGGGTAAGAAACAAAACAGGATATGCTTGGATAATGGGCAGTTGGATAAAATTCTTCCTAATTGAACAATGTTTTAAAGAGACTAACTTTTTGGAAAAAGCAGAGTTTTAACATTCCACATATTGCATAAAATATAGATATTGTATGATTAAGAAGACTTGCTTTCCAATTTCTTGCAAGCTGGTCAAAACATGTAAGAGAAATGTCAGTGATACAATTTTTCAATCCTGAGTAAAAGGGTAGGGCCTCTGACCTAATAATGTCAGAAGATAATGTTTTGACTGCTATCAAAGCAAGTGATTGATGTTTTCATTTCAGAAGCAGAGCAACAAGTTATGTCCCATAAAAACATCCCTTTAAAACAAAATTCCTGTTTTCTAGCAGATAAACAGGTAAACTTAAAAAAAATATTCTAGAATTACAGTAGTAACTAGGCAGAAATTAGTTTCATTAGGCTGAATAGCACTTCCTCCATCATAAGCATAAGAAAGACTGCAAATCTGATAGTTTACGCAGTAGAGAACTACTTCTGGTTGACATTTGGCTGTAATCAGCTTCGAATCTTTGGTGAAATAATATTCCTTTGGGAATTCAAATAACTTTTATCTGCTGGTTTTTAAGAAAACCATTAGCTCATAACTGTTCTAGCAGGCCTTGGGTAAAAATGCTTTCATGTGATTCACTCTGGCATTGGAATATTTATTATTATTATATGAATAATAATATGAATATTCATATCTCTGGTATGCTTTTTTTTTTCCTGCTTTTGGCTTCTATTATTTTTGACATTTTTTTCCTTTTAACTCTGAAGTGGCACAGAAGTATAAAAATAATACAAATAACAGTAAAGGTAACAGGTGCAACAATAGACCTTTCCGCAAATCCTTGAGTATATAAATGTGTGCACACAAACATACACAGATATATCTATATCTATAGATCTATCTACCATGTTTCTCACAAAATAAGGCCAGGCCTTATTTTTTTTTTTTTTTTGACCCCTGAAAAAACAGCTAGGATGCTGGGGAGTCTGCCTTCAAGGGAGCTTTCGTCTGCTGATAGAAGCGGCCTCACAGCAAAGGGAGTGTGTCTGTGTGCGCTTGCCCGAGGCCGCTTTTACCGGCCGATCGAAGTGGCTGGTGACTGCATTTGGGGAGCTTCCATCATCCGAAAGAGACTGCCTAAAGACGAGGGGACATGGGAAGCCATGCCTCATCCCGAAGCGGCTGGGGACTCTGCCTTCAAGGGAGCTTTCATCTGCCAATAGAAGTGGCCTTGTGGCGATGTGTGTGTGTGTGTTCACTCACCCCAAGGCTGCTTCTACCAGCTGATCGAAGTGACTGGTGACTGCATTTGGGGAGCTTCCATCGCCCCAAAAAGACTGCCTAAAGGCAAGGGGACATGGGCAGCCCCACCTCGCCCAAAGTGGCTGGGGACTCTGCCTTCAAGGGAGCTTTCGCCTGCCGAAAGAAGCGGCCTCGCGGCGAGGGGAGTGTGTGTGTGTGCGCTCGCCCCGAGGCTGCTTCTACCGGCCGATTGAAGTGGCTGGTGACTGCATTTGGGGAGCTTCCATCACCTGAGGGGATAGGGGCAGCCCCGCCTCACCCAGAAGTGGCTGGGGACTCTGCCTTCAAGAGAGCTTTCATCTGCTGAAAGAAGCAGTCTCACAGCAAGGCTGTGCGCTCACCCTGAGGCTGCTTCTACTGGCCAATCGAAGTGGCTGGTGACTGCACTTAGGGAGCTTCCATTGCCTGAAAGAGACTGCCCTAAAGGCGAGGTGACATGGGTAGCCATGCCACGCCCTGAAGCGCCTGGGGACTCTGTCTTCAGGGAGCTTCTATCAGCTATTGGGGTATTCTATCCTAGGCTACCTGCAGGGCACTCCTAAAGGCAAGTTTTTTCCCCATCCCCCGTGCCCTTCCTCCACCCATTTCTCTTCACCTCGTGTAGTTCTAATGAACGATGTGAGAAATGGTGGGGAAACACATGATTTAAATAGGCCTAAATTTTGGGGGTGGGGCTTAATTTCACCTCATGCCTAGAAATCACGCTGGGCCTTCCTATTGGTGGAGGCTGTGTTGTTGGAGAAACACGGTATATTTGAAGGTTAACAAGAAAATCTGACTTAAATGAAATAGCATTCAATTGAAAATCAAGATAGTTCATTAATTATAATTTCACTTACACAGAACTGTATATATGGCAAAAGTTAACATTTCTCAGGATATTAAAAAAATCTAGTTGAAATTGAAACTTGTTTTAGAAATTTTTCGATAAAAAAGTATTTCTTAATTCTGAATAGTGATAACCTTAGGACAGGTTTTTTTTCCATTATAAGACAAATGATATATTATTTTCTTTCTTTTCAAAGATATTTTTATTGTTATAATCCTGAAATATAAAACTAATAGTTGAGTAAAACAAAAAGAAACAGCTCCTAAATTTAAATAACACATAAAGTCATACATTCTTCCCTTCTTTTCCCCGATTGACCACAATATAAACATATATGATTTACATTAAATATCAAAAGATTATTGCTATTGTTTCTTTAAATCCTTTTAAAGTATAAATATAAAATTTTAATTAAAACTTTTAAGATATTTTTGCATAATTAATACACATAATAAAATCACATAAAAACATATAAAATAAATGTCAGTGATACAATTGATTTCTAAAGTGAGTGAAAGGACAGGGTTTCTGGTTTAGTAATGTTAGAAGATAATGTTTTAACTGGTCTCAAAGGTGATAATGCTTTCATTTCAGAAATACTGCTCCTTTTTTCTTTGGGATTTCAACATTTATTCAAAATAATTGTTGGATGGATGGATGAATGCAGTGGTGGAATTCAAATTTTTTTACTCCCGGTTCTGTGGGCGTGGCTTATTTGGTGGGCGTGGCTTGTGGTCATGTGACTGGGTGGACATGGCTGGGTGGTCATATGACTGGGTGGGCATGCCAACTCAATGTCACTCACATCAAGGGGTGCCTCACCTGGCCCCTCCCCTCCCAGCCATTCCTTGTCACCCAGTCTCAACTTATCTATAGTTCTGTAAAAATGTTCTTCATCTTTTTCGACTTTATTATCTGCATACTATAGATGTATTTTCATGGACCATTGAAAGGAGGAAATGGCTCACGTGCTTTACTCAAGAGTGTGATAGGCAACATGCTTTTAAGGGGCTGCCACAAAGAAAGGGGGACAATGTATTTTCCAAAGAAGCAAAATGCCAACAAGAAGCAATGGATGGAAACTGAACAGAGGGAAGCAACCTAAAACTAAGGAGAAACTTTCTGACAATGAGAACCAGTGGAGCTGCCTGTCTCCAGAAGTTCTGGGTGTTCAATCACTGGAAGTTTTTAAGAAAAGACTGGACAGCCATTTCTCTGAAATGGTATAGGGTTCGCCCCAAGGTCCCTTCTAAGTATTATTCTGACACCTTTCCCAGGATTTCTACTCAGAGTTTGGCATCCTCAGTTTTCTTGCCTGAGCTGGAGGTTGGACTAGAAGACCTCCAAGGTCCCTTTCAACTCTTGTTAAACACATGTGTAATTTATACTCTGGATCATTGACATTGAATGCATATAAACCCTGAAAAATATGTGGTAGCTGTGGGTAAAAGAAAGGCAGAAAAATCACTCTAGGTGTAGGGACAGTGTAAAATATTAACACGATAAAGGGAACAATTAAAAATAATAGGACAGAGTTTTATCTCTCTCTCTCTTCCTATTCTTTCTTTCTTTCTTTCTTTCTTTCTTTCTTTCTTTCTTTCTTTCTGTCTTTCTTTCTTTCTTTCTTTCTTTCTCTCATACACCCACCCACACACAGAGCACTTAACAGACAAGCATTTTGGCAGCAGCTCCTTTAAATTTCTCCAACGCACTTTAACTCACAAGGGGAAAGTGATACTTGCAGCATCCATGGGGAATCCTTGGAGAAGTTTTTAAAGGGCCTGCTTCAAAAATGCATTTCTTTTATGTTGCAAAAGTGCTCCAAGGCTCGATTCACCCTCACCCCCTCTATCAGACTGCACTCTTTCTCACTCCAGACACTTTAACTCACATGGGAAAAGTGATACTTGCAGCATCTATGCCTTTCTTCCTTTTCCCTGGGGAGAAAGAGGACATGGGGAACGGAAAGCTAAGAGAGTGATCACAAGTGAGCCACTGGGCGACTGGGTTGGGGGCGTGGCCAGCCAGGGGTTGCCACCGATTCGGTGACCCATGCCAAATAACCACTACCGGTTTACCCAAGTAGGTGCGAACTGGTTGAATACCACCTCTGAATGGATGGATGGATACTTTAATGTCTTTACAATCACAATGTAGTTGTATACAATCTGCAAAACATTTTAGACTAATTTTCTCTTAAACTGTAACTTGGGGAACATTTTCCTAATTTCAAATTTATTTATGTATTGAATTTTTCCACTCACCAATTCTGGATAGTACACAAATAAAAACACAAAGGACAATAAAATAATATAATGATAAAACTAAGAACGAAAGATGGGATAAACAACTTAAGCAAACCCATATCATCTAGAAGTAACTTCGAATATCTTCATTAAAAGTCTTGCTGAACAGCCAGGTCTTCAAGGCTCTCTGAAATTCCATTAGGGCCATCTAGGTCTTAGAGAGAATCTCATTCCAGGAGGGTGGGTTGTTAACAACAAATAAGATGTCTGTTTTTGACGGCTTGTTTGATTGAAGATACATAGAGGACATCAACATTCTTGGATGAATCAGCGCAGCAGATACAATAGGTGATAGGTGGACATTCAAATCTAGAGTCCAAGAGCAAGCAAACTAAGTTCCTAGCAAAATATAACCTTGAAAAATATAATCATTTTTACTTGAGTTTAGTGGATTTCATCTCATTAGTTGCAATTTCTCAAGGCTATTTCTCGTCAGTTCCTTTTTAAAAATGTGAAACTTCAGTAAGCAATTGCACAAAAGTATTAACATATTGTATCTATATCACTAAATATTATATATTCACTGTCAAACACAAAACCACAAGATAGAGTATCCACATTTCATAAATGTATATCTGAGAGAAACATTCAAATGATGAGATTTGGCTTCATGAAACTGATGCAAGTATTTCACTTTGAACTCAGTCTTTTGTGTTTTCCTGCCTTAAGCAGGCCCTTTCACCTGTCTGGGTCACTTTTTTATGAACAAGCTGAAGAAGAGCCATATTGGTTTGGGAGAGCTGTTCACAACGCATAGAAATGAACTAATGCAGTACAACAGTTTATTAAGATACACAATAAGTCAGTCTCCAATTTGACAATCTCCAGGTTCATCAGATTCCATCATTCAAGCAACAAAGAGAAGGGTAAAGAGTAGGAATTATGAGATGGATCATTGTAACACTACTGGAGGCCAGTTTGTTGCCTCTCACTCTCTGCTATCTATGTGGCGATTGTACTTGACTGTAGTAGTGAGAAAGGAAGCTCAACAATCTCTTCTCTTTGAAGTGTTTCCATTCCATCTGGTTTCAAGAAGATGACCAAGAACATTTAACTACATGGCAACAACATATTTAGCAGAAATCCAACCCATACAACATTAAGAACTCATATATGAGTATTCCAGTTTTTATTTTTCCCTTTCTGCTTTTTTGTCATTTATTTCCCATCTTTTTTGTTTTTTAAGGAGTGTTGAAAAAATTGAGGTAAAGGGGATGTACAGTATTTGTGTGTGTGTACACGTGTCCGTGAATATAGAATATATTATTTTTCAAAATAATATGCGTAGCAAACTGAAGAATCATATTCTTTTCTATTCTGCCATAAAATAGTTTTATACAAAATTTAAAATTCATCTCCACAACAGTTGAACTTTGCACCCTTTATGTGTTTATTATCTCAGTATGGTTTCTAAAGATTCTGACATTCTTATAATAGCTCTTTGTAAAATATATAAGACACAAATCATAATTGTATGCAAACTAAATGCCTTGTAATCCATTCCTTCACAATATTTTTGCAACATCACAATAAATTATTAAGAAATTGCCTTGTATGATGAAAAGGATTATAACTTCAAGTAAACAGTATAAGCAAGAGGGAAGAATCCTACTGGTATTTATATGTAAGCAATGGTAGACAGAATAACAGTAAAAGACAAGGTGTCTGCAAATATAATGGAAGGAGATAATTAGTTTAATGTGTGGGTTTCTTTTTAAATTGCTGTATAAAATAAAGATACAATACATTTGGCAACATTTCAAGAACTAAACAATTAATTCCCTTTGCTGATTGCAGATCTAAAATTCCTTTTATATACTTGAGGTGGGAGTAATATTTTGAATATAAAGAAGTGAAAACCATTTGATGGCTATTTTCTAAAGCATTTGGGAGCTACAGGTCTCAACACTACATGTGTTTCCAGTATTTATTTTTCAGGCAGCAGAAATTGGGGCACAAAGTTTAATGAATAATGTTGTTGTTATTGATAATGATCATGATCATGGAAAGAATATATGGGCTTTGTTTTATCTGACTGTCAAAATGTGTTCCTTCCTGAATGAAAAAATCTACCACTTGATCTTTGGGTCACTCCTTTCCAATATACTGAGGCTGATAATGCCTGTGCATCAGTTTAAAATCCAGCCATATGAATATGGAGCTGTATTGTGTTAGTAATCAGACTCTTTGTTTTCTGTTTTTAATTATAATTGAATATGTTTTTAAATTCATAAACACATTCATACCAGGTTTATACTAACATATTTTATTTTAAGGAATAAGCTTTTGGGATGAGCTACAGCTCACAAAAGCTTATGCCTTTTGCTAAAATCTGTTAGTCCTGAAAGACCACACCAGATTCTTTAAAGTTTAGCTACCATAGACTAACACAGCCTTCTTCTCAGAGCATCTACAGTAAGAAGTAGAAAATTCAGCTGGATGGAATAGATTCTGTTTAAGAAATTCCAGCTGGAATTTGTTTCATGTACTCTATGCTTTTCAGTGTTCCAGATAAATAGACTTTTAATTCTATTCAGCTATAAACTTTAATGGTTCTCTTGCCCTATTCAGAAAGACACCCATGTATTAGCAAAATTGAATTCAGCATTTTTTTTCTTTAACTGTCTTCAGCCCATGGTTCTATGTGCTTTCCATCTGTAGGTACAGTAAATGCAGCTACATTTTGATCAAGGTAGATTTTTGACCTTTGTAAATGATATGGCATTATTTGTTTAATCAGATTTTTTACAGAATTAGTTGTGGAAAGGCAGGAAATGAAGATTTTCATATACCATCAAAGCTGCATGTCCTAGAATAATTCACTTATTATTGGTCCTGCTGGCAATGGCTTCCAGAATTGCAATGAACAACATCTGGAGGTTTATTGGAATACTGATCTCTAAGATTATTTATTTTTATGTTATATTTATATGGATGCTCATCTCACAGTCACAATAATTATATTGATAAATCTATGGAAAAATGGAGTATATCAAAAGAACTTAAGCAGAGAGAAAAATACATACCATATATACTCGCATATAAGCCAATCTCGCATATAAGC
>BLBF01000037.1:10317609-10339133 GCA_015471245.1 Laticauda colubrina
CTATTCTATTCTATTCTATTCTATTCTATTCTATTCTATTCTATTCTGATCATTTTTGTAGCATTCATCTAGAATCTTCCAAATCTATCTATCTATTTTTATTCTGACCCAAACCTTTTTCCAAGGAAACAAACACGAAACAGAGATAATAGCAAAATGTTTTAATGATTCTTTACAAGTTCCATTCCTTCACGTTTAAAAGGCTGTTTCAAAATAATTCTCTGATAAGAACGAGCCTTGCCAAGGTTGTGCAAGGCTGCCAAGAATACTAGATAAAGTTACTAAGAAATATTTCAAATACAAAGAGTCTCCAAACACTAACCAAGATACTCTGAATGTCCACAAGGCTTGAGTGCAAAAACTTCTTTGCTTCCTACAAAGAACTCTGGTTTCTCAGCTGGCTTTTATCTCTTAAGGGAGGGGCCATTACTTTGCAGACTTACTCCCAAGTAGCCCATGCTGCTGCAGCTGCTCTTTCCTTCGAGCAGCCTTGTGTGCATGTGCACTGGGCACAGGTTCCTTGGGGACCTCTTCATCACTCCACAATCTTGGAAGGCAGTATTCCACTCCCTGATGGCCCTGGCACCATCCCTGCATCACACGCAGGCCCCTCATTGGAGTCCTCGCTCTCCGAGACCTCAGCTGTCCGCAGCTGCTTCCAGGGAACCACATCAATTTTCCTTGGAATGTATTGTTATAGCCTTTTCTTCTTCTGTGTCTAAATCAAACTTTAAATTGCCAGAATGAAGCCACCTTCTTGGCTTTATTGTTGGTCAAAAATAAGTCATTATTGGTACATGTTTTTGGTAGTGGCTGAAACACCAGCACATGGCAGGGGACGTTACTCCACATTTACATAACATATTGTTATCCACTGAGAGCCTCCACCTGAGCATATTAATTTTTACATTTACAACTCAACCTATTCAGGGTCTTCCAAGAAGTATAAGGGAGGTCAGATTCTTCAGCCGTATCTTCCTTTAATATTATTCCTTGCTTGATAGTCTCCTTCCTCCATCTTTTAATTCAATTTTGTTCTTATGTACCCTCCAAAATGTTTATTCTTGCTGTAAACTCTGAGTTGGGGCTTGGGGCATATGTCTGTTGAGGATCATTCTCTTGCTTATTCTTCTCAGCATCTGCTTCTTCTTCTCTTCTGATCTTAGGTGGGGGGCAATACCAGGGAAGAGAATATATTTTCTCAATTAGTGTAGTTTTGAGACAACCTGTCACTAAGCATACTACTTCATTGAGAGCAACATCAACTTGTTTCATCTGTGCAGATGTGCCTCACACTAGAGCAGCATACTCTGCTGCAGAGACTGGCAGAGTCAAAGGCCAAAGCTGATGTAGATGTAGCCACTGTAGATGGTTGAGCTCCCCATGTGTAGTTTATAAAATTCCTGATAATATTGTTCCTCAGGCTGACTTTATCCTTAGTGTTCAGGCAATGCTGTTTAAAAGAGGGCATCTGTCAAGTGTTATATCAAGATACTTCGCTGTAGTTGGTTCCCTTGCCACATAACATCCAGTTGATGGGTACTCCATCACTAGAGGCTTTCAAATCTGAAATGGCATTGGGTCTCTTGCTCAAGCTGGGGGTTGGACTAGAAGACCTTCAGGGTCCCTTCCAACTCTATTATTCTATGTTCTAAACTCTTCCCTTGCATCTCAATTCTGGAGGTGGAAAGCACATATTTGGATATTGTTTGGGTTGGGCTCTAAATGGGTGATAGTGTAATATCATCCTAATTTTTCAAGTGCTACCATAACTTTCCCTGCTACCTCATCAAAAGTTCATCTATAGATGAATAGACCTGCATTGTCAAGGACTGATTGATCATTCATATATATGTTGTATAATGTTGGAGACAATAAATGTCTTTGTGGCATCCCATTCTTCTGCAAATTCCATCTGTCCCAATGCCTTGTAGAGATGGCAGAGGAAATTCCATCTGTCCCAATGCCTTGTAGAGATGGCAGAGGAACGAAATTGATCAGTATTTTTTTTTTGATCATCTGGGTCTTCATTGGGTTTCAATAAGGCAGCAACTCTAGCCTGTCTCCACAATTTTGGTATCTTAAACTCAGCTATGCAATGGTTCATCAATTGCAGGAGCCACTCCAGAATACCAAGGGACCAAATTGCTTTATCTATTCTACTCTTATTGTCTCAACACCTGCTGCTTTATTCATTTTCATAATCTTTATAATTTCCTTCAATTTGGATACCACAAAAGGCATATTTAATACCCCTCCTCTTGTCCTTTGTTCAGATGGCTTGTTCCTGCATCTTTTTTTCTTGGATTTTTCTATCCTTTAGCAACTGTCTAGCTATTTGGTCTGCTGTTACGTCTTCATGATTTTTCTGTAGGTGGGTTCTGTCTCTGCCTAAATTTTAAGAAGTTTCCACACTCATCTGCTGTTCTAGTTCATGTTTAGGTTCTCCACTAATGTGCATGATTCTCATTTTGATTATTGACTAGTGCTTACATCCACTCTTCCCCAGCTTCAACTATGTCTTCCCAGAAAGGGCCCTGGATGCAAAATGCCTAATATCTACTCAGCAAAGATTTAGTATCACCAGTCATTTAGTATCACTGGACACACTGGGTATGGCATCCTTTTGGTTTGGTTCTCCTTTCACAAGATTAATAACTTGCTTATATTTACGTGGGTGTGGAGAAATCTTCCCTACATATTTATCCAGTAGCTCTTAAAATTTCACCAATTTATCCTTGTTAAAGTTAACATGATTGCAAAAGAGATTCTCTGTGGAATATATTATACATATGATGGGACTATGCTGGGTGCCTGAGTTGGGTCATCAACAACTTTCGTGCACTTGTGCTGCAATTAGGGCATGTCAATTTTTTAAATTTTTCAAACATTAAGAATTCTCAAAAGTTGTGACATACCTTGGGGATTGTAAAGATATTTTGGTTACTGTAATATAATTTAGATGTGCTTGGTAACTACATAAATATCATAACTTTTCAACATTTTGTTTGTTTCATGCTGCATTCTTCTTATCAAAGAAGTCATCCATGTTGTATCCCCTCCTCCAACTGCTACTCTTGAAAGGTATTAGCAGTTTTGGGTCATGGACAAGTTGAAAGTCATTAATGTCCACCAAGATACAAGTTGTGCCCCATCCTTGTTGATCTGGTTGTATCCCCAATCCTCAATTGAAATCCCCAATGATAAAATTTATTTGATCTATTTGATCATATATAAACTTATCTGGTTTGTTAAAACTGAAGTTTACTTTTGGAATCTTATAAACCAGCAGTCGCCAATCGGTGGGCCATGAGAAAATTTTGGTGGGCCATGAGAAAATTTTGGTGGGCTGCAGAGAAATCTCACCCCCAGAGCACCCCCCCAAAGCAATTAATCCAGGCTGCACAGAAACACAAGGCTGCGCCACCCACATGTCCCGCGGGAATCCTCCCTGCCCACTCACTTTTTACCCCTCAAACCTGCCTACTAAATTGCTATTTTTACAACCATCAGCTATTCTGCTGTGCTGGGAGATTTAGATTAGCTAGGAAGCAGGAAATGGTTGTATTTCTTGCTTTCTAGCTAGTCTTTAGATCTTCAGCTCTGCTTTTAGGCACAGCCAAACCTCCCTTAGCACTGAAGGTTCTATTATTCAGTGCAGACTCAAGGCAAGCAAATTTGTGAGACTGAGCTAGCCAATGGCAGATAGATAGATCATTGAATGATTCTATAAGCAACTCAATCTGCCTGCCTGCTTTGCCTGATTTTGGGTAAAAGTTGCTCTTTTTAATAAAAAATTCAATATTTATATAAATATTTATAATATTTTCATACAAGCCATAACCAGCCAGTCACATGACCACCAAGACACACCCACAAATTAGGCCATGCCCACAGAATCAGTTAATGGTCTGTGGGGACCATTAATTTAAAATTATGAGTTTGGTGGTCCCTGAGGTCCAAACAATTGGCGACCTCTGTTATAAACAGATAACAGAGGCTTTGGATGTTGAGGATTTCAATGTTATCTGTTTCTGTGGATGCAGTTGATAATATGCTGAGACTTGGTAATATAGGACTGTTGCACACTAATATATCTGAATTGATCAGACTTCTCACTCATCTAAAATATACCTAAAAGGTAGCTTTTTGGATTCCTAATGTGTCACTGCTGTCTGCTATTAGTCTAGCTTTAAATTTATGAGGGAATGCTATCCACAGATTGACCACACATACATTTTGAGATAGGATACCGTATATAAACACAAAGTCAATAAGATGATGTCTGGTTGATAGTTATTTTTGAGATCAACCATTTTTACTTCTGAGGTCTATCAGAAAAAATCCCATGATGTGGGATTAGCAGAAAAAGCACAATTTTTTCTTTACCCCTACAACCTTTAAACAATTTTCTCTCTTACTAATGTATTACTTTTCACTTACAAACTACTTCCATTTTTTCACTGGAATGAGAAACTGTTATTTCTCCTTTCCATCACAATGACTAATATAAAGTTCATGGATTCACCTACAGCTGAGGAATACATTAACATTTTACTTCAGAATACTAAACTGGAGTAGATAGTTTAACCATGACGTATCCAGAAACAATATTATCTAGATGACCCAAACATTATACTTCAAAATTGATACAAGGGAATTCATAATGCCCTTAATGGGCGAAAGTAATGTTCATCCATCTTGATCCAGCAGAAAATAATGCAGGCATGAAATTTGCTTTCCTCATAGCCAATCACCATCCTGTCTTTATTTTATTAGATTCCCATCAAATTGAAAACTTGTGCTGCTTGTAATAAGAAGCAATCACTTTTACATGACAGATTTGTTGCCCTTCCCTTTCAACAAGTCACGAGCCAATAGGAAAAACATACATCAATCATGGCAGATATCAAGAATGTTATGGATCTGATTTCAATACTATGTAAAGGCCCTGTCACACTGCCCAACGGATGCAAAACGTTTGTAAAAAGGACACAGTGGACAAGAAAAATGTTCCAACCATTGTTATCCACTCTCAAAAGGGGCAAAAATTTGCATAACCAGAGCAGATAACATGGAAAGGAATGGACGGGGGGAGGACGCAGGGCGGATGGAAAACGGATGCAGAGCGGAAGCCTAGCGGATGGGAGCAGATGAGAGTGGATGGCACATCTGCAAGACTTCTGGGGGAGCGCAGCAAAGCGGACACGGAACGGAAACAGCGGAGGCAGAACGGACGCTGAGTGGATGAAGCGGATGCACAGCAGATGCACAGCGGATGAAGCGGATGCAGAGCAGAAACCTAGCAGATGCACAGCGGAAGCCTAGCAGATGCACAGCAGAAGCCTAGCGGATGCAGAGCATTCACTGCGCATGCGGGGGGGATTTATTGCATCAGCCCCGAGGATATAAAGGGAAGCAGCTCAGAAGCAGGTCACCATTCAGAGGAAAGACCTGCATCCAGACACATCGAGTGCCTTGCCAGCCTGCCCTGCCTGCATGCCTGCCTGCAAGCCTTGCTGCCAGCCTTGCTGCCTGCCATCCTGCCAGCCTCCCTGCCAGCCTTGCTGTCTGCCTCCCTGCCAGCCTCCCTGCCAGCCTTGCTGTCTGCCAGCCTTGTTGCCTGCCTGCCTGCAAGCCTTGGTGCCTGCCTGCCTGCCAGCCTTGGTGCCTGCCTGCCTGCCAGCCTCCCTGCCAGCCTCCCTGCCAGCCAGCAGCCCCACAACCATGGGGAAGAAGAGAAAGCCTCAGCCATTTGCTGCCAGCCCTGACAAGAGGGACAGGGCCACCCTCCCGCCCCCTGGCCCTCACTCTGCTTCTGCTGGGGCTTCTGTAGCACGGGCTTCCTCTTCTGCGTCTGGGGCTTCTGCTGCTTCTGGTTCTGGAGGAGCTGATGATGATGCTTCTGGCGGTGGTGCTTCTGCTGGTGCTTACTCTGCTGATGCTGCTCCTGGCGGTGGTGCTTCTGCTGGTGCTTACTCTGCTGAAGCTGCTCCTCATCCTGCTGGTCCTGCTGGTCCTGCTCGTGCTCCTGGACTTGCTCGTCCTGCTCGTCCTGCTTGTGCTCCTGGTCTTGCTCGTCCTGCTGGTCCTGCTCGTGCTCCTGGTCCTGCTCGTGCTCCTGTCCTGCTCGTGCTCCTGGTCCTGCTGGGGCTCCTGGTGCTTACTGTGCTGCTGCTGATCCTGGTCCTGCTGGTGCTGCTGCTGGTGCTGCTGCTGCTGGTGCTGCTGCTGCTGATGATCCTGCTGCTGCTGCTGATTCTGATTCTGATTCTGATCCTGCTGGTGATGCTGCTGCTGCTGCTGCTGCTGATGATCCTGCTGTTGCTGCTGCTGGTGGTGGTGTGGAGGACCAGCCCCTACAACCTCGAAGCCCTTCTGATGAGGGCCCATATGGCCCTGCCAGAGGGAGGAAGAGGCAGACGCGTGTTAGGGAGAGGAGACAATACTCCATTGAGGAGGAACACGAGGATGAGGTGCTGGAGTGGCTGAGAGAGAATGACTATCTGTGGCAGAAGGGACACTGGCTCTACAGGGACACCAAAAGGAAGCAGGCTGCTTGGAGAGAGAAAGCGGAGAGCCTGGGCTACACATCGGATGTGCTCCTCAGCTGGTGGAAGCACATGCACACCTGGTACGGGAAGCTGCATCTCAAGAAATCAGTCCAGGCCACGGATAAGCTGACAGACAGAGAGACCTATGTCATGGCCAGGTGCAGCTTCCTGGAGGGTGAAATCCGCCACCGAGGAGCAGCAGCAGCCCCTCTCTCCGACCCTTTCTCTCCGGCAGCCGGATGAGAGCCAGTCCTCTTCCGGCCGAGAGTCAGCTCCTGTCTCCAGGCAGGCTTCTGTGGAGCGTCCACAGCGGAGAACCCGTGGACAGTTGTTTTAACCATGGCGGAGTGCATGGAGGACTCCCTGGTGCAGTGGGAGAAAGGAGACAGCATTTCCACCACAGCCCTACCTGCATCCTCCCCCAGCTCCACCTCCACAGAAAGGCAGAGAGCCAGACAGGAGGGGCAGAGCCACACTGTCCTGGTGGAGATCAGGGACACCATCCGGAGCAGCATAGATCTCCTCTCTCAGCTGGTCCACAATGACTCCTCATCCTCCAACCGCAAGCCCTTCCTCACCTATGTCAACCAGACCCTCACGGACATGGTGGAACCCCAGTACCAGGTGGTGAAGGACCGGATTACTGAGCTGCTTCACAACCCTCCAGACCCAGAGGAACCTGCTCCCACCCAGTCCAGGTCTGCTCCTCCACCCCAGGTGATGTCCCTCCCATTCCAAGGCTTTCCACAGCCCCTCACCTACCAGGGCTATGGCTACCAGGAGGTCCAGCAGCACAGGCAGCAGCCCTTCCCAGTCCAGGCACAGAGTCATCGGACGACACCATTGCCACCAGTTCCACTGATGCCACCGATGCCACCCACGACACTGATGCCACCCATGCCAGTCCTTACCCAGCTGCAGACCAGACAGCCCCACTTCACTGCTCCTTCCTCCACCCCACAGCCAAGCCCGGCCTCAGTACATCTGTCCTCGGGACTGGGCCTGACACCCCATGGCATGGAGGAAGGAGCTCTCAACATCACGGGGCTGAGTCAGCTGTCCGAGAGCTTCCTCAACACACCGTCACCTGTTGTCCTCTCAGGGCCAGGCACCCCAGTGGAGCTTCAGACCAGCACTCCAGCACCAGCCACCTCCACAGCACCTGGACCCTTCACCTCTGAGACTGGGCACACCTCCGAGTCACCTAGAAGAGTGCCAGAGACTGGGTGGCTACCTGTAGACTTTATTTGGACACTTGACTTGGGTCATTTTTCTTTTACAGCTTGTTATTAATAAAGTTTATCTTGGCTTCACACACTTGCTTCATTTCTTTTTTTTAATAAAGTCTTGGTGGAAACTTTTAGAAATGGTTTAAGCCTTTGCATGCTTGTGGGATGGGTAAGGATAGCAGTGGGATGGGCAGGGATACCTTTGGGATGGGTAAGGATAGCAGTGGGATGGGCAGGGATACCTTTGGGATGGGCAGGGATACCTGTGGGATGGGCAGGGATACCTTTGGGATGGGTAATATCTGTGGAATGGGCAGGGATACCTGTGGGATGGGCAGGGATACCTTTGGGATGGGTAATAGCTGTGGGATAGATAAACCTCCAGTGCAAGCATAGTGAGACTGTATGGTCTACCCTCCCAGGTGCCACACCTATGGCCCTTTATTATCAATACTAATGTAATGATTGATCCACACATGTCAACATAAACACAACTCTTTATTAAATGCCCTGTTCATTGTAGGCCCACCCAACATACATGGCCCAATCTCATCCGTGTGATGAGACAGGCTGAAGGAAGCATCCATTAATCATCTACCATCCTGTCTTGTGACTCCACTGCTCCAGCTGGGGAGTTGCACCAGTGTTTCAGGAGGTTGCGCTGCTTCTTCCCTTCACGTGAGGCTCTGCTGGGGCCTTGCATATCCTCAGTGTCTATCAGGTTTTGCCTTGCCTCCATTCCCCAGGCTCCATGTCCCCATTACCTTGTTGGAGGTCCATGAGCCTGTTCTGCAACACTGGGTAGTGGGTGCGCATGAGATTGTGCAGGTTGCAGCAAGCTTCCACGATCCTCCTCACTGTCTCTGGGCGATGCTGCAAGGTGTTGAGAAGTACCTGGAACCTGTTGGCCAGGATGCCAAAGGCGTTCTCCACCACCCGCCTTGCCCTGGACAGCCTGTAGTTGAAGATCCTCTCTTCACGGGTGAGGAGTCTGGAAGTGTAGGGCTTCATGAGGTAGGTTCTGAGGGGGAAGGCGTCATCCCCCACGATGAAGTAGGGCACATCTTGCGTGTCGTTGGGCAGGGGGTCTGGATCTGGGAAGCCCATGATGAGGTTGCGTTCCAGCCCCTTCTTGAGGTCACTGGCGTTGTATACCTTGGCCTCTGAACATGAGCCGTTGCCTGAAGCATCGATGTACATGAACTTGTAGTCAGCATCGACCATGGCGAAGATGACGATGCTGAAGAAGCCCTTGTAGTTGAAATAAGTGGACCCCGACTTGGCTGGTGCTTTGCAGGCCACGTGCTTGCCATCTATGGCTCCAACAGTGTGTGGGAAGTTCTACCTCTGATACCACTGCTCTGCAATTTTCTTCCAGCCTTGTTCAGTGGTGGGGCACTGGAGGAGCTCCTACATGTATTCTTCGATGATGGCCTGCACCACTTCTCTGACCACAATGCTGATGGTGTTGTGTGGCACCCTCCAGCCGTACTGCATGCTCCTGTAGGTGGTCCCGGAGGCCAGGTGGCGCAGAGTGAGTGCCACCTTGAGCCCAAGGTCCAGGCTGGGCCGGAAGTTGGTGTTGGCCTTGGTCAACCTGGGTGTCAGCCGCTGCACAACTTCGTCAAACATGGCTGGAGGCATCCTCATGAAGTTCTGGAATGCACGAGTGTCTTCATTCCTCAGCTCCACCATCAGCTTGTTGTACAGTCCATACTCTGCTCTTCTCCCGATCCATCTTCAGACCCAGACGCTTCTTGGCCACCTCCTTTTCTTCCTGTAGTAGAGTTCACAGAGCCTGTAGATGGCTTCACACTGTTGCAGAACGATGGTGGCTACCAAAAGGAGTTTGTTACGATCCATGGTGGACATGACTGGATGCTGTGGAAGAGCAAGAGGCAGATGAAGGCTGCAGAGGTCTGCACAGCTGGTCTGCTGGTCTGAAAGTGAGATCCAGGTGAGTTGCTCCCCCTTTTTATAGGCAATATAGGTTTTCCACTATGTGTCCCTTTGCATCCTCTAGATAGGTCCCCTCTGCGAATGTTTTTTCCGTTTTAAATGCTTTCTTTGCGAGCTGCATCTGCTTTCATCCTTTCTACGTCCGTGCTACTAACGCTGCATGTCCATGCCGCTTCCTCCCTGCGTCCGTTTACCACTGGAACAGATTTGAGTTGTGCGGATGCGCAGTGGATGCCTAGCGGATATAGCGGATGCATAACAGATGCAGAACGGATGTCCCCCGTATGCCTAGCGGATGCAGAATGGACGCGTTGGATATATTTTCCGCTCAAAAGTTTTGAGCAGCTCAAAACCTTCTGAGCGGATGAAATGTCAGTAGACGGATGCTGGATGGATAGAGAGGAAGCAAAATGGAGCCAGTGCATACAGAACAGATGCATCGCGTTCACCAATGGATGGCAAGTGTTTTTCTCCATTTTACATCCTCTTTCCATCCGTTGGTGCAGTGTGACAGGGGCTTTAATGTCTACATTGTTTTGTGTGCCTCTGTTCCTATGGTTCCAATTGTCAAATTTCATCATCATATCTCCTTTGACTTTCAGTTTCCTTGGTATTTTATGCTTTGATTAATTTCCAAGGGAAAACATCTTGAGAATATCCCCACCCCTACCCCCCATTAAAACTTTGCTAGTAATTGTATTATTGTTGCCATCATAAAAAATAGAAAGGTATTGTTGAAAGAAGCCATTGAGGTTGCTCAGTTTAATTTCTTGTATGGGAAGAATCAACAGATTTAGTAGTTGTGATGGACTCTGACTAAAGAAAACAAAATGAAACAAAGACTTTTTCTGATTTGCAAGTATAGCCTAAAAGTGTTTTTGCCCTTGTTATACGCAAATCACACAGCATGGTCAGTTTAGTCAATTTAGGCAGTTTACTGAATTTTTTATTAACTAATAAATAAAAAGTTTTTTCAATTTAGTCAGTTTAATCAATGTATTATTCAATGTAGTCAATTTATTAATCAAAATCTTTTTCACAAGAACCATTATCAAACCATTTGATGTCTATTTCTTAAAGTTAGAACTTTACTCTTACTTACATTCACTCTTCTCCAACTCATTAAGATCATTTTCTTTCTCTTGTCAAGGGAAAGAAAAATAGGTAACAGAGCAAATGTTGTATTATCTGCTATTTCTGATGATGAATTTAATAATTCCTTCTTGAGCTCCACCTCCTATTAATTTATCGTACTATGTCAACATACTTACAATATCATTGCTGAATTTATTCAAATACACTCTTTGGAAGTTCTAGATAATTCAAATAATTAAATAATGATTTCCAATATTACATAGTTACTTTCCTTCAGTGTTCCTCTGACTTTAATTTCTTTATCTAAGTTTTTTTTAGTTCTTATTCCTACTTTTTAACTGGTTTACAAATTCTGACTCAACTAGTGTTTGTTTGCCATTTTCAGTTGAAATTACATTTCAATTCTGTAGGGACGAGTCCTGGAAATCTGTAATACTTTATCACACTTCCATAGTTAGCTTAATATAAAATAGAGTATATCATCACATAAAGTGTTGAACCTTATTTTTGAACATTGTTTTCCAGATAATATATGAGTGACTGTGGTATTGGTAATCATCTATATTCAAAAATCAGGATAAAACTTTGCCCATCTTTGCAACTATATATGATAATATATCAAGCTAACATAAATCTCTTTATGTTAATATGAGATTTTAGAGCAATTAAACAATTTTGATCCTGAAGAGCATGCATTTTTAAAAATTTGACTTCCTTAGAGGTTAGCATTAAAAATAATTGTCATATATTATACAGAGCTGAGACTGCACAGTGGTTAGAATGTAGTATTGCAGGCTAACTCTGCCATCTACCAGCAGTTTGATCCTAAACAGCTCAAAGAATGAGGACTCAAATTACTGGGGGCAATATGCTTAAAGCACTTAGGTCTATAAAGTACTATGAAGCAGTATATAAGTATTCAGAGTTTTGCAGCATTAATTCAGCACCAGAAAAATAAACACAGATGGCTGATGCTTCATTTAAATATCTTTATAAACATAATAAGTAGATTTTACAAACCAGTTGTAGATTTATCCAACACGGAGCAAACTCAGATAGAAGTAGACATGTTACAAGTTCACAGCTTCAGCAGCAACTCAAGAGCTCAGAAACAGACATCAGTTTCACTTTAGTTCAGCAGGCAAGCAGAGGAGAGAAGCAGTTTCATTTCAATAGACAAACTCAGAGCTCAACATTGCTTCAGAGCTACAGAGCTTAATATAAAGCCACACCTCGGCTATTTCTAGTTTCAGTTTCCAGCCTAGGCTACTTCTAGTTTCAATTTCCAAACAGTTCTCATTGGCTGATTTAGTTGCTATGCCTATTCATTGGCTGACCTTGTTACCAAGCTCTATTCCAGTTTATGAATATATTCTGGCAATAAGTCTAAGTGCTACTGCTATTGCTATATTTAATATGAAAATAATGAACATATATAGATAGAAGCCTATTTCCAAAAGAAAAAACGTTCAGCTATGCTACTGTATGTATTACTTGGACCTAGCAAAAGTTGGAAGCATAAGTAATTCACATATTCTAATACTTAATGGAAGGTAATCACAGGAAGAAAAACCCTAACTATATATATTTATTTATTTTGTAAATAAATATTTGTTTATTTAGCTGCTTATATATTATTTTACAATGAAAATTTAAATTCATGAATAAGAGATAAACACTCATCCTGCTGCAATAAATAAGTCCAATGATTAAATGAAGTCTAGCAGAAAAACAGTTCAACCAATGTCTGTAAACATATCTTCAGAGAAAAGGTGTTCCAGACTGCCACCACTGAGAAGTCCCCATTAAGAACACCTTAATCAAGAATTTGCTCGTTAGTGTATTCTAAAATCTGCCTTTTAGGCTGTCTAACCTGGTTGTTTAGTTTGCCAGAACCAGAAATGTACTGTACGAAGTTAGCACACACCTCTCCTAGAAAATTGAAATATCCTAGGAAATATTAAAAAGGCAGAGTATTTCCCCTAAAAAGAGTAGAAACTTAGAAACAG
This sequence comes from Laticauda colubrina, assembly GCA_015471245.1. Classification (NCBI taxonomy): domain Eukaryota; kingdom Metazoa; phylum Chordata; class Lepidosauria; order Squamata; family Elapidae; genus Laticauda; species Laticauda colubrina. The sequence continues at coordinate 10,330,456 of BLBF01000037.1, forward strand.
AAACTCACTTCATAGAGGCAGAAACTCAGACCCCCACCTTAGCTAATGGGCCATTAAGGCCTAGGCCAGAGTATTCTACATAATAAAGGCCTCTGAGAAACAGGTGAAGCAGTGTGGTCCAGACAAAGCCTACAAAGTTAGCTAAGACCTCCATCCCTGGGTGTCTGACAGCCAATGGGATACATTTCTTACACAGGAACAGGAAACACTAAGATGGGGCCCAACAGCGGTTATATAAGGGTCTCTCAGCATCTTGGCCCTCCCTTCTCTTTTCACCTTGAAGCATGTGATCATCCTTTTCCCTTTGGAGTTCCAAGCCATATGGTCCTGTCTACTATTAAACCATCTTTCCAACAGCCTCCATGTTTCCAGTTCTTTTCCCCCACTTGGAACTGAACCCAGAAGGATAATTCTTCTAACAGTACACAATAGGGTCAATAACATCAAAATTGAAGATATCACCAGCTGATCATAGCCCTATTTCTTTTCAACATATATCACCTGGACTTTAAATGGGACAGGGATTTGCCTGTCCACTTTCACATGAACCCTTGATTTAACAAGTATTATATTCAAATTTCTTTCAGTAAATCTTTAGTGATATAATGTTATAGTAAACATAACTGCATATTCCCTATAGTTGTTTTATCTCGTTGTTGGGCACTCCCCACTGTATCTTGTGGTGAGATGGCAGCTAATAATGAAGGTTTAATCTAGCTTGTTCCAGAGAACAGATACCATTATTGAAAAATATCATCTCTTGTTCTATGTTCCCCACAACTCACAAAAGTGGGACACTAATTGCAGTTTTTTCAGAAGAAACATCCCCTTTTAATGAGCCCCAAATCTCTTGCAGGGTGGAATCTTGGCAACAGAACGGAGTGTTTACTGGCTAGTTGCCTTTCCTGTTTCCATTGTGGAATTTTTTTCAGCAGATACATTCTCAGTGTGCCCAGAGAGAAAAAATATCTGCTTCTACCCAGGATCGAACTCACAGCCTCCTGACTGTGAGATGAGAGCTCCACCTATAGGCCACCACACCACTCAATTTATTTTTAGAAGAATGTATCAGACAAATTATTGCTGGTTGGAGAAAATAACTGAAAATTTTTTACAATTTAAAGTGCATTATGCACACTTTAAGGAAGATGGTTGATTCAAAAGTGTGACAAATAAATAAACCAATAAATCCATAAATCCCACAGATATCTAAGTATAGATATCCATAAACTTACTGGCCATCGTACAAATATAACATGGTCTTGGAAGCAGGCACTAGCTAGAGAGCACTCTGGTGAATTTTGAAACTATTGCAGTTTCCAGCTCATTTTCAGCTGCAGTTTCATGCAGACCACATAGCAGCTACATTAGGCCTAGGATGTATAATTGAATATCACTAGCGTATTGATGATATTTGTATCAGCAGTTTTATGTATGGATTAAAAAAGCAGGAAAGAAAGGACCAAACTGCAGCACCCAATAATAGAATGGCCGTCAAATTGACTTCTCCCAATCATTACCAACTACATCAACCCAGTAAGAAACCCCACATAATTCCTGTTGTGTCTTTATCCACAGTATGGGATTCTAGGAAAGTATTTGTGAGAGGATTGTTTATTTCTTTGGCATCAGATCAGAAGCTATACAAAAATAAAATGATGACTGATGAAGGAATGATAAACTAGAAGGAACTAAAATCAAGATATAAGCAGAATCCAGTCTTAGATGCAGTACAAAGGTTCAAAGTGAATCATAGCCACTTTGATTCTAACAGAGATAAATGAAACTTACAAGAAGATGAACCTTCTGAAAAATATTAGAGATAGTCCTGTGTAAAAAACTCCAGTTGCTCATTCCTGAGTTAGATTATAGACATCTAATTGTTTTTACAGAAATTAAACAGATGTTTAGGAATAATAAAGAAATTATTCTTAAAAGTTGTTCTGAGCTCACTTTTTGGAGTTCTAGAGGGATGCCAGCTCTGAACTGTATGTTAATTACCAGGGCCTTTGCCTTGGTAATTAAGATACAAAGATCTTAATGTGAACCTTCATACAAAAAGTGTCCACCTACTGACTGTAGGGAAGTTAGGTTATTTTTGACATACCACGTCTAAGTTTCTCATTACCAATCTATGATTTACTTCCTTATGTACTTTAGACTTATCTGGGTAAATAGACTGGTTATGATTGTCCCAAAAGTGCTTTTTCAGGAAGCACTTGGGCTTTCTTTCTTTTTTTTTTTTGAAGACATTTTTCTTCTTATCCAAAAAGCTTCTTCAGCTCTGAGTGGATGGTGGGAAATGGAAGGATTTATATTTTTTCCAGACAGCTGGTCATTTGCATTATTTTAGAGAGTTGTTGAGGCCACTTGCAGGTTTATCTGTATCCTCAGGGTCATCTGAATAGCACAAATGGTGTGGAGACTTCTTGGCTACAGGAGGTTTTGGCTGCAAGAAGCAGCCACAAATAGGTGTGGAGTAGTGCAAATGGGTGTGGAGCCTTCTTGGCTATAGAATATTTTCTGCATCCTGCAGCCAAGACATCCTGCAGCCAAGAAGGCTCCACACCATTTGCACTTCTCAGGTTACCCTGAGGACACAGAAAAACCTCCAAGTGGGCCCTTCATTACATCAATCTAAGCCCTGGTCTAAAGGCTAGGTCACATTGGTCAATTGATACAAAATGTATGCAAAAAGGACACAGCGGACGAGCAAAATTTCGGGGGTGGCTCCATCCATTGTTATGCGCTCTCAAAAGTGCCCCAAATTTGCATAAATAGAACAGAAAAGAACGGAAAGGAACGGACGTGGGGAGGATGTAGCGGGGATGTAAAGCGGATGTTCATAGGAAGCCTAGTGGATGAAAGCGGATGGAAGTGGATGACACATCTGAAGGGCTTCCGGGGGAGAATAGAGAAGTGGACGCATAGCGGAAGGAGCGGATGCGTAGCGGATGACGTGGATGCATCACGGACGCCAATAGGATGCATAGCGGATGCGTAGTGGATGCAAAGCGTTCACTGCGCATGCGAGGAGGATGAATTGCATCAGCATCGCGGAAATAAAAGGATGCAACTCACAAGCAGTCAGCATTCAGAGGAAAGACCTGCTTCCAGAGACATCTTGAGAGAACACCATGGGGAAGAAGAGGAAGCCTGTGCCTACTCCTGCCAGCCCTGGCAAGAAGGACAGAACCACCATCCCACCCACTGGCGCTGACTCTGAAGCTGCTGGTGCTGGTGCTGCTGGTGCTGCTGCTGGTGGTGGTGCTTCTCCTGCTGCTGGTGCTTCTCTTGCTGCTGGTGCTTCTCCTGCTGGTGCTTCTGCTGCTGCTGCTGCTGGTTCTTCTGCTGCTGGTGCTGCTGGTGCTTCTCCTGCTGGTGCTTCTCCTGCTGCTGGTGGTGCTTCTCCTGCTGCTGCTGGTGCTTCTCCTGCTGCTGCTGCTGTGGTGGACCAGCCTAAGGCCCTCAAATCCCTGCTGCTGAAGGCCCTGAAGGCCCTGCCAGAGGGAGGAAGAGGCAAGGCAAGGAGAAGGGAGAGAGGAAACAGTACTCCATTTCCGAGGACCATGAGGAGGAGGTGCTGGAATGACTGAGGGAGAACAAGTACCTGTGGAGGAAGGGTCACAGGCTCTATTGTGACACCAAGAGACAGCAGGTAGCTTGGAGAGAGAAGGCGGAGAGCCTGAGCTACACTTCAGATGTACTCCTGGGGTGGTAGAAGAACATGCATACCTGGTATGGCAAGCTGCACCTGAAGAAACACAGGCAGGCCGCTGTCAAGCTCACTGACCGGGAGACCTATGTCATGGCCAAGTGCAGGTTCCTGGAGGGTGAGGTCTGCCACTGAGGAGCAGCCCCTCTGTCAACTCTCTCCCTCAGACAGCCCACAGAGAGCCACTCCTCTTCCAGCCAGGAGACAGCTACCATGTCCAGGCAGGTGTCTTTGGAGGGCCCCATGATGGAGACCCCCCCGACACTGCACTTCCCATGCCGGAGAACGTGGAGGATCCCCTGTCTCAGATGGAGCAAGAAGAAGCAGCCACCAGAGACCAACCCACACCCACACCCAGCTCCACCTCCACAGAAAGCAGGCAGAGAGGCAGATCGGAGGGACAGAGCCACACTGTCCTGTTGGAGATCAGGGACACAATCAAAGCCAGCACAGATCTTCTCTCCCAGCTGGTCCACTTTGACATACCATCCTCAAACCGCAAGCCCTTCATCACCTACGTGAGCCAGACCCTCATGGACATGCCCGAGGCCCAGGACCAGGTGATGAAGGAGAGGATCACAACTCTTCTGCACCACCCTCCAGGCTCAACTGAACCTGCTCCTACCCACTCCAGGTCTTCTCCTCCACCCCAGGCGATGTCACAGCCCTTCCACGGATTTCAACAGCCCCTCACCTACCAAGGCTACCACTACCAGGACTTCCCATAGCAGAGGCAGCCCTTCCCAGTCCAGGCCCAGGTTCCTCGGACACCACAGATGCCACAGATGCCTCACCTGACCCAGCTGCAGACCAGACAGCCCCACTACACTCCTCCTTCCTCCACCCCACAGCCAAGGCCAGTCAACGGACAATCTGTCATCAGTCTTGGGCCTCACATCCCAGGTACTTTATGAAGGGCCTCTCAACCTCACGGGACTGAGTCAGCTCTCTGAGAGCTTCCTGCACACACCATCTCCTGTTGTACTCTCGGGGCCAGGCACCCCAATGGCGCCTCAGACCAGCACTCCAGCAACATCCACCTCCACAGTCCCTGGGCCCTTTACATCTGAGACCATGGGCATGCCTCAGAGTGATTGAGAAGAGTGCCAGAGACTGAGTTGTTACCTGTTCACTTTATTTTTGCTTAAGACACTTTACTTGGGTCATTTTGCTTTTTAATAAAGTCATACAATTTGTTATTAATAAAGGTTATCTTTGCTTAACACACTTGGTTCATTTTTTTTACTTAATAAAGTGTTGGTGAAAACTTTGAAAAAGGGGTTAAGCCTTTGCATGCTTGTGGGATAGGTACAGATAGCTGTGGGATGGGTAAGGATAGCTGTGGGATAGATAAACCTCCAGTACAAACATAGTGGGACTGTATGGTCCACCCTCCCAGCTGCCACACATATGGCCCTTTTTTATCAATAACAATTTATTCATTGATCAACACATTTCAACATAAACATAAACAAAGCTCTTTATTAATGCCCTGTTCATTGTAGGGCCACTCAACATACATGGCACAATCTCATCCTTGTGATGAGACAGGCTGAAGGAAGAATCCATTAAGCATCTACCATCCTGGCTTGCCATTCCACTGCTCCAGCTGGGGAGTTGCACCAGTGTTTCAGGAGGTTGCGCTGCTTCTTCCCTTCACGTGAAGCTCTGTTGGGACATTGCACGTCCACAGTGTCTATCAGGTTTTGTCCTTGCCTCCATTCACCAGGCTCCATGTCCCCATTCCCTTGTTGACGGTCCACAAGCCTGTTCTGCAACACTGGGTAGCGGGTGTGCATGAGATTGTGCAAGATGCAGCAAGCTTCCATGATTCTCGTCACAGTCTGTTGGTGATGCTGCATGGTGGTGAGAAGTACCTGGAATCTGTTGGCTAGGATGCCAAAGGTGTTCTCCACCACCCATCTTGCCCTGGATAGCCTGTAGTTGAAGATCCTCTCTTCATGGGTAAGGTATCTGGCAGTGTAGGGCTTCATGAGGTAGGTTGTGAGGGAGAAGGTGTCATAACCCACGATGAAGTGGGCACATCTTGTGTGTCATTGAGTAGGTGGTCTGGATCTGGAAAACCCATGCTGAGGTTGCATTCCAGCCCATCCTTGAGGTCACTGGCGTTGTATATTTGGGCATCTGAAGCTGACCCGTTGCCTGAAGCATCGATGTACATAAACTTGTAGTCAGCATCAACCATGGCAAAGAGGATGATACTGAAGAAGCCCTTGTAGTTGTATTAATTGGACCCTGAGTTGGCTGGAGCTTTGCAGGTCACGTGCTTCCCATCTATGGCTCCAACAGTGTGGGTAAAGTTCCACCTCTGATACCACTGCTCTGCAACTTTCCTCCAGCCTTCTTCAGTGGTGGGACACTGGAGGAGCTCCTCCAGGTATTCTTCGATGATGGCCTGCACCACTTCTCTGACCACAATGCTGATGGTGTTGTGTGGCACCCTCCAGGCATACTACATGTTTCTGTATGTGGTCCTCGAGGCCAGGTGGTGCAGAGTCAGTGCTACCTTCAGCCCAGGGTCCAGGCTGGGATGGAAGTTGGTGCTTGGTTTGGTCAACCTGGGTCTCAGGTGCTCCACAACTTCATCAAACATGGCTGGTTGAATGCACGAGTATCTTCATTCCTCAGCTCCACCATCAGCTTGTCATATAGTCCAAACTCCACTCTTCTCCCGATCCATTGTCGGACCCACACAGCTCTTGGACGTCTCATTCTTCTCCTTGCATAGAAAAGGTGAAACAGTCTGAACAGGGCTTGGTTCTGGTTTTGAATGATCGCGGCTTCCAAAAGGAGTGTGCGATGATCCATGGTGATCAATGGATGATGTGGAAGAGCAAGAGCAAGGCTGAAGACGTCTGCACACCAGGGCTGCTGGACTGATATTGAGATCCAGGTGATTTCCTCCCCCTTTTTATAGGAAATGTTGGTTTTCCGCTAGGTGTCCTTCCACATACTCTAGACATCCTCCAGACATTCTAAATATCCGAGATACGTCCCATATACAAACATTTTGTCCATTTTAATGCTTTATATCTGAGCTGCATCTGCCTTTATCCTTTCTATGTCCATGCTACTAACGCTGTGTGGACATTCCGTGCACCTTTCACTTCCTCCCTCTTTCTGTTTTCCGCTGGAGCGGATATGAGTTACCCAGATGGACAGAGGATGCCAAGAGGATACATCGGACGTTTAACAGATGACAACGGACATAGAATGTTTGTTGCCTGTATGTGTCATGGATGTAGATCGTACGCAGTGGAAACTTCATCCGCTCAAAAAGTTTTGTGTAGCTGAAAACTTTTTGAGCAGATGAAATAGCAGTAGACGGATGCTCGATGGATAGAGTGTATGAAAGACATACGCAGTGAGTACACAACGCATGCATCACGTTTTCCAACGGATGGCAAGCGTTTTTCTCCGTTTTACATCCTCTTTGCATCCGTGCAGTGTGACATGGGCTTAAACACAGCCAAAACAAGAGGAATTTTTTGCTTACAGAAATGTCTGTATCTATAATGATTCTCCCTCAGGGAAAAAAAAAACTCCTATTCCAAAAATAGCATCAAATAAGCTTTTAAAGGGGAAAAAAGGGAACTGGACCAGAGTCCAAGAACCATCAGTGAATAAAAATGAGTCTTGGACTGGATATTTATATAATGTATATACTATATCTGGAGGCAGTAAACTTCCTAACCAGCATTTTGATGAACTTCTCTCTGAATGGCCACACTTTCATCCCTAGAGGCTCAAAACTAATTTCTGAACTGGAAAACAGGAAAGCTGCTGGTAAAAATTTAACCTTACCAGAATCTTTAAAATTCTGCTTGCTTCCCTCTCCACAGCCGTAAATAATTCTTTATATCTCCCTAAATATTGACTTAACACTATTATTATTCAAATTTATAAGAGGTGATAAACATGACCCTGAGAGTTATCAACAAATTAGCCTTTTATCTCGAATTAGTAAACTTCTGAACTGGATGTCCTTTGAAAACATTTCTGGACATTCAGCCATGGTTCAGTGCTGCATCATTTAGTTAAGAAAGATTGCATTCCCACCCAAAGGTGCCCTCTATGTAGGGCTCCCTTTGATTCTATTCTGCAAAAATGATTCTGGAGGGAATTAGACACTATTTCTTTCATTTTTTAAATAAGTAGTCATATTTATATACCCCCCTGCCATCTCCAGGTTGTGACTCTGGGTGGTGTATTACAATCAAATAAAACAACAAAGATATAAAATGATCATTATAGAAATATAAATATGTTATTAATAATAAAATATTATTAAAATAAAAACATACAAATCACAATGCAGATAGAGTATAAATATATCAAATCCAACAGTGATGCCATCTTTAACTATTGCTGTCTTGCTAAACTCATAATGCTATCACACCAGGGCACAACCATTTAAGCCCATGTCACACTGGCCAACGGATGCAAAAAGGGCACAGCGGACGAGCAAAATGTTCCATCCGTTGTTATCCGCTCTCAAAAGGGGCAAAAATTTGCATAACCGGAGCGGATAACACGGACGCGGGGAGGACGCAGGGCGGATGCAAAGCGGATGCGGAACGGAAGCCCATTGGATGGCAGCGGATGGGAGCAGATGGCACGTCCGCGAGGCTTCTGGGGGGCCTCAGCAAAGCGGACGCGGAATGGATGAAGTGGATGCACAGCGGATGCACAGCAGAAGCAGATGCCGAGCGTTAATTGCGCATGCGGGAGGGATGCATTGTGTAAGCCCCCCGGATATAAAGGGAAGCAGCTCGCACGTGGCCAGCATTCCGAGGAAAGACCTGCTGCTGGACACTTCAAGTTCCTTGCCTGCCCTGCATGCATGCCTGCCTGCCAGCCTTGCTGCCAGCCTGCCTTCCAGCCAGCCTTGGTGCCTGCCTGCCTGCCTGCCTTCCTGCCAGGCTCCCTGCCAGGCTTCCTG
>BLBF01000037.1:10345003-10365758 GCA_015471245.1 Laticauda colubrina
TTAAAAAGGAAGAATTTAAACTACAAGCTTTTGCTGACGATTTAGCTTTTATTCTGGAAGACCCATTAGAAACCGCTCCAAAATTATTGGAAAAGATAGAGACATATGGTGAGATGGCTGGCTTGAAAATAAATAAAGATAAAACAAAGATTTTGACAAAAAACATGTTATTGAGACAAAGAGAAGAACTGACAGATCTTTTGAAAATCCAAGTTACAAATAAGGTTAAGCATCTGGGGATATATTTGACAGCAAGATGTAGCACATTAAAAGAGAATAATTATATTAAACTCAAACAACAGATTACAGATTTGAAGAAATGGGAAAATTTACAATTGTCATTAACAGGGAGAATTTCAACAATTAAGATGAATATTTTACCTAGAATTTTATTTCTCTTTCAAACAATACCAATTAGACTTCGAAAAGACTACTTTGAAGATTTAAATAAAATCATGTTGAAGTTTATATGGCAAGGTAAAAAAGCGAGAATAAAGTTAAAACTTTTGCAAGATGCTAGAAATAGAGGAGGTTTTGGCCTGCCTAATTGGGAACTGTATTATCAAGCTGCAAGTTTGATGTGGGTCAAAGAATGGATAACATTAAGAAAGCATAGATTGTTGACATTAGAAGGACATGATTTATTGTTGGGCTGGCATGCTTTTTTATGGTACAAGGGAACTAAAACACAGGGGTATTTTAGAAGACATTATATACGGGAGTCTTTGTGGTTAAATTGGGAGAAGATAAAAAAACAATGTTACTTGAAAATTCCAGTTTGGTTATCGACTATTGAAGCATTTTCCTATCCTATGATCTATAAAAAGGAACAAACAGTTAGATATGGGGAACTGTTGGATGAAAAGGGTGGACTTAAAACGATCCAAAACTTAGAGGAACAAGGTATAAGGATGAATTGGTTTTCATATGCGCAAATACACTCAAGATATCTTGAAGATTTTAAAACGGAAGGATTCTATGATAAACAGACTGATTTAGATAAGATATTGATGGGTACTGATGAGAAAGTGATTAAAAAGTTATATGGTTATTTATTGGGAATTAAGCTAGAGGAAGAACAAGTTAAAGAAACTATGATTGCTTGGGGGAAGAATTTTGGATATGGGATTGATTTAGAGCAATGGCAAAAATTGTGGTCTCAAAATTATAAAATGGCAATGTCGATAGCATATAAAGAAAACTTGTATAAGATGTTTTACAGGTGGCACCTTCCCCCGACAAGAATAGCAAGAATGTTCAAGAACAAATCTGAAAAATGTTGGAAATGTCATCAGATACCTGGCTCATACTATCATATGTGGTGGACTTGTGAGAATGCCAGAAAATATTGGACTAAAATTCACATGTGGTTGGAAAAAATGACAAAGAAACACATAGATTTGAAACCAGAGATCTTTTTATTGGGAATTTTACCTGATATATATAATAAAGACTTGAAATATTTGATTGTAAATGTATTAACAGCGGCTAGGATTGTATTTGCTAAAAACTGGAAGAATGAGAAAATACCATTGCAGGAAGAAATTATTAAGAAAATATTGGAATGTGCTGAGATGAGTAGATTGACATTTGAAATTAGAGAACAAGAAGATAAACAATTTTATGCAATTTGGGGTTTTTTTTATCAATGGTTAGATGATAAAATACAATAATAGAGCATTAGTATTATATCTATGAAGGGTTTTTAGGATTGATTTGTTATGACTATATGATTTGTTATAGAATAAACTGTTTGAAGTATTGTTAACTCACAAAGCATGAATGATTAAAAGTATAGTCAGAAAAAGACTTTATTTTAATTTTTTTTGGTAATATTAGGATATGGATTGACAATATGAGTGGTTATGTAATATAACTGTAATTGAGACTATAAAATGAATGCACAAAACTGATGAACCAACCGACATACCGGAAGTATATATGAGAGTAGATGTTTTTAATGTTTTGTATGTTATGTCTGTTTGTAGAAAATTAATAAAATTCTTTAAAAAAAAAAAGAAGAAAGAAATCTGGCCAGGCCACTGTGAAGCTTACAGACAGAGAGACCTACATCATGGCCAGGTGCAGCTTCCTGGAGGGTGAGGTCCGCCACCGTGGTGCACCAGCAGCCCCTCTCATGACCCTCTCTCTCCGACAGCCTGCTGAGAGCCAGTCCTCTTCCGGCCGAGAGTCAGTCCCTGTCTCCAGGCATGTTTCTGTGGAGCGTGCCATGGTGGAGAACCCGCGGACAGGTGTGGTAAGCATGGTGGAGTGCGTGGAGGACTCCCTGGTGTGGTGGGAGAAAGGAGACATTGAGTCCACCACAGTCCTAGCCGCATCCACCCCCCCAGCTCCGCCTCCGCAGAAAGGCAGAGATCCGGACAGCAGGAGGGGCAGAGCCACACTGTCCTGGTGGAGATCAGGGACACCATCCGCACCAGCATAGATCTCCTCTCTCAGCTGGTCCACACCGACTCCTCCTCCTCCAACCGCAAGCCCTTCCTCACCTATGTCAACCAGACCCTCAAAGAAATGGCGGATCCACAGTACCAGCTGGTGAAGGACCGGATCACCAAGCTGCTTCACAACCCTCCAGACCCAGAGGAACCTGCTCCCACCCAGTCCAGGTCTGCTCCTCCACCCCAGGTGATGTCCCTCCCATTCCAAGGCTTCCCACAGGCCCTCACCTACCAGGGCTACGGCTACCAGGAGGTTCATCAGCACAGGCAGCATCCCTTCCCAGTCCAGGCACAGAGTCATCGGGTGACACCGTTGCCACCGGTTCCACTGATGCCACCGATGCCACCCATGACAATGATGCCACCCACGACAGCGATGCCACCCACGACAATGATGCCACCCACGACAGTCTTCACCCAGCTGCAGAGCAGACTGCTCCTTTCTCCACCCCACAGCCAAGCCCGGCCTCAGTACATCTGTCATCAGTACTGGGGCTGACACCCCATGGCATGGAGGAAGGACCTCTCAGCATCACGGGGCTGAGCCAGCTATCCAACACCTTCCTCAACACACCGTCCCCTGTTGTCCTCTCGGGCCCAGGCACTCCAGCACCACCCACCACCACAGCACCTGGACCCTTTACCCCTGAGACTGGGCACACCTCCGAGTGACCGATAAGAGTGCCAGAGACTGGGTAGCTGGCTACCTGTGGACTTTATTTGGACACTTGACTTGGGTCATTTTTCTGTTACAGCTTATTGTTCAATAAAGTTTATCTTTGATTCACACACTTGCTTCATTTGTTTTTTTCAGTAAAGTCTTGATGGAAACTTTTAGAAATGGTTTAAGCCTTTGCATGCTTGTGGGATGGGTTAAGATAGCAGTGGGGTGGGCAGGGATACCTTTGGGATGGCTAATAACTGTGGGATAGATAAATCTCCAGTGCAAGCATAGTGGGACTGTATGGTCTACCCTCCCAGGTGCCACACCTATGGGCCTTTTTTTATCAATAACAATGTAAGCATTGATCCACACATGTCAACACAAACACAATTCTTTATTAAACGCCCTGTTCATTGTAGGCCCACCAAACATACATGGCCCAATCTCATCCGTGTGATGAGACAGGCTGAAGGAAGCATCCATTAAGCATCTACCATCCTGTCTTACCACTCCACTGCTCCAGCTGGGGAGTTGCACCAGTGTTTCAGGAGGTTGCGCTGCTTCTTCCCTTCCCGTGAGGCTCTGTTGGGGCCTTGCACATCCTGAGTGTCGATCAGGTTTCGCCCTTGCCTCCATTCCCCAAGCTCCATGTCCCCATTGCCTTGTTGGAGGTCCACAAGCCTGTTCTGCAAGACTGGGTAGCAGGTGCGCATGAGATTGTGCAGGATGCAGCAAGCTTCCACAATCCTCCTCACGGTCTGTGGGCGATGCTGCATGGTGGTGAGAAGTATCTGGAACCTGTTGGCCAGGATGCCAAAGGCATTCTCCACCACCCGCCTTGCCCTGGACAGCCTGTAGTTGAAGGTCCTCTCTTCATGGGTGAGGAATCTGGAGGTGTAGGGCTTCATGAGGTAGGTTCTGAGGGAGAAGGCGTCATCCCCCACGATGAAGTAGGGCACATCTTGCGTGCCGTTGGGCAGGGGGTCTGGATCTGGGAAGCCCACAATGAGGTTGCGTTCCAGCCCCTCCATGAGGTGACTGGCATTGTATATTTGGGTATCTGAAGATGAGCCGTTGCCTGAAGCATCGATGTACATGAACTTGTAGTCAGCATCGACCATGGCGAAGAGGACGATGCTGAAGAAGCCCTTGTAGTTGAAATAAGTGGACCCCGACTTGGCTGGAGCTTTGCAGGCCACATGCTTCCCATCTATGGCTCCAACGGTGTGTGGGAAGTTCCACCTCTGATACCACTGCTCTGCAACTTTTCCATCCTTCTTCAGTGGAGGGGCACCGGAGGAGCTCCTCCTTGTATTCTTCGATGATGGCCTGCACCACTTCTCTGACCACAATGCTGATGGTGTTGTGTGGCACCCTCCAGCCATACTGCATGCTTTTGTAGGTGGTCCCTGAGGCCAGGTGGCACAGATTGAGTGCCACCTTGAGCCCAGGTTCCAGGCTGGGCCGGAAGTTGGTGTTTGCCTTGGTCAACCTGGGTGTCAGCCACTGCACAACTTCATCAAACATGGCTGGAGGCATCCTCATGAAGTTCTGGAATGCACGATTGTCTTCGTTCCTGAGCTCCACCATCAGCTTGTTGTACAGTCCGTTCTCTGCTCTTCTGCCGAACCATCTTTGGACCCAGACTTTTTTTGGGTGCCTCCTTTTCTTCCCGTAGTAGAGTTCACAGAGCCTGTAGATGGCTTCGTACTGTTGCAGAAGGATGGCGTCTGCCAAAAGGACTGTGTTACGATCCACAGTGGACATGACTGGATGCTGTGGAAGAGGAAGAGTCAGATGAAGGCTGCAGAGGTCTGCACAGGGCTGCTGGTCTGAAAGTGAGATGCGGAAGAGTTGCTCCCCATTTTTATAGGCAGTATAGGTGTCCCTTTGCATCCTCTAGGCATCCTCTAGGCATCCTCTAGGCATCCTCTAGACATCCTTAATATCCGAGATAGGTCCCCTCTGCGAACGTTTTTTCCATTTTAAATGCTGTGTTTCCGTGCTGCATCCACTAGGCATCCGTTCTGCATCCGTTCCGCTTCTTCCCTGCATCCGGGTGGATGGAGTTGCGCGGATGTGTAGCGGATGCCTAGCGGATATAGCGGATGTGTAACGGATTCAGAACGGATGCGTAGCGGATGCAGAACAGACGAACTGGATACATTTTCCGCGCAAAAGTTTTGGGCAACCCAAAACTTTTGGAGCGGATGAAACGTCAATAAACGGATGCTGAACGGAAAGAGAGGAAGCAAAACGGAGGCAGTGAGTACATCGCATTTTCGAACGGATGGCAAGCTTTTTTGTCTGTTTTACATCCTCTTTGCATCCATTGGTTCAGTGTGACATGGGCTTTAAGTAGAGCTTATATCCTTAGTGATTTAATTGAACCCGTTTTTACCAGCAAAGGTGTAAACATCGACAGAATACTCATGCCTCTGTTATTAAACTTTTATGTAACCATCAGAGGAGAACACTATAATTCCCCGCAGTCAAGTTTTTGGTGACCAATTGTTCATGATTAATTTTCCCATGTTCTTCTTTTGTTGTACGTGTTTTGGTCTGTGACCGCAAATAAAATAAAATAAATAAAAATAAACTTTTAGATTAACAATGTTGTTGAGATGTTCATTAATCCAGAATTCTGTCCTTCCTCCTTTATTGATTTCTGTTCTCCTAATCTCTGTTTTCCTTTATGCTAATGGTGTAGCCATATCATCTGTAAATGAGGTATGCCTCCCAAGATGCTTTAAAGCACTACTGATCTAGAGAATACTTCAAAATAAATATTTTTAGTCTTAGATATTTCTATAACATCTTATATGCTTCACCTAGAAGACATAGGTTGACCTTGTTTCAGCACCATCTATTTGGGCAGTATTTCTTAAACTTTTTGTTTTCAGGACTGTTTCCTATTTTTTAAAATTATGCAATATCCAAAATTTTGTTTATATAGGTTATATTTATTAAAAATTAGAATGTATGCATGTATAGAATTTTTATTTGTTGAATCGTGTAAAAATAACAAATAATGAATGAATTCTTTATTGGCCAAGTGTGATTGGACATACAAGGAATTTGTCTTGGTGCATGTGCTCTCAGTATACAAAAAGAGAAAAGATACATTCATCAAGAGTCAAGAATCACGAGGTACAACACTTAATTATAGTCATAGGGTACAAATAAGCAATGAAATCATACTAGGAAACAATCAGTATAAAACATAAGGATACAAGCAACAAAGTTACAGTTATACAGTCACAAGTGGGAGAGGATGGTTGATAGGAGTAATATAAAACCAATATTAAATTTTGTCATAAATAAAATACCAAAATTTTGGTTGCTAAGCAAGAGCGTTGTTAAGTGAGTTTCACTACATTTTATTCAATCCATGATATCTCCTGGGTCTAATGGTCATGTGCAGGCTAGGGAAACTTGACGGCTTTAAGATTTGTGGACTTCAACTCGCAGAATTCCTCCTCCAGTCACATTAGCTCAGGAATTCTGGGAGTTGAAGTCCACAAGTCTTAAATTTGCCAAGTTTGAAGACCCTTGGACTAGACCTCCAAGATCCCTTCATCCCTGGATTGCTCTACTTTTTCCAAAAGTCTTCTGAAGCCAGGGTTTGTGTCCTTTCTTCCTCTCTTTTTTCTCTCCCCTCCCTCCCTCCCTCCCTCCCTCCCTCCTTCCATGCACCTATCTATCCATCCATTCATTCATATATCTCATTCACTTTCTCCTCCCTCCCTCTTTCTTTCTTTCTCTCCTTTTCATCCATCCCACCTTTCTTTGTCTATCCCTTTTCTTTCTTTCTTTCTCTCTTTTTCTTTCTTTCCCTTTTCTCTTTCTTTTCTTTCTTCTTTCTTCTCTCTCTTTCTCTCTCCCTCTTTCCCTCTCTTTCTCTCTTTCCCTCTGTCTATCTCTTTCCCCCTCTCTCTTTCCCCCCCTCTTCCTCTGTTTCCCTCTTTGTATTTTCCCCCTCTCTCTTTCTCTCTCTTTCTATCCCTTCCCTTCCCTCTCTCCTTCTAAAGCTAGGAGAGGAGACCCACCTGAAACAAACAAACAAACACACACACACATACACGTGCTTCCAAGAGCCCACCTGAAACACACACACAAACACACACACACACACACACACACACACACACACACACACACATATGCTTCCAAGCACCCACCTGAAACAAACACACATGCTTCAAAGCACCCAGCAGCATAGCTCATTATGAAGGTTCTTCCCGGCCAGTCTCTGGTCCTGCGTTGCCCAAAAAAGCTGGCAGACAAGGCTTCCAGGTCCAACAAAGGGGCCATGGGTGGGACTTCCTCCCATCCTACTTCTAGGTCTGGAAAATTAAAGTGCGGCATGTGCTGCATCCTGACCCCCACCCCACCCCTGCCAGCAGCTCTGGGCTAAGCAACTTGGGTTTAGCTTTCCCGACTGCCTGAAACCTTACCTTTCTCCCAAGGCTGGCTGCCAGGGACAGCAAACCAGGGCTGAGCCATTGTTGTCGCTAGCCTCCCTGCCAACCTCTTGCCCTCATCATGAAATGCCTGCAGCCACTGTGTGGTTTTTTTTCCATGCGACTGGACTCCA
Source organism: Laticauda colubrina (assembly GCA_015471245.1). Classification (NCBI taxonomy): domain Eukaryota; kingdom Metazoa; phylum Chordata; class Lepidosauria; order Squamata; family Elapidae; genus Laticauda; species Laticauda colubrina. Next base: position 10,352,724 of record BLBF01000037.1, read on the forward strand.
GGCACATTGAAAAAAGATCATGGCTGCTATAGGCTTCTTGCAGAGAATATTACTGGCCTCCGGCTTTGCTTCGCTTCTCCAATGCACCACCGTAGCCTCATTCTAGGCACCAGTCATGGAGGTCCATCTCATTGAACCGGTGCACTGGATGGACTTGCCCAAGCAAGTCCAAGTGGAGTGGTGCAGCACTCTGAAAGAGGCATCTGGAGACTGAAACAGAATCACCCCCAGCTGCCCCTTTTTCAGTGCAACTGGCTGCCTGCTCTCCTCCTTCTCTGCCTGTTTGTTCTGTATGGCCAAGTCAGAGGAGAGCAGCTGGCCAGTTGGAGGAGGCTTCTTGTTCTGAAAAAGGGGCAGCTGAATATGTGGCAACCTGCCGGCTGACCAGACTGGGCTGGAAGAAGCGCATCCACCGGGAGAAGGAAGAAAGCATGCTCCAGGAGGGTGGGTAGGTAGGTGGATGTCCTAGGGCTGCTGCACATGCTCACTGCATGTGTAATGGCTGCACACACAGTGTGCATGTGCAGCAGCCCCAGGACATCTGCCTGAGCTGCACTGCGGCCACCACATGGTATGGAAAGCTAGGAGAGCAACTGGGCCAAGTGAGCAACTGAGCAACAGGGTTGGGGGCATGGCCAGTCAGGGGTTGCCACCACTTCAGTGACCCATGCCAAATCACTGCTAGCGGTTCACTTGAACCGGTGCAAATCGGTTGAATACCACCTCTGGTTTAAACTAATTTTTGTATGCCTATTTTCCTGTCCAGATAATTTTACACCAGTATAATGTATAAACTATAATATGTGGATAAGAATGTTCTCACTTATATTGGAGAAGCAAATCAGGATATATTGTCCCAAGAAAACATCTCACATCTCCAATTGTTATAGTGAGACCCTGAGATCAAATTTCAGTTTTTTTCCTCTTATCCCTGAAAGTGCACCGGTATATTTATCTTCTCACATCACTTCTATATATTTAGAAAAGGGAGGAGATGAACATTTCATCCAATTGTAATTTAAACTAAGGATTCTGAGATTTCCCCCCTCCCCCCCAAATTTCCCTTTTGTACACATTTTCTACTTCTCTGCTTTCCTAATCTCTAATTTCTTTGCCTCACATTCTACTCATCCTATAGAGACAAGAAAGATTGCACCAACTAGGTTCATTCCCTATTTCATTTTTTCTTGTATTCATGATCGATAACATGGGTCTCCAACATTGGCCACTTTTAGCCAGAGCTGGCTGAGGAATTCTGGGAGTTGAGGTCCATGAGTCTTAAAGTGGCCAATGTTGGAAACCCCTCATCTAGAACACTGTGTGGTCATCATTCTTTAATATTTGATGGGATTTTAGGTTCCCAGATAAAATCAATATTTAAAGATAAAAAATGTAAGACTGTTTAACTAACAGCAAAAGCAAAGCAAAACTGATTAATCCACAGAGACCAACTGAATTTGTGGAGAAATAAAAATAAGGATATATCTGTTTATTTTTGCAGCTGTGGGTGTTTTAATACAGTACAGCAAGAAAGTGGATTGCCTGTGTTTATGAAACTACCTAGTCCATTCAACATCCCCAAACCACACTAATATTGTAGTATTAATAATACTACAAGACTAGTAGTATACTACAATACTAATAGTATTAATAATATGCATTCATTAAAATCTAAATGGTTGCAAGGCAAATGATCAATAAAATAAAATATTCATTCACTGGTTGAAAGCCCTGATCTCCATGCATTCCAGTCCAGAGACACAGGTAATTACCCTCCTCCCAAAATAATAAATATAGTTTTAAACCATGATTAAATGTTGCTGTATATAACACAAACATACAAAATGTATTATGCATTAATAAACTTATAAACCATTCCAGTTGGTTATCAGAGAGGGCAGGTAAATTCCATTTTTAACTTAGTGAATATGCTTCTGTAAATGTGATCAGTCCAAATATCAAAAAATCATGTCACACTGCACCAACGGATGCAAAGAGGATGTAAAACGGACAAAAAAGCTTGTCATCTGTTGGAAAATGAGATGCATCCGTTGTGTACTCACTGCGCACGTCTTACATATGCTCTATCCATCAAACATCCGTCTACTGCTATTTCATCCGCTCAAAAAGTTTTGAGCTGCACAAAACTTTTTGAGCAGATGAACTTTCCACCGCATACGATCTACATCCATGACACATACGGGCAACAAACGTTCTACGGCCGTTGACATCCGTTACACGTCCGATGCATCCTCTCGGCATCCTCTGGCCATCCGCGCAACTCACATCTGCTCCAGCGGAAAATGGAAAGAGGGAAGAAGTGAAAGGTACATGGAACATCCACACAGCGTTAGTAGCACGGACATAGAAAGGATGAAAGCAGATGCAGCTTGGATATAAAGCATTAACACGGACAAAACGTTTGTATATGGGACGTATCTCGGATATTTAGGATGTCTAGAGTATGTGGAAGGACACCTAGTGGAAAACCGACATTTCCTATAAAAAGGGGGAGGAAATCACCTGGATCTCAGTATCAGTCCAGCAGCCCTGGTGTGCAGACCTCTTCAGCCTTGCTCTTGCTCTTCCACATCATCCATTGATCTCCACCATGGATCATCGCACACTCCTTTTGGTAGCCGCGATCATTCAACACCAGAACTAAGCCCTCTTCAGACTGTTTCTCCTTTTCTACGCAAGAAGAAGGAGACATCCAAGAGCTGTGTGGGTCCAACGATGGATCAGGAGAAGAGCGGAGTTTGGACTGTATGACAAGCTGATGGTGGAGCTGAGGAATGAAGACACTCGTGCATTCCAGCACTTCATGAGGATGCCACCAGCCATGTTTGACAAAGTTGTGGAGCGTCTGAGACCCAGGTTGACCAAGCCAAGCACCAACTTCCAGCCCAGCCTGGACCCTGGGCTGAAGGTGTCACTGACTCTGCGCCACCTGACCTCTGGGACCACATACAGAAACATGCAGTATGCCTGGAGGATGCCACACAACACCATCATCATTGTGATCAGAGAAGTGGTGCAGGCCATCATCGAAGAATACGTGGAGGAGCTCCTCCAGTGTCCCACCACTGAAGAAGGCTGGAGGAAAGTTGCAGAGCAGTGGTATCAGAAGTGGAACTTTACCCACACCATTGGAGCCATAGATGAGAAGCACGTGACCTGCAAAGCTCCACCCAACTCAGGGTCCAATTATTTCAACTACAAGGGCTTCTTCAGCATCATCCTCTTTGCCATGGTTGATGCTGAGTACAAGTTCATGTACATCGATGCTTCAGGCAACGGCTCATCTTCAGATACCCAAATATGCAACGCCAGTGACCTCAAGGATGGGCTGGAATGCAACCTCATCATGGGTTTTCCAGATCCAGACCCCCTTCCCAACGACACACAATATGTGCCCTACTTCATCATGGGGGATGATGCCTTCTCCCTCAGAACCTACCTCATGAAGCCCTACACTTCCAGATACCTCACCCGTGAAGAGAAGATCTTCAACTACAGGCTGTCCTGGGCAAGGCGGGTGGTAGAGAACACCTTTGGCATCCTGGCCAACAGGTTCCAGGTACTTCTCACCACCATGCAGCATCGCCTACAGACTGTAAGGAGGATTGTGGAAGCTTGCTGCATCCTGCACAATCTCATGCGCACCCGTTACCCAGTCTTGCAGAACAGGCTTGTGGACCATCAACAAGGCAATGGGGACATGGAGCCTTGTTAATGGAGGCAAGGACGAAACCTGATAGACACTGTGGATGTGCAATGCCCCAACAGAGCTTCACGTGAAGGGAAGAAGCAGCGCAACCTCCTGAAACACTGGTGCAACTCCCCAGCTGGAGCAGTGGAGTGGCAAGACAGGATGATAGATGATTAATGGATGCTTCCTTGAGCCTGTCCCATCACATGGATGAGATTGTGCCATGTATGTTGAGTGGCCCTACAATGAACAGGGCATTTAATAAAGAGTTGTGTTTATGTTGAAATGTGTGGATCAATGATTACATTGTTATTGATAATAAAGGGCCACATGTGTGGCAGCTGGGAGGGTGGACCATACAGTCCCACTATGCTTGCACTGGAGGTTTATCTATCCCACAACTATCCTTACCCATCCCACAACTATCCTCATCCCACAGCTATCCTTACCAATCCCACAGCTATCATTACCCATCCCACAACTATCATTACCCATCCCACAACTATCCTTATCCCACAGCTATCCTTACCAATCCCATAGCTATCCTTACCCATCCCACAGCTATCCATCCCACAGCTATCCTTTCCAATCCCACAAGCATGCAAAGACTTAACCCTTTTTTCAAAGTTTTCACCAACACTTTATTAAGTAAAAAAAATGAACCAAGTGTGTGAAGCAAAGATAACCTTTATTAATAACAAACTGTATGACTTTCTTAAAAAGCAAAATGAACCAAGTAAAGTGTCTGAAGCAAAAATAAAGTGAACAGGTAACAACTCAATCTCTGGCACTCTTCTCAGTCACTCTGAGGTGTGCCCATGGTCTCAGATGTAAAGGGGCCAGGGACTGTAGGGGTGGCTGTGGCTGGAGTGCTGGTCTGAGGCACCATTGGAGTGCCTGGCCCCAAGAGTACAACAGGAGATGGTGTGTGCAGGAAGCTCTCAGTGAGCTGACTCAGTCCCGTGAGGTTGAGAGGCCCTTCATCAAGTACCTGGGATATGAGGTCCAAGACTGATGACAGATTGTCCATTGACGGGCTTGGCTGTGGGGTGGAGGAAGGAGGAGTGTAGTGGGGCTGTCTGGTCTGCAGCTGGGTCAGGTGAGGTGTCTGTGGCATCTGTGGTGTCCGTGGAACCTGGGCCTGGACTGGGAAGGGCTGCCTCTGCTGTGGGAAGTCCTGGTAGTGGTAGACTTGGTAGGTGAGGGGCTGTTGAAATCAGTGGAAGGGCAGTGACATTGCCTAGGGTGGAGGAGAATACCTGGAGTGGCTAGGAGCAGGTTCAGCTGGGCCTGGAGGGTGGTGCAGAAGAGCTGTGATCCTCTCCTTCAACACCTGGTACTGGGCCTCGGGCATGTCCATGAGGGTCTGGGTCACGTAGGTGATGAAGGGCTTGCGTTTGGAGGATGGTATGTCGAAGTGGACCAGCTGGGAGAGAAGATCTGTGCTGGCTTTGATTGTGTCCCTGATCTCCAAGAGGACAGTGTGGCTCTGTCCCTCCGGTCTGCCTCTCTGCCTGATTTCTGTGGAGGTGGAGCTGGGTGTGGGTGTGGGTTGGTCTCTGGTGGCTGCTTCTTCTTACTCCATTTGAGACAGGGGATCCTCCATGTTCTCCGCACGGGATGTGCAACTGTTGGGAGGGTCTCTGTCGTGGGGCCCTCCAAAGACACCTGCCTGGACACGGTAGCTGTCTCCTGGCTGGAAGAAGATTGGCTCTCTGTGGGCTGTCTGAGGGAGAGGGTTGACAGAGGGGCTGCTTCTCGGTGGCGGATCTCACCCTCCAGGAAGCTGCACCTGGCCATGACATAGGTCTCCAGATCAATGAGCTTGACAGCGGCCTGCCCGGATTTCTTCAGGTGCAGCTTGCCATACCAGGTGTGCATGTGCTTCCACCATCCAAGGAGTACATCTGAAGTGTAGCCCAGGCTCTCCGCCTTCTCTCTTCATGCTGCCTGCTTCCTCTTGGTGTCACGATAAAGCCTGTGGCACTTCCTCCACAGGTGCTCGTTCTCCCTCAGCCATTCCAGCACCTCCTCCTCATGGTCTTCGGAAATGGAGTACTGTTTCCTCTCTCCCTTCTCCTTGCCTTGCCTCTTCCTCCCTCTGGCAGGGGCTTCGGGGCCTTCAGCAGCAGGGCTTTGAGGGTCTTGGGGCTGGACCATCACAGCAGCAGCAGAAGGAGAAGCACCACCAGCAGGAGGAGAATCACTAGCAGCAGCAGGAGAAGCACCAGCAGGAGAAGCACCAGCAGCATCAGCAGCACCAGCAGCACCAGCAGGAGAAATACCAGCAGCAGCAGCAGCAGGAGAAGAACCAGCAGCACCAGCAGGAGAAGCACCAGCAACACCAGGAGCACCAGCAGCAGCACTAGCAGCACCAGCAGCTTCAGAGTCAGCGCCGGGGGTGGGATGGTGGTTCTGTCCTTCTTGCCAGGGCTGACAGGAGTAGGCACAGGCTTCCTCTTCTTCCCCGTGGTGTTCTCTCAAGATTTCTCTGGCAGCAGGTCTTTCCTCTGAATGCTGACTGCTTGTGAGCTGCATCCTTTTATATCCGCGGAGCTGATGCAATTCATCCTCCCCGCATGCGCAGTGAATGCTTTGCATCCACTATGCATCCGCTATGCATCCTATAGGCGTCCATGATGCATCCGCGTCATCCACTACGCATTCGCTCCTTCCGCTATGCATCCGCTTCTCTATTCTCCCCCGGAAACCCTTCAGATGTGTCATCCGCTTCCATCCACTTCCATCCGCTGGGCTTCCTCCGAACATCTGCTTTACATCCCCGCTACATCCTCCCCACGTCAGTTCCTTTCTGTTGTTGTCCGCTCTGTTTATGTAAATTTGGGGCACTTTTGAGAGCGGATAACAACGGATGGAAATTTTGCTCATTCGCTGTGTCCTTTTTGCATACATTTTGCATCCGTCGGCCAGTGTGACCTAGCCTTTAAAGGGTTGTTCTTTCATTAAGTTGACTTTTGACAGCCGATAGTATCAGAAACATTAAATATATTCAGTGTGCCTCATCATAATCCATAATCTGTCCTGGGAGATAACCATCAACCATTCTTAAATAAAACAGAACACTTTTAGCAGAATGCTGACCTGAATGGAAGTGTGAGGGAAAGAAATGAGCTTGCAACTTTGAAGACTAAAATTGCAGGCCTGAGTAATTGTAGTGAAGAGTCCATATGAGGTCATGACAACATTTCTTTTTAGATAGATGAAAAGTCAGAATAAAAATATAGGTGAATTTTATTTTGGATATCTTAAATTATGTGAGTTAAATGCTTTGAAGGATGTAGTATAATGCACTTTTAATTTGTGATCCTTCTTCAGTTATATCAATATTTAAAAAACTTTCTATTCATCATTGTAGATATTGTCAGCAATGTGATCTACCTCCAGGTGCTCCGTTCTTAAGAAACTAGCACAATATTTTGATTTGTTAGTTAACAGTTGCGAACTGACAATAAATTAAATAAATTAATTAATTTCTTAAATTGTAATTGTTTGAAAATACTACCAAAAAGGCTTAATAAGCCACATATTTATCTTCGAGTGCAGTCATCTGAAAGATAATTTCTCTTCAAAAGTTTACAAAATTGTACTTAATTACAGAAAATATTCTTCAGCCAGCTACTTCTCTATGTGGCACTATTTTGATCATAATTTTGAAAACACAGAAAATATAATCTGGATAAGACAGGAAATTTGTTTTTCTAAGGAAATTATTTTTATACTAGCAATGTTCCAATCTATTTCTTAATAGAGGAGATAGTGTAATTGCTAAGCCTGATAGATTTGTTTACCATGTATCATAAAGTACTGAAAATTGGTAGATTTGCATATTTCGATTTAGCATGTTCGATTAACATACCCTATCATGTGCATAATTGTTAATAAAAAATGACTATGTTATGCAGAAAGTGTGTTGTAGCTTTAAAATGCCCGTGTGTTAAAAATGAATATTTATAAATAATTATTTATGTATTATAAGTTTAACTATCTTTCATGCAGTTTTGGTAACTTTTTATGTGTGATTTATTAAAGTCCAAAATCATTCCAAGTTTAATGAATGAAGAGTTATAAAATTGTATTGAAAGAAATATTAATCCAGTTGGTTCTAAAATTACAAGACTAGATAGAAAGACCTGCACATGGATTAGAAAACAAATGTAAGTATACAATATCATCAAGAGAGTAAAAGAATTAAAATGGAAATAGGCTGATCACATAGCAAGAAGAACTGATGGCAGGTGAACAAGGGCAATCATAGAATGGATTATACTTGATTAAAAGCATCCAAGAGACCTAAAACAATAGTGATTGATGATATCAGCAAGTATTGTGGGACCAATTGGCAAAAGAAACTTCAGGCCTGTATAGGTTGGAAACATGTGGAAGATGCCTTCATCCTGCAATGGATAGACAATGATAAGGATGATGGCGATACAATGATTAAAGCCCCTGTCACATTGCACCAACAGATGGAAAGAGGATGTAAAACGGACAAACACTTGCCATCCTTGGTTAACACGATGCTTCCGTTCTGTACTCACTTCATCCATTTTTCATCCTCTCTATCCGTCCAGCATCCGTCTATTGACATTTCATCCATTCAAAATGTTTTGAGCTGCACAAAACTTTTTGAGCGGAAAATGTATCCAACGTGTCCATTCTGCATCCGCTACGCATACTGGGAACATCCGTTCTACATCCGTTGTCATCCGTTATGCATCTGCTTTATCCGCTAGGCATCCACTGCGCATCCGCGCAACTTGCATCTGCTCCAGCAAAAAACAGACACAGGAAAGAAGCAAAACGGACACGGAATGGACACAAAGCATTAGTAGCACAGACGGAGAAAGGATGAAAGTGGATGCAGCTTGCATACAAAGCATTAAAATGGAAAAAACGTTTGCAGAGGGGACCTATCTCGAATATTTAGGATGTCTGCAGGATGCCTAGAGGATGCAAAAGGACACATAGGGGAAAACCTATATTTCCTATAAAAAGGGGGAGGAACTCACCTGGATCTCACTTTCAGTCCAACAGCCCTGCTGTGCAAACCTCTTCATCCTTGGTCTTGCTCTTGCTCTTCCACAGCATCCAGTCATCTCCACCATGGAGCATCACAAACTCCTTTTGGTAGCCACCATCGTTCTACAACAGTGCAAAACCATCTACAGGCTCTTTCACCTGTTCTATGCAAAGAAAAGGAGGCATCCAAGAAGTGTGTGGGTCTGAAGATGGATCGCGAGAAGAGCAGAGTACGGACTGTATAACAAGCTGATGGTGGAGCTGAGGAACGAAGACACTCGTGCATTCCAGAACTTCATGAGGATACCTCCAGCCATGTTTGACGAAGTTGTAGAGCGGCTGAGACCCAGGTTGACCAAGCAGAGCACCAACTTCCGGCCCAGCCTGGACTCTAGACTCAAGGTGGCACTGACTCTGCGCCACCTGGCCTCTGGGACCACGTACAGGAGCATGCAGTACGGCCGGAGGATGCCACACAACACCATCAGCATTGTGGTCAGACAAGTGGTGCAGGCCATGATCGAAGAATACCTGGAGGAGCTCCTCCAGTACCCCTCCACTGAAGAAGGGTGGAAGAAAGTTGCAGAGCAGTGGTATCAGAAGTGGAACTTCCCCCACACCGTTGGAGCAATAGATGGGAAGCACATGGCCTGCAAAGCTCCAGCCAAGTCAGGGTCCACTTATCACAACTACAAGGGCTTCTTCAGCATCATCCTCTTTGCCATGGTTGATGCTGACTACAAGTTCATGTACATCGATGCTTCAGGCAACGGCTCATCTTCAGATGCTCAGGTATACAACGCCAGTCACTTCAAGGATGGGCTGGAACGCAAACTCATCATGGGCTTCCCAGATCCAGACCCCCCGCCCAACGACACACAAGATGTGCCCTACTTCATCATGGGTGATGACGCCTTTTCCCTCAGAATCTACCTTATGAAGCCCTACACTTCCAGATGCCTCACCCGTGAAGAGAGGATCTTCAACTACAGGCTATCCAGGGCAAGGCAGGTGGTGGAGAACACCTTTGGCATCCTGGCCAACAGGTTCCAGGTACTTCTCACCACCATGCAGCATGGCCCACAGACCGTGAGGGGGATAGTGGAAGCTTGCTATATCCTGCACAATCTCATGTGCACCCGCTACCCAGTGTTGCAGAACAGGCTCGTGGACCTCCAACAAGGCAATGGGGACATGGAGCCTGGTGAATGGAGGCAAGGGCGAAACCTTATAGATACTGTGGATGTGCAAGGCCCCAACTGAGCTTCACGTGAAGGGAAGAAGCAGCGCAACCTCCTGAAACACTGGTGCAACTCCCCAGCTGGAGCATTGGAGTGGCAAGACAGGATGATAGATGCTTAATGGATGCTTCCTTGAGCCTGTCTCATCACACGGATGATATTGTGCCATGTATGTTGAGTGGCCCTACAATGAACAGGGCATTTAATAAAGAGTTGTGTTTATGTTGAAATGTGTGGATCAATGATTACATTGTTATTGATAATAAAGGGCCATTGGTGTGGCACCTGGGAGGGTGGACCATACAGTCCCACTATGTTTGCACTGGAGGTTTATCTATCCCACAGCTATTACCCATCCCACAGGTATCCTTACCCATCCCACAGCTATTACCCATTCCACTGCTATCTTAACCCATACCACAAGCATGCAAAGGCTTAAACCATTTCTAAAAGTTTCCACCAAGACTTTATTTACAAAAATAAATGAAGCAAGTGTGTGAAGCAAAGATAAACTTTATTAATAAAAAGTTGTAAAAGCAAAATGACCCAAGTGTCCCAAGCAAAGATAAAGTCAACAGGTAGCAACCCCGTCTCTGGCACTCTTCTCAGTCATCCTGAGGCATGCCCATAGTCTCAGGGGTGAAGGGTCCAGGTGCTGTGGAGGTGGCTGCTGCTGGAGTGCTGGTCTGAGGCACCATTGGGGTGCCTGGCTCCAAGAGGACAACAGGGGATGGTGTGTGGAGGAAGCTCTCAGAGAGCTGGCTCAGTCCTGTGATGTTGAGAGCCCCTTCCTCCAGGACATGGGGTGTCAGCCCCAATACCGATGACAGATGTTCTGAGGCCGGGCTTGGCTGTGGGGTGGAGGAAGGAGGAGTGTAGTGGGGCTGTCTGGTCTGCAGCTGAGCGAGGTGAGGCATGGGTGGCATGTGTGGCATGTGTGGCATCGGTGGCATCTGTTAAGCCTGGGTTCCCCAACCAGGGTTAGGTAGACAAGCTAAACAGAATGTGCAGCGTTAGTCAGATAGGCACACAGATAAATGAGTGAGCTAAGCTTGTATGTTTATTAACATACAGTAAAAATAACAGATACGCTTGTGCTATCAAGAATATATTTTATTCCAGTATAAGTTTATAGCATAGTCAAAAACAGTCCAATATTCATTTACCATGTAGTCAGTCCATTCAGGGATATTCAGTTAGCAAAGTCCATGTAGAATATCCTGTTGTCAGTTCACATAAATCAGTCCGTTGTTGTCTCTCCCGTTCGAGCAATGCAGTCTTGCTTCCAAGCAGTAATCAGGGATCATCAAAGCCAGAGAGAGAGAGAGCAAGCTGTAGCCTTGCTACTTTTATATGGTTTTCATAACCACACCCATAGTTGCTATTCTACAGTTAAAGCTGCATACACTAACTATGATTTATAGTTAGTATTTCACCTAAAACAGTTAGGGTGAACAATGTTATCCCTAACAGCATCAGTGGCATCGGTGGCACCGGTGGCGTACGATGTACCTGTGCCTGGACTGGGAAGGGCTGCCTGTGCTGCTGGAGCTCCTGGTAGCCTTAGCCTTGGTTGGGGAGGGCCTGTGGAAAGCCTTGGATGGGCTGTGACATCACCTGGGGTGGAGGAGTAGACCTGGACTGGGTGGGAGCAGGTTCAGCAGGGTCGGGAGGGTTGTGAAGAAGACCGTTGATCCTGTCCTTGATCACCTGGTACTGTGATTTGGACATGTCCATGAGGGTCTGGTTGATGTAGGTGAGGAAGGGATTGCGGTTGGAGGATGGGATGTCGGTGTGTACCAGCTGAGAGAGGAGATCTGCGCTGCTTCTGATGGTGTCCCTGATCTCCAGCAGGATAGTGTGGCTCTGTCCCTCCAGTCTGCCTCTCTGCCTGCTTTCTGTGGAGGTGGAGGTGGGGGTGGATGTGGGTTGGTTTCTGGTGGCAGTGCCCTCTCCTTTTTCCCACTGTGTCAGGGGATACTCCACGCGCTCTGCCATGGGGAGTGGAGCTGTCGGGGGGGGGGGTCTCCGTCGTGGCACTCTCCACAGATACCTGCCTGGACACAGGAGCTGACTCTTGGCCAGAAGAGGACTGGCTCTGTGTGGGCTGCCTGAGAGAGAGGGTTGTCAGAGGGGCTGCTCCTCGATGGCGGATCTCACCTTCCAAGAATCTGCACTTGGCCATCATGTAGGTCTCTCTGTCCGTCAGCTTGACTTCAGCCTGGCCAGATTTCTTGAGGTGCAGCTTCCCGTACCAGGTGTGCATGTGCTTCCACCACCCGAGGAGCACCTCCGAAGTGTAGCCTAGGCTCTCCACCTTCTCTCTCCAAGCAGCCTGCTTTGTTTTGGTGTCTCGATAGAGCCTGTGTCCCTTCCACCAAAGATACTTGTTTTCCTTCCGCCATTTCAGCACCTCATCCTCATGTTCCTCTTCGATGGAGTATTGCCTCCTCTCCCATTCTCGTTGACGCATATGCCTCTTCCTCCCTCTGGCAGGTCCATCTGGGCCCTCATCAGAGGGGCTTCGAGGTTGTAGGGGCTGCTCCACCACACCACCACCAGCAGCAGCAGCAACAATAGTAGCAGCAAAAGGAGGACCAGCAGGACCAGAAGGAGCAGGATCAGCAGCAGCAGAGTAAGCACCAGCAGCACCAGCAGCACCAGCAGGACCAACAGGACCAGTAGCACCAGCAGGACCAGGAGCCCCAGCAGCAGAGTTAGCACCAGCAGGACCAGCAGGACCAGCAGGATCAGCAGGACCAGCAGGACCAGGATAAGTAGCAGCAGAGTAAGCACCAGCAGCACCAGCAGGACCAGCAGCACCAGCAGGACCAGGAGCCCCAGCAGCACCAGCAGCACCAGCAGCACCAGCAGCACCAGCAGCACCAGCAGCACCAGCAGCACCAGCAGCACCAGCAGCACCAGCAGCACCAGCAGCACCAGGAGCCCCAGCAGCAGAGTAAGCACCAGCAGGACCAGCAGGATCAGCAGGACCAGCAGGACCAGCAGGACCAGCAGGACCAGCAGGACCAGCAGGACCAG
>BLBF01000037.1:10365768-10392382 GCA_015471245.1 Laticauda colubrina
AGCAGGACCAGCAGGACCAGCAGGACCAGCAGGACCAGCAGGACCAGGAGCCCCAGCAGCAGAGTAAGCACCAGCAGGACCAGCAGGACCAGCAGGACCAGCAGGACCAGGAGCACCAGGAGCACCAGCAGGACCAGCAGGATCAGGAGCACCAGGAGCACCAGCAGGACCAGGAGCAGTGCCAGCAGAGTAAGCACCAGCAGAAGCACCAGCACCAGGAGCAGCACCAGTAGAGTAAGCACCAGCAGAAGCACCAGCACCAGGAGCAGTGCCAGCAGAGTAAGCACCAGCAGAAGCACCAGCACCAGGAGCAGCGCCAGCAGAGTAAGCACCTGCAGAAGCACCAGCACCAGGAGCAGCGCCAGAAGAAGCTCCAGCAGCAGAAGAGTCAGCCCGAGCAGCAGAAGCCCCAGCAGAAGCAGAGTCAGGGCCAGGGGGTGGAATGGTGGCCCTGTCCTTCTTGCCAGGGCTGGCAGCAGATGGCAGAGGCTTTCTTTTCTTCCCCATGGTTGTTGGCTGGCTGGCTGTCTGGCTGGCTGGAGCTGTGTCTGGCAGCAGGTCTTTCCTCTGAATGGTGACCTGCTTGCGAGCTGCATCCCTTTATATTCATGGGGCTGACTCAATGCATCCTCCCCGCATGCGCAATGAATGCTTTGCATCTGCTAGGCATCCGCTAGGCTTCCGCTCTGCATCCGCTTCATCCACTCGGCATCCGCTCGGCATCCGCTCCTTCTGTTGTGCGTCCGCTTCGCTGGTGTCCCCCGGAAGCCCTGCGGATGTGCCATCTGCTTCCATCCACTAGGCTTCCTCCAAACATCCGCTTTACATCCCCGCTACATCCTCCCCACGTCCGTTCCTTTCCGTTGTTGTCCGCTCTGTTTATGCAAATTTTGGGCACTTTTGAGAGCGGATAACAATGGATGGAACATTTTCTCGTCCGCTCTGTCCTTTTTACATACGTTTTGCATCTGTCGGCCTATGTGACAGGCCCTTAAGATGATGATGATTATGAAGTTGATTCTGAAATATTGGCATTACAATTTTTTTCTTTGTGTTTCTTAGTGGCCAGTGAGAATACTAAGATGATTTTAAAAATAGGCATATATATTCTTCACTTACTAACCATTTATTCAGAGCTTGTTCAAAGTTATCATGGTGCTGAAAAAAATATGTTTGTGTCCCAAACAAGCTTTTTTTTAGTCTTGTACAGCTTGCAATAGCAATAGCACTTAGACTTATATATTGCTTTGCAGTGCTTTACAGCCCTCTCTAAGTGGTTTACAGAGATAGTATATTGCCCCAAACAATCTGGACCCTCATTTTGTAGACTGTTCGGAATGATAGTCACCTAACAGTCGGGCTGGCAATATATAAACCAGGATAGTCATTTAATACTGTTGTATCTTTAAGAGAATGCTGTAATTGTGATTGGCTGAGGTTCCTCCAGCGGCCATAAGATGAAACCAGAAACCTGGTTTGTTCTTTTTGGATTTCCTTTGATTCCTTTTGCCTGATCGTCATTCTGCTTGAATTGCTGTGAGTCTTGCAACTGTTTGCAAATTCCGTTTACTGAACTTTGTTTATGATACTGGTAAAGAAAAGGACTCTGTTTTTGGATTATCCCTGGACTGATTGTTTTGAATACTAACTGCTTTAACCATGTATGATTTGGACCGTTTGTTGGACTTTATTTACCAGTTTACTGGAAGTAAAACTTACATTTTACTATTCAGTGTATCTGTGTGCTGGTTGTGTGTTATTCATCACCATTTTCACTATGTTTACCTGAGCGCAATCATTCTCCTAATGGGGAATACCTCAACACAGACCTCAAAAGGAAAGAAGCAGAGTCAACCTTGAGCTGGCGAGACTCGAACTGCCAAACTGTTGGCAGTCAACAGTCAGCATTATTAGCCTGCAGTGCTGCATTCTAACCGCTGCACCACTATTTTTCTATTCTGTGTGGGGAAAGGAAAGAAACCTGATTTCTGAATGCAATCTTTCATTTCACTGATACTTCCCTCCCCTAGCCTGCAGAGCAGAGGCATTGGAGAGAGATTTCAAGAGAATAAACTGTTTGTTCTTCTACATCAAGAGCAATGTGATTGTGTCAGCAGCAGGAAAGAGTCAAGGAAGATTGTATACAGACATTGTTTGCTTTTTTCCCCTTTCCTCCTCCAGATTAGATAGAATGGAGAGGAAGAGTTTTTAAGTGAATATTGGAAACTTGTATAACAAGCCTCCAGCTTACAGCCCCAGACAACAGTCCATTTGCATTCCTTTATATGTGTACAAGACAGTAAGTAGACACTTGAACATTACAAAAGGTGGGTGAGTAATTAGGAGGTAAACAAAAACTGAATGTGTGAATCCAATTAGTCTTGTCAACTTTCCAGCCAGAAAGCACATTCATAGTCATGTGATTTATAATTTAGCCTCTGCTTTGCTTCGTGGTGGAGTTGCTAATCCCAATTAGGGTCATTAAGTGAAGACTACCACTATTGTGTTTTACTTTGTATTGCTATATTCATCCAAACATATAAAACAAATGCAGAGTATTGGATTGGCTGAAGTACTTCAACAAATTCTTATGTAATATCTTCAGTAGCCATCTATCAAAAGAAAAAAAAATATATTTTATCAAACTAATCTTTGACCTGCACCTGAAAAGAAAAGAAGTGATGAAGGCATGCCCACAAATTCTTTCACAGAAGACCATGAAAATAAAGCTGAGAAGAAAATTTGAGCATCTTTAATGAGTCATTATAAAGAAAAATAAATGAAACAATGCTGGTTAGAATTCTTCAATTTATTTATTGATAGAATCAAATAAAACCAGACCATAAAGAGTATCTCTATCATATGCTTAAGTCCCAAAAGACAAGTAAAAATTAGTAAAAAAATCTCTAAGGTTTCTGCCTTCGTGGTAATTGAAAAGAGAAATAAGACAGGAAGCAGTTTGAATGGGGCAGGATAGTCTTATTAATCTTCCAATCAAGGGAAAGCAATACAGAGACAAAGAATAGAATGAAGAAGGAAACCTTGACGTCTATCTTTATTTATGTCCCTCATAGTAAAATAAGCAACTAACCAATGTAAAGAGTTGTTTCTAGAGGCAGCATCTCTATTAGTGTTGTTCTGTTTATTTGAAAAAAATGATATTTTGAATAGTGTTCTGCTCGTGGAAAATGAGACTCAGAGATCAGCATAACTTCAGCTCTTTTATTTAGTTCCGAAAGTCCGTCTTAACCAGGAGCCGCGGCAGCTCTTTTCATAGAGAGCTGCTCACGTCTAGTGTCCAATGACGGCTACTTGTTTTTCCCGCTGCTTGAGTTGGCCAATCATAGCCCTGCAATGATTGGCCAATCAGCATCGAGAAAAGTAGCCAATCAGCATTGGGTATTTGTTGTCCAATAGGAATACCCTATTTGGAGTATGTTAATATGGAACACCCCTCCCCTCTTGTTATGGTCCTACAGTACATAGTCACGTAAGTAGGCAGGGCTTCTAGGTTGCCTAGATGACCTGCGCAGTTTAGTTGTGTCGTCGTCTTCAGCGGGTTCGGATGGGATTGCTGTTTCTCCTGTCCTTCTCTGTTGAACCTCCTGGAAGGCAGAGTCAGACATGCCACTCCTGCCCGGTCTACTCGGGCTGGTAGAGTCGGCCCGGCTGCTCCTTTCAGACAAGGCATCCAGGTCTACCTGTGCTTCTTGTTCCTTGCCGAAGACTTCTGCGTATAGGTCATTATTTTTGCTTGCGTTTATTTGGGAATGTTTTTTATTGTAATTATTTTGGTTTTCCGGGGTTTCTTTTTCTACCAGAGGGTTTTCTTTTTCTACCAGAGGGTTTTCTTTTTCTACCAGAGGGTTTTCTTTTTCTACTGAAGTGTTCTCCCCCCCCTTTATTTGTTACTGAGGGGTCTCCCCCCTCTCTGGTTGGTCTGTTGCTGTTTTTGTGTAATGCTTCTGATGTTGTTGGTGTGTGTGTGTGTGTTCTCTGTGTCTGGGTGTGTCCGTGGTGCGTTGTAGTATTTGTGACCGTAACTGGTCAATGTGTCTTCTCCAGGTTCGGCCGTCGTCTGTCTCTAGTCTATAGGACCATGGCCTGGTTATTTATGTAATTGTTGTCAGCACCCACAATGGGTGGCTGGTGAGGTTTTTTTGCATATACTAAATTTCCTGGTTCGAATTTGCGATACTTGCTAGAGGAGTTAGTTGGTTTTTCAGCAGCATATGTTAGATGTAATCTATGTAATTGTGATATTAGTTTTCTGCCCATTAGTAATTCTGCTGGGCTTTTATTTGTAGTGGAGTTTGGTGTTATATGCTATATAGTGAGCATTTTCTCAATTCTTTCTTGCATGTCCCCTGTGTCTAATTTGTCTAAAGTTTTCTTGGTATACCATGCATTCCACCCTACCGTTCGTCACCGGTCGGCCTGGTGCTGTTAAGGAATGTCATATGCCATGTTCAGCTAGGAATTTTTTGAATGGTAACGCTGTAAATTGTGGGCCGTTATCGGAGACGAGCATGTCCAGTAACCTGTGTGTGGTGAATAGTTTTCGCAGTTGTTTGATTACTGCTTCGGTGGTAGTAGAGTGCATGATGCTTACTTCCAACCAATTGGAGTAAGCATCTACTACGATTATAAATATATGCCCTTTTGTCAGCCCCACAAAGTCTATATGTATTCGTGACCAAGGCCCCTTGGTGTTTCCCAGTCCAGGACAGGTGCTGAAGGGGGTGCAGTGGGGGAGTTTTGACATTTCCCATAAATAATGTCTGGCCAGGGATTTCATTTGCATGATGCCTGAGTGGCCTTCGTGCAACATACACAGTACCGGGTCTTGTAACATTTTCGGTATTATGACCCGATCACCCCAAAGTATACAACCTTTCAGTAATGACAGTTCGGTTTGCCTATTCTTAAAAGGTTTGAAAATAACATCTGTCTTGTTTTCTGGCCACCCTTTTCCTACCCAGTTTAACACTTGTAACACTGTCTTGTCTTTTTTGGTTATTCTGGCAATGTCAGCCGCAGTTATTGTTAGGTTTGCCAAAGTCTTGATTTGTAGGGTAGAAGTGGTTGGTGCCGGGTCAGTCTCTATGTCTGGTAAGGGGGTGCGGCTCAAAGCATCAGCTTGAGAAATGTCTTTACCAGGTCGATGGATTAGTCTATAATTGTATGCCGCCAGGAACTCGGACCACCTTGTCATTCTCGGAGATAGTATGTTAGGGGTGGCTCTGTTTCCAGAAAGTAGTTTGTGATCGGTAACAAGGGTAAAAGTTCTACCGTAAAGGTATTCGTGGAAATGTTTTATGCCGGATATAGCCGCCAATGTCTCTCTGTCCAACTGACTATAGTTCCATTCAGTTTTTGAAAGGGTCTTTGAGTAGAAGGCAATGGGGGCTTCTCTTCCATCCGGCAGGATGTGGCTAAGCATGGCTCTGTCGCCAAACGGTGATGTGTCGCAAGTGACTGTTAGCGGTAATGTATCGCTGTATTGCATCAATACCACGTCAGAAGTGATGAGGTCTTTTATCACTGGAACGCTGTCTCTTCACGTTGTCCCCAGGTCCAGATGGCCGATTTGTCTAAGAGTCTATGAAGTGGTTCCGCTGTAGTTGCCTTCTGTGGCAGAAAGATGTGGTAAAAGTTTATGAGTCCCAGAAATGCTTGTAATTCAACTTTACTTTTAGGTCTAGGCGCTTTTTTGATTGCCTTTTTTTCTGTGGGGTGGATGCCCTCTTTATCGATTTGGTACCCCAGGAATTCAACTTTTGAGGTGGCCAATTTACACTTCTTTTTTCACCTTGAATCCTGCATTTTGGAACCTTTGCAAAACCTCTCCGAGGCGGGATACTAATTGCCTCTTGTCGTTGGCTGAGACGAGCATGTCGTCAAAGTATGTGACTACTCCTTTTATCCCTTCCAATAATTGCTCCATTAGGCTTTGGAATACCCCAGCTATGCTGACTCCGAATTGTAGTCTTGTACATTTGAATGCTCCCCTATGAGTCACGATCATTTGTGCCTCTGCTTACCAATTGTTGGTAAGCTTGGGCAAGGTCGAGTTTTGCGAAGACCTTGCTCCTTCCCAAGGCGTGTAGTAGATGTTGTACTACCGGAACATGATATGCACTTTGTTGTAGCGCATTGTTTAGGGTAGCCTTGTAGTCCCCACAAATTCTCACGGACCCATCGGGCTTAACTGGGGTCACGATTGGGGTTTCCCATTTCGCGTGGTCAGTTGGTTCCAGAATGTCTTGTTCTATTAGTTTGTTTAATTCTTCATCAATTTTGGGTTTTAGTGCGAAGGGGACTCGCCTCGCCTTTAGCCTAATTGGAGCTATGGTTGGGTATAAATTGAATGAAATAGGGGACCCTTGGTACTTGCCTAACTTTCCATCAAAGACGTCCTGGAACTCTCTCATCAGGTTCTCCTCCCAGTCTGCGTTGGTGATGCGGTTAATGCCGGTCACTCCGATTCCTAGAGGTTCGAACCACTCGAGTCCCAGAAGGCTTGGTTGGTTCTGGTCTACTATGGTTAGAGGCAATATCTTTTGGTGTTCTTTGAAGCTTATCTGGAAGTGTCCAAGTCCAACTACTATTCTGTTCCCTTGGTAGTCTTTTAAAATTAGCGATTGGTGTTCTAATTCAGCTCTGCCAATGTGCAGTACTAGTCTTTTGATGGTATCCCATGATACCATCGATAGGTACGATCCAGATTCGACCTCCATCTTACATTCTTGGCCCTCGATCCGGACTGCCACGTGTACCTTCGATCATTTGTT
This sequence comes from Laticauda colubrina, assembly GCA_015471245.1. NCBI lineage: Eukaryota > Metazoa > Chordata > Lepidosauria > Squamata > Elapidae > Laticauda > Laticauda colubrina. The sequence continues at coordinate 10,372,563 of BLBF01000037.1, forward strand.
GCATTAGAATGGCCGATGGTGATGGTTTGATGAGTTTCCTCTTTTGGATAGTTTTCATTTGGCCACTTGTCTTTGCTTTTGCGACTCTCATGGCTCCACATTGTCCTTTCTTTATTTCTTGGTGGTGTGTTGTCCCTCCTTCTGGGGCTGTAGCTTTTCCGGTTTCGGCATACTCATGCGATGTGGCCCCGCCGTTTGCAGTACCGGCACACGGCATCTAAGAACTGGCACTCAGAACGGGGTGGTCTCCTCTGTATCCGGCACACTGAAACCCCGACTTACAACCATTTTTCAGTTGCTGCTCTCTCTCTGCCTGGAGTCTGTGGATTTTTTCTTCGTTGTCCTCATCGATTCTGAACGATCCACTGTCTGTATAATGTGCGGCGTTTTTCTGTGTGCTTTCTACCTTCTTCTCGGTGCTCTGATTCGTCTTGGTTGGTGTCTTTGGTGAGTTGGCATTCATCTGCTGCATCTTTGTGGCTGACTTTTTGGTTGCTTCCACTGCTGTGGCTTCAGCAATAGCCTCGGTAACGGTAATCTTTGGCTGGGTTAGCAGCCGGCTTTGTAGGGTAAGGTCTCTTAGTCCAAGGACCACACGATCCTTCATGGCTTCGTCCATGTTTAGGAATTCGCATGCTCCTCCAATGTCCCTGAGAGTGGCTACAAAGTCTGCGATGCTCTCACCTCCCCTCTGGTCCCATTTGTAAAACTCATGTCTCCAGATGAGGCTGGAGATGGTTGGTGCATAGTGAGCCTTCAGCAGCTTCTCTAGGTCTGGCCAGGCCATCGGCTTCACATTGTCCGGTTTCACTAGTGCCTTGACCATCTTGAACACTGTGGGCCCACAATGTGTCAGGAGTACTGCTCTTTTTCAGTTGTCCGAGATTCATTGTAGATCGCTGCTTTCCAGGAACATGAGGAATCTATTGATATAGGATTCCCAGTCCTCTGCTGCTGGGTTGAATGGTGCAGGTGGCGAGTTGGTTCTGTCCATTTTGTCTTCTCAGTTTTTGATGCCACATGCCCAACTGATCTCCTTTCTCAGAATCCCACCCTTGTTGCCAGTGTTCTGCTCACGGGAAATGAGACTTCAGAGATTAGCGTAACTTCAGCTCTTTTATTTAGTTCCGAAAGTCCGTCTTAACCAGGAGCCATGGCAGCTCTTTTTATAGAAAGCTGCTCACGAGGAGTGTCCAATGACGGCTACTTGTTTTTCCTGCCTCTCTAATTGGCCAATCATAGCCCTGCTATGATTGGCCAATCAGCATCGAGAAAAGTAGCCAATCAGCATCGGGTATTTGTTGTCCAATAGGAATAGCCTATTTGGAGTATGTTAATGTGGAACAAATAGAATTATGTAACTTTTGGATTACAATATTTAGTAATTCATTTATAATTTTACAATCTGGCTACTGGCTTGGAGTTGAAGAAAAAGACAATGTTAAGTCATTTCTGTAACCTTGCCAAGAAAATGAATTGAGTTTGATTTGAAGGCATCTTTGCATGAAGATTGAATACATCTGATCATAGAAATGTCTTGGATTATTTTCATCTGACTCACTGACATTCAACTGATTAAAATAAATGGGAATGCTTAGAAATATTCAATGAGTTGTGTCCATAATAATCACCAACTGTTAATATTAATTAGTTTTTTCTTGTTTATATGTTTTAGATTATTTGCTTGTTTCTTCTTGACCAGCTATGCAAATCCAGTGAAGTACAAACAAAGACTTGAAACCAGGACCTTATTAAAAGAATTTCACAAAAACCCAGGGATGTGGGAGTCTTAAAAATGGCATTTAATACAGTGGCTTTATCATATCTCAATCATCTTAAGGCCCTGTCACACTGCAAAAAAGGATGCAAAGAGGAAGCAAAACGGAAAAAAAAACCTTGCCATCCGTTCTAAAACGCGATGTACTCACTGCCTCCGTTTTGCTTCCTCTCTATCCGTCCAGCATCCGTTTATGGACGTTTCATCCGCTCAGAAAGTTTTGAGCTGCTCAAAACTTTTGTGTGGAAAATGTATCCAATTCGTCCGTTCTGCATCCGCTACGAATCCGCGAGGCATCTGTTATGCATCTGTTACACATTCGCTATATCCGCTAGGCATCCACTACGCATCCACGCAACTCCATCCGCCCGGACGCAGGGAGGAAGCAGAACAGATGCGCAACGGATGCAGAACGGATGCAGAACGGATGCAGCACGGAAACAAAGCGTTTAAAACGGAAAAAACGTTCGCAGAGGGGACCTATCTCGGATATTAAGGATGCCTAGAGGATGCCTAGAGGATGCCTAGAGGATGCCTAGAGGATGCAAAGGGACACATATACTGCCTATAAAAAGGGGGAGCAACTCACCTGCTTCGCACTTTCAGCCCAGCAGCCCAGCAGTGCAGGCCTCTGCAGCCTTCATCTGCCTCTTACTCTTCCTCTTCCTCTTCCACAGCAGCCAGTCATCTCCACCATGGATTGCGACAACATCCTTTTGGCAGCCAACATCCTTCTGCATCATTGCGAAACCATCAACAGTCTCTGTGAACTCTACTATGGCAAGAAAAGGAGGCACCCAAAAAAAGACTGGGTCCAAAGATGGTTAGCCAGAAGAGCACAGTACCAACTGTACGACAAGCTGATGGTGGAGCTCAGGAGCGAAGACACTCGTGCGTTCCAGAACTTCATGAATATGCCTCCAGTGATGTTTGACGAACTTCTGCAGCGCCTGACACCCAGGTTGAGCAAGACAAAAACCAACTTCCCGCCCAGCCTGGAACCTGGGCTCAAGGTGGCACTCACTCTGTGCCACCTGGCCTCAGGGACCCCCTACAGGAGCATGCAGTACGGCTGGAGGGTGCCACCCAGCACCATCAGCTTTGTGGTCAGAGAAGTGGTGCAGGCCATCATCGAAGAATACAAGGAGGAGCTCCTCCAGTGCCCCTCCACTGAAGAAGGATGTAAGGAAGTTGCAGAGCAGTGGTATCAGAAGTGGAACTTACCCCACACCGTTGGAGCCATCGATGGCAAGCATGTGGCCTGCAAGGTTCCAGCCAACTCTGGGTCCACTTATTTCAACTACAAAGGGTTCTTCAGCATCATCCTCTTCGCCATGGTCGATGCTGACTACAAGTTCATGTTCATCGATGTTTCAGGCAACGGCTCATCTTCCGATGCCCAGGTATACAATAACAGTCACCTCAAGGAGGGGCTGGAAAGCAACCTCATGGTGGGCTTCCCAGATCCAGAACCCCTGCCCAACGATACGCAAGATGTGCCCTACTTCATCGTGGGGGATGATGCCTTCTCCCTCACAACCTACCTCATGAAGCCCTACACCTCCAAATACCTCACCCGTGAAGAGAGGATCTTCAACTACAGGCTGTCCAGGGCAAGGCGGGTGGTGGAGAACGCCTTTGGCATCCTGGCCGACAGGTTGCAGGTACTTCTCAACACCATGCAGCATCGCCCACAGAGCATGAGGAGGATCGTGGAAGTTTGCTGCATCCTGCACAATCTCATGCGCACCCACTACCCAGTCTTTCAGAACAGGCTTGTGGACCGTGAACAAAGCAATGGGGACATGGAGCCTGGGGAATGGAGGCAAGGGCGAAACTTGATCGACACTGAGGATGTGCAAGGGCCCAACAGAGCCTCACGTGAGGCGAAGAAGCAGCGCAACCTTCTGAAAGACTGGTGCAACTCTCCAGCTGGAGCGGTGGAGTGGCAAGACAGGATGGTAGATGCTTAATGGATGCTTCCTTCAGCCTGTCTCATCACACGGATGAGATTGGGCCATGTATGTTTGGTTGGCCTACAATGAACAGGGTGTTTTATAAAGAGTTGTGTTTATGTTGACATGTGTGGATCAATGCTTACATTGTATTTGATAAGGGCCATAGGTGTGGCACCTGGGAGGGTGGACCATACAGTCCCACTATGTTTGCACTGGAGATTTATCTATCCCTCAGCTATCTTAACCCATCCCAAAGTTATCCCTGCCCATCCCACAGCTATCTTAACCCAAAGTTATCCCTGCCCATCCCACAGCTATCTAAACCCATCCCAAAGGTATCCCTGCCCATCCCACAGCAATCTTAACCCATCCTAAAGGTATCCCTGCCCATCCCACAGCTATCTTAACCCATCCCAAAGGTATCCCTGCCCATCCCACAGCTATTTTAACCCAAAGTTATCCCTGCCCATCCCACAGCTATCTTAACCCAAAGGTATCCCTGCCCATCCCACAGCTATCTTAACCCATCCTAAAGGTATCCCTGCCCATCCCTCAGCTATCTTAACCCACCCCAAAGTTATCCCTGCCCATCCCACAGCTATCTTAACCCATCCCAAAGGTATCCCTGCCCATCCCACAGCTATCTTAACCCAAAGTTATCCCTGCTCATCCCATAGGTATCTTAACCCATCCCAAAGTTATCCCTGCCCATCCTACAGCTATCTTAACCCATTCCAAAGGTATCCCTGCCCGTCCCACAGCTATCCTTGCTCCCACAAGCATGCAAAGGCTAAACCATTTCTAAAAGTTTCCACCCATACTTTATAGAAAAAAAATAAGGAAGCAAGCGTGTGAAACAAAGATAAACTTTATTAATAACAACCTGAAAAGTAAACATGAACCAAGTAAAGTGTCCAAATAAAGTCCAAAAATATACAGGCAGCCAGTCTCTGGTACTCCGCTCAGTCACTCGTAGGTGTGTGCCCAGTCTAATTTTTAGGATGCAGGTGCTCTGGAGGTGGGTGCTGCTGCAGTGCTGGTCTGAGGTGCTGATGGAGTACCTGGCCCCGAGAGGACAACAGGGGACGGTGTGTTCAGAAAGGTGTCCGACAGCTGGCTCATCCCCGTGATGCTGAGAGGTCCTTCCTCCATGCCATGGGGTGTCAGCCCCAGCACCGAGGACAGATGTATTGAGGCCGGGCTTGGCTGTGGGATGGAGGAAGGAGTAGTGTAGTGGGACTGCCTGCTGTGCAGCGAGGTGAGGAGTGGCATGGCTGGCATCGATGTCGTCGGTGGCATCATTGGCGTGGGTGGCATCGGTGGCATCAGTGGAGCAGCTGGCAACGGTGCCACGCGATGACTCTGCGCCTGGCCTAGGAAGGGCTGCAGCCTCTGCTGCTGGACCTCCGGGTAGCTGTAGCCCTGGTAGGTGAGGGGCTGTTGGAAGCCTTGGTATGGGAGGGACATCACCTGGGGTGGAGGAGCAGACCTGGACTGGGTGAAGCAGGTGCTTCTGGGTCTGGAGGGTTGTTAAGCAGCATGCAGATCCTCTCCTTCACCAGCTGGTACTGGGCATCCGGCATCTCCTTCAGGGTCTGGTTTAAATAAATGAGGAAGGGCTTGCGGTTGGAGCAGGAGGATTCGATGGGGACTAGCTGAGAGAGGAGACCCATGCTGGTGCGGATGGTGTCCCTGATCTCCACCAGGACCTTGTGGCTCTCACCCTCCTGTGGTCTGGCTCTCTGCCTTCCTGTGGAGGTGGCGGTGTGGGTGGATGGGACTTCAGCAGTAGTGGACTCGATGTTTCCTTTCTCCCACCGCACCAGGGATTCCTCTTCGCTCTCCACCAAGCTTTCAACACCTGCCAGGGGGTTCTCCGCTGTGGAACGCTCCACCGAAACCTGCCTGGAGACAGGGACTGACTCTCAGCTGGAAGAGGACTGGCTCCCAGCAGGCTGCCGGAGAGAGAGGGTAGACAGATGGGCTCCTGGTGCTGCTCAGTGGCAGATCTCACCCTCCAGGAAGCTGCACCTGACCATGACATAGTTCTCTCTGTCCTTCAACTTGACGGCGGCCTGGTCAGATTTTTTGCGGTGCAGCTTCCCGTACCAGGTGTGCATATGTTTCCACCAGCTGAGTAGCACCTCCGAAGTGTAGCCCAGACTCTCCGCCTTCTCTCTCCAAGCAGCCTGCTTCCTTTTGGTGTCCCTGTACAGCCGGTGTCCCTTCCGCCACAGATAGTCCTTCTCTCTCAGCCACTCCAGCACCTCATCCTCGTGCGCCTGGAAGGCAGGCTGGCAGGGAGGCTGGCAGGGAGGCTGGAAGGCAAGCTGGCAAGGAGGCTGCCCAGGAGGCTGGAAGGCAGGCTGGCAGAGAGACTGGCAGGGAAGCTGGAATGCAGGCTGCCAGCAAGGCTGGAACGCAGGCTGGAAGTCAGGCTGGCAAGGAGGCTGCCCAGGAGGCTGGGAGGCAGGCTGGGAGGCAGGCTGGGAGGCAGGCTTGAAGGCAGGCATGCAGGCAGGGCAGGCAAGGAACTTGAAGTGTCCAGCAGCAGGTCTTCCCTCGGAATGCTGGCCACGTGCGAGCTGCTCCCTTTATATCCGGGGGGCTTACGCAATGCATCCCCCCCGCATGCGCAATTAACGCGCGACATCCGTTCCGCTTCCGCTGTGCATCCAATAGGCTTCTGCTGTGCATCTGCTTCTTCCGCTGTGCATCCGTTCTGTATCTGTTTTTTCCGCTCTGCGGCCGCTCTCCTGAGACCCCCCCGAAGCCCTGTGAACACGCCATCCATTTTGCATCCGCTGGGCTTCCGTTCCGCATCCGCTTTGCATCCACTCTGCGTCCTCCCCGCGTCCGTTTCATCCGCTCCAATTATGCAAATTTTCACCCCTTTTGAGCGCGGAAGGAACATTTTTCCCTTCCGTTGTGTCCTCTTTGCATCCGTTGGGCAGTGTGACATGGCCTTTAGATGATAAGCTGTTAAATATAAACTGTTAGAAAGCAAAACAAGAAAAGATGCCTGTCATCAGGAAGTATTGGTGGGTTTTCAGGAGATAATTAATTAATTTCCAGGAGATAGATAATTAATTCTTTGGAAATGAGGCAGACCATTGATGTGCTTCTCTTAGATTTGCTTCATGGTTTCCATAGATCCCTTTGATACAGAAAAAAATGAAATATTGACTGAAAGGAAAAATTCTTGTGTTTCTTTATGATCAGAAACAGGATTAAACAATGCCATTGCATTGCAACAAGAACGTGTGCAGAGCAGTTTCACTATTGTATCTGTCATAGCAGTTTTGCTGAAGAGATTGACTTCTTGTTCAGCTTAAAAGGAAGTTTCCTTTTTTGATAGGGCTGGTTGATTGCTTTGGCAGCACAAATAAGTTAAGCTCTGGCTGTGTTATTCTGCCTCACTCAGCCATTGCAGCCTTGGAGACAAATAAAGATGGCTCTTGTGAAAACTATTGATCCATATAAGGAGATGGCTCATTAACTAAAAGTGATGCAGACATAATTAAAGTTCAGGAGTCCCTCCCCCAACATATCTCCATTATTGCTTTTTTTCTAAACAGATGTTGCATCTAATACTCCAACTTAATTTCTTCTATGCCTGATTGTTCATACAAACCATTTCTTTGTATCTATGCTATGTACAGGTATTTTATGCTTCATTCTAATTGAGAGCTGTGCTTGATTTCCTCTTGCTTTAACAGCTCAATTCACAAATTAGTTAAAGTAGGAGAGTCAATTGGACTAAATCTATACATATATAATCTGGCTGGATTGTACATTGGCTTAATTTTAACAGAGGGGTGGATGAATATCAGTTTTCTTTTACTTCCTACAATTCTTTCCTACCTGGTTAACTTGTACTCTATTTTATGTAATCAGCAAAATAGTTGGATTTAGTGTTTGATCATATTAGACAATAACAGAAATACTGAATGAAAGTTTGAACCAAAGAAAGCAAATAAAATTGCACTAGGAATGTCACAAGGGACTTTGTGTTGTACAGTGTTATATCTGAACATTTGTTTTGTAAAACAACTCTGATTTCTGTTGTCATTTATAGCATACCACCTTGATATGTTAAAAGCTTTTGGAAAGTTTTTAAGTCTTCTCTTGATTATATGCATACTAGAATTCTGTAAATTCTTGTTTGTTTGTTTATCAAATGTAGATATTGCCCATCTCACTCTCAGTGTCTACAAAGCATTTGTTTCAAAAAATTAAGGAATAATATCTGGTTTCAGATTAGTCACTAGACAACTTGATAAATATGTAAGTTTGAACAAAATATCCTAACTCTAACCCTAACCCTAATCCTTTTACAGCCCTGCCAACTGTCACGGTTCTGCCGTGAGTCTCACGATTTTTTGTCATTTCTCACGGTCTCACAAGACTCCTCAATCTCACGCCGAATTTAAAACGCTTTTTTTTTTTCAAATTTGGGGGTCGGCTTATATGCGAGTATATACGGTAATCGTTTTTCTTCCTGTCTGTCCGTCATTTTGAAAGGGGAGTAGGCCCTGGGAACGAGGCTATTTTCCCAGTAGTCTTTGTAAGTTCAGCGCAGGAAAGCGATCGCAATCGTATAAACATGGCAAAAAGAGGTGGTGATTTTTCAATAGAAGAAAGAAAGCTGCATCTTCTTACAACAGGGAACACAAATAAATCATTTAAATAAACTGTTAATGACTTTCCTCGATGGAAAAGGGGTTTGTTTAATCTTGATCGGGAAAAAAATAGAATCTCACTATTTTTTATAGAATCTCCAGATTTTTTTTCATGGGTCTCCAGATTTTCCTTTATCAGGGGTTGGCAGGTCTGCTTTTAAATAATTAAAGCAGCTTCATCATTTTTGGTGGCTGGAAATTCTGGTGTGGAATAGGATGGAATAAAGTTGAAAAACACTGCTCTAATGGATGCTTTGAAAGCTATTCAATATTGCTTCAGAGATATTTGCCTGAGTTCATTAAGAGGCATAGCTACTTTAATGTTGGAAGAGAGGTTTCCCAAATATTTCAATGATCACCTTCTGGAGGATTTGCATAGCCCTAGTATTCAGCTGAACAGTTTCTACTGAAACTGATGCTGGGCTGAATATATTTAGACAGCTTTTAAGGGTAGCTGTGAAAGCTTTAAATAATGTAGTACTATAATGCTTGAAAGGAAGAGTGCTTTGTTCAGTTTAACACAGAGCTTGAAGGAAGTCCTCTATTTGAAGGCCTTACACAGCTTTACATGGGGAGGTTTGGATTGGTTATTCGGGCACAACAGTAAGGAACTGTCTAAAGGGGATCTGTAGTAGCCAGCAGTTTAGACTGAACATCTGACAAATTTCTGTCAAAGCATTTCAATCAAAAAACATTTTCTTAAACTCACAATCCAGCCAGTTTCAGCATACAATAGGGCAGTTTATTACATGCTTATAGAAAGTCGGTAGCCAGTTAGCCAACTTATGGGAATGAACGATTGAAAAGAATGTTCCATTGGTTTGTTTTGGCCACTTTTACTTTGTTACTTCCTGATTAATTTCCCCCATTTGTGACAATTTTCTATCTTAAAATATCATTGAGATTATAAGTCTTATAAGTCTTTATAAAGCCCCTGTCACACTGCACCAACGGATGCAAAGAGGATGTAAAACGGACAAAAAACCTTGCCATCCGTTTGAAAACGCGATGTACTCACTGCCTCCGTTTTGCTTCCTCTCTATCCGTCCAGCATCCGTTTATTGACATTTCATTCACTCCAAAAGTTTTGGGCTGCCTAAAACTTTTGCGCGGAAAATGTATCCAAGTCATCCGTTCTGCATCCGCTACGCATCCGTTACGCATCCGTTACGCATCTGTTACGCATCCGCTATATCCGCTAGGCATCCACTGCGCATACGTGCAACTCGCATCCGTCCGGACGCAGGGAGGAAGCGGAACGGACGCGGAACGGATGCAGAATGGATGCAGTCCGGATGCAGCATGGAAACAAAGTGTTTAAAACTGAAAAAACGTCCGCAGAGGGGACCTATCTCGGATATTAAGGATGTCTAGAGGATGCCTAGAGGATGCCTAGCGGAAAACCTATACTGCCAATAAAAAGGGGGAGCAACTCATCTGCATCTCACTTTCAGACCAGAAGCCCAGCTGTGCAGACCTCTGCAGCCTTCATCTGACTCTTCCTCTTCCACAGCATCCAGTCATGTCCACCGTGGATTGCGACAAAATCCTTTTGGCAGCCAACATCCTTCTGCAACACTGCGAAACCATCTACAGTCTCTGTGAACTCTACTACAGGAAGAAAAGGAGGCACCCAAAAAAAGTCTGGGTCCAAAGATGGTTAGCCAGAAGAGCACAGTACGTACTTTACGACAAGCTGATGGTGGAGCTCAGGAGCGAAGACACTCGGGCGTTCCAGAACTTCATGAATATGCCTCCAGTGATGTTTGACGAACTTCTGCAGCGCCTGACACCCAGGTTGAGCAAGACAAAAACCAACTTCCCGCCCAGCCTGGAACCTGGGCTCAAGGTGGCACTCACTCTGCGCCACCTGGCCTCTGGGACCACATACAGAAACATGCAGTATGCCTGGAGGATGCCACCCAGCACCATCAGCTTTGTTGTCAGAGAAGTGGTGCAGGCCATCATCAAAGAATACAAGGAGGAGCTCCTCCAGTGCCCCTCCACTGAAGAAGGATGGAAGAAAGTTGCAGAGCAGTGGTATCAGAAGTGGAACTTTCCCCACACCGTTGGAGCCATCGATGGCAAGTACGTGGCCTGCAAAGCACCAGCCAAGTCGGGGTCCAGTTATCACAACTCCAAGGGCTTCTTCAGCATCATCCTCTTCGCCATGGTCGATGCTGACTACAAGTTCATGGACATCGATGTTTCAGGCAACGGCTCATCTTCAGATGCCCAGGTATACAACGCCAGTCACCTCAAGGAGGGGCTGGAAATCAACCTCATGGTGGGCTTCCCAGATCCAGACCCGCTGCCCAACGACACGCAAGAAGTGCCCTACTTCATCGTGGGGGATGACGCCTTCTCCCTCACAACCTACCTCATGAAGTCCTACACCTCCAAATACCTCACCCGTGAAGAGAGGATCTTCAACTACAGGCTGTCCAGGGCAAGGCGGGTGGTGGAGAACGCCTTTGGCATCCTGACCAACAGGTTCCAGGTACTTCTCACCAACATGCAGCATCGCCCACAGACCATGAGGAGGATCGTGGAAGCTTGCTGCATCCTGCACAATCTCATGCGCACCCACTACCCACTCTTGCAGAACAGGCTCGTGGACCTCCAGCAAGTCAATGGGGACATGGAGCCTGGGGAATGGAGGCAAGGGCAAAACCTGATAGACACTCAGGATGTGCAAGGGCCCAACAGAGCCTCACATGAGGCGAAGAAGCAGTGCAACCTCCTGAAACACTGGTGCAACTCCCCAGCTGGAGCAGTGAAGTGGCCAGACAGGATGGTAGATTCTTAATGGATGCTTCCTTCAGCCTGTCTCATCACACGGATGAGATTGGGCCATGTATGTTTGGTTGGCCTACAATGAACAGGGCATTTAATAAAGAGTTGTGTTTATGTTGACATGTGTGGATCAATGCTTACATTGTAATTGATAATGAAGGGTCAAAGGGGTGGCACCTGGGAGGGTGGACCATACAGTCCCACTATGCTTGCACTGGAGGTTTATCTATCCCACAACTATTACCCATACCACAGGTATCCCTTCCCATCCCACAGGTATCCCTTCCCATCCCACAGGTATCCCTTCCCATCCCACAGGTATCCCTTCCCATCCCACAGCTATCTTAACCCATTCCAAAGGTATCACTGCCCATCCCACTGCTATCTTAACCCATCCCACAAGCATGCAAAGGCTAAACCATTTCTAAAAGTTTCCACCCAGACTTTATAGAAAAAAATTAATGAAGCAAGTGTGTGAAACAAAGATAAACTTTATTAATAACAAGCTGTAAAATAAACATGACCCAAGTCAAGTGTCCAAATAAAGTCCACGAATATCCAGGCAGCCAGTCTCTGGCACTCCTCTTGGTCACTCGGAGGTGTGTGCCCAGTCTAAGTTGTTAGGGTGCAGGTGCTGTGGAGGTGGATGCTGCTGCAGTGCTGGTCTGAGATGTTGTTGGAGTGCCTGGCCCCAAGAGGACAACAGGGGACGGTGTGTTGAGGAAGGTGGTGGACAGCTGGCTCAGCCCCGTGATGCTGAGAGGTCCTTCCTCCATGCCATGGGGTGTTAGCCCTAGTACTGATGAGAGATGTACTGAGGCCGGGCTTGGCTGTGGGGTGGAGGAAGGAGTAGTGTAGTGGGGCTGTCTGGTCTGCAGCTGGGTGAGGACTGGCGTGGGTGGCATCGCTGTCATCGGTGGCATCATTGGCATGGGTGGCATGGGTGGCATCAGTGGAACCGGTGGTAATGGTGTCGTCTGTTGACTCTGTGCCTGGACTGGGAAGGGCTGCTGTCTGTGCTGCTGGACCTCCGGGTAGCTGTAGCCCTGGTAGGTGAGGGGCTGTGGGAAGCCTTAGTATGGGAGGGATATCACCTGGGGTGGAGGAGCAGGAAGCTGCACCTGGCCATGACGTAGGTCTCTCTGTCCGTCAGCTTAACCCTGCCCTGGCCAGATTTTTTGAGGTGCAGCTTCCAGTACCAGGTGTGTATGTGCTTCCACCAGCCGAGGAGCACATCCGATGTGTAGCCCAGACTCTCCGCCCTCTCTCTACAAGCAGCCTGCTTCCACTTGGTGTCCCTGTACAGCCGGTGTCCCTTCCACCACAGATAGTCGTTCTGTCTCAGCCACTCCAGCACCTCATCCTCGTGCGCTTCCTCAATGTAGTACTGCCTCCTCTCCCGTTGTTGCATACGCCTCTTCCTCCCTTTGGCAGGACCAGATGGGCCCTCATCAGAGGGGCTTCCAGGTTGTAGGGGCTGCTCCTCCACACCAACAGCAGCAGCAGCAGCAGCATTATCATCATCAGCAGCATCATCACCAGCAGGATCATAATCAGCATCATCAGCAGCAGCATAATCACCAGCAGGATCATAATCAGCATCTTCATCATCATCATCAGCAGCTGCAGCAGCAAGACCAGGATCAGCAGCAGCAGAGTAATCACCAGCAGCAGGGTCAGCAAGACCAGGAGCACGAGCAGAATGAGCAGGACCAGCAGGACCAGCAGGACCAGGAGCAGCTTCAGCAGAGTACGCAGCAGAAGCACCACTGCCAGGAGCAGCTACAGCAGAAGCTCCAGCAACAGAAGAGCGAGCCCAAGCAGCAGAAGCCCCAGCAGAAGATGAGTCAGAGACATGGGGCGTGAGGGTGGCCCTGTCCCTCTTGCCAGGGATGGCGGCAGGTTGCTGAGACTTTCGCTTCTTCCCCATGGTTGTGGGGTTGCTGGCTGGCAGGAAGGCTGGCAGGCACCAAGGCTGGCAGGAAGGCTGGCACCAAGGCTGGCAGGAAGCCTGGCAGGAAGCCTGGCAGGAAGCCTGGCAGGAAGGCAGGCACCAAGGCTGGCTGCCAGCAAGGCTGGCAGGGAGGCTGGAAGGCAGGCTGGCAGCAAGGCTGGCAGGGAGGCTGGAAGGCAGGCTGCCAGCAAGGCTGGAAGGGAGGCTGGAAGGCAGGCTGCCAGCAAGGCTGGAAGGGAGGCTGGAAGGCAGGCTGGTAGCAAGGCTGGAAGGGAGGCTGCCCAGGAGCCTGGGAGGCAGGCTGGGAGGCAGGCTGGGATGCAGGCTTGGAGGCAGGCTGGCAGCAAGGCTTGCAGGCAGACATGCAGGCAAGAACTTGAGGTATCCAGCAGCAGGTCTTTCCTCCAAATGCTGGCCACGTGCGAGCTGCTTCCCTTTATATCCGGGGGGCTTGCGCAATGCATCCCCCCCCGCATGCGCAATTAACGCCAGGCATCCGTTAGGCTTCCACTGTGCATCCGCTTCATCTGCTGTGCATCCGTTCTGCATCCGTTGTTTCTGTTCCGCATCCGCTTTGCTGAGGCCCCTCCGGAAGCCCTGCGGTTGCGCCATCCACTTCCATCTGCTTGGCTTCCGTTCCGCATCCGCTTTGCATCCGCCCTTCGTCCTCCCCGCGTCCATCCACTCCAATTATGCAAATTTTTGCCCCTTTTGAGCACGGATACAATGGATGTAACATTTTTCTCTTCCATTGTGTCCTTTTTGCATCCGTTGGGTAGTGTGACACGGCCTTTAGAACATCTTGTGAAAAATGCCGAATTGTTTTATATATCAGATTTCCTAAAATTATATTGCAACAAAGTGGGTATTTGTATCATTCTCCTGCCTTCCATCTCATCCTCCCAATCAGTTCTAAAAAAAATCATGGACTTTCTGGAACAGGATATGAAGCAAAAGGACAGAACAAGAAAAGTCCTTTTATGTTCTATTAGAAGTTATCTAGTGTCTACCTTTTTTATTTTTTAGCATATTTCCTCTTAAAATTCACCATGTATAGAGATCAAAAGGTATTTGATAATTAATTAGTAGAGACAAATAAGGTACCCAATTATACATAACCTTCAATATTTGTAGCATAATTTAAAATATGAACCTACTGAAATGGTAATATTCTTTTCAAATGTGCTGTATAAGGATTATGGAATAATTTTAATGTTTATATTAATAAATACCTATATAGATATGTATAATGCATGCGGTACACACTACACATATCAAAATGTGTAGCTTAGATGCACAAATAATAATGTTGATGTAAATCTAATTCTACTGCACAGCTATAATAGAAATTACAATCTTCTGAAAATTGTGCCAGTACATAGTGTGCCTTTTTAAATGAGACCAAAGACACCTATCTATCTGGATAAATGCATTGCTTTGTTTCACATCAGCACTGGTTGTCCATTTGATTTAAAACATCAGTGCTCCTAACCATTTATTTTACTCAAGCAAGATCAGATGGAAAGAACACACTCTTATTTCCTTTTTTTGTTTTATGACTGCACAAATTGATGTTGTTCCTTGTGCAGAAAATACCTAAACAACAAAATAAAACAAAACAACAATATTCCACTGCTGTTTTATATAATACCAACTAGCAATTGAACACCTTATAATGAAAGAATACAACGGAGTAATCTTTTTTGATTCTCAGCAGAAAAAAGTTAATATTATCCCTACATATACTAGTAAACTTGCTATCCACTTTCAAAGTAAAATTGCGATCCACCTTCATGCACAAAGCAGCTCAATATATCTAATTTGTCCCCACTTCATCAATTTGCATAATTTTAATACAATAAGGCTTTACCACAATGGCAGTATATTTTAACTCACTAACTAACAGAGAAAGGCAACTGCAACTCCTGGAATTCCTATAGAATCTGGAGTCATCAAATTGGAACAAACTGACCACAACAGCTTTAAAATATTAAACATATTCTGGTTAAAAGAAGCTAAGTTAGAAGACACTTTAATTTGAAACAGCACATTAATGAGGAACTTAGAATTTCAGCAGTATCCTGGGGATGAGGACAGTCAAACCAGGCCAGATGGCTGTTGTGTCATTGCAACTGAAACTCCATATCTTTATACATATGTACAGTTCTGACACGTGACAAATGGACAGGGTGTGATGGATTGTAGTCTGGGTTCCTGGGGATGGGGGGGCTGCATCCAGAGTGTGGTGTTTGGAAAAGACTGAGCTGAAGTCTTCACTCCGGTCCGCGTTTCCTGCGGGAACATGGACCGTTCCTATTGGCTAATGCCATTTGACAGCCGGCTATAAAAGGGAGCTGTAAACAGCATCAGCTGTTGTCTGCCAGCTGGCAGCCGCAGAACCCTTTATTGCTACAATAAAGTAAAAGCTGAAGTTCGCTCCATGTTTGCCTCAGGTTATTCCGCTGCTCCACAACACTGGTGACAAAAGCGGGATAGAAATAAGAGGCAACCAGGCAAAGAATTGCTGAGCAAAGTCAATACAAAAAGAGCCAAAGTCACTATCGAGCTGAATGTCACTTTAAGAGCTACTGTCACTATTCGTGAGCACGAATTTCAACTTTCCTCGAAAGATCCAGCACTGCTGAGTCGAGATGACTTCGAACCCTGCATTCCCGCCTTTCAGACTGACAGCGGAAACATGGGAGTCCTACAGAAACCGATTTGACTGTTTCCTAGATGCCATAGACCTTGCTGACATTTCCAACCATAGGAAAAAGACCTACTTTTTAAGTTTTTGCGGAGCCACAGTGTTTGACACTGCTATGGCATTATTGGCTCCATGTTCAATTAAGACTGTTCCATGGGAAGAATTGCAGGAAATTCTTTCCAACCACTATTCCCCTAAGCCATCCCGAATTGCCAGGCATCATGCTTTTAGGAGACGGATTCAGGCTAAGGGAGAGACTATTAATGGGTACATGGCTGCCCTACGAACACTTGCCTTTCGAACACTTGCAAGGTCACTTGCCTTTAGTGGTAGCCTTACATTGTGGGTTTAGAGACTATCTGGAAGACATGTTATTAGACCAACTAGTTTGTAGAGTCAGGGATTTAAGGCTACAAAGACATCTATTGGCTAAAGGGGATTTAACCCTTAAATTAGCAATTGAAGAGTCTCAAGCTGCTGAACTATCAGTACTTTCAGCAGCAGAAATTCAAGGAAATCTAATTAGCCAGAGCAGCTCAGCCATCCATTACGATGAACCCTCCTCAGAAGAAGGCTATGAAGGGGCTAATGATGTAAATCGTCTCAGGCAGCAAAAAAACCAGTCAAGGGGAAAACAGGCCAAACCCCAGTCTACCTCCATGGCATCAGCCCATTTGTCTAAGCTGGGGGGGAAACCACCTCAGGGCATCCTGCAAGTTCAGGAATGCCATTTGTCTAAAATGCCAAAGGAAGGGTCATTTAGTCAGGATCTGTCAAGCAGGAAAGACTTTTGCCCAAAAGCCTCAGACAACTCAACATTTCCAAAAACAAGTTGAAGACTGTTTTACCTGCTATCAACCCAAGCTGACTAACAAAGGCTCTAACAAAATTAGTGTTTTTTTTTCTATAGAAGGGAAACCTTGCAGGATGGAGGTTGACACAGGCTCAGCACTGTCCATCATCTCATGGAGCACCTTGAAACAACTACTTCCCAGAATGGCTAAGAAGAAGCTTCACGGTTGCCAGTTAACCCTACGTGACTACCAAGGCAGAACCATCCTAGTCATCGGAAAAGGTCAGTTTTTTGTACAATTTCAAAATTTTAAAGGTCACTTGCCTTTAGTGGTAGTGGATGGTGCCCTCCCTAGCCTGTTGGGGTTAGACTGGTTCCCTGCCCTTGGCCTCCATATAAGCGGAATCCACTCTATTACAAATGCTGAAGTGGACACCTTGTTTAATGACTATGCTGATATGTTCAGCGAGGGGCTGGGCTGTTATTCAGGAACCCCAATATCTTTCAACTTGGACCCTCAGGCAGTACCAATCCATTTAAAGCCTCAAAGGGTACCTTTTGCAATCTGCCCCAAATTAGACATGGAGCTTGACAAATTAATTCAACAAGGTGTATTAGAGCCTGTGGACTTCGTAAAATGGGAAACCCCAATACTGACACCCCTAAAGAAAGACAGTAGCATAAGAATCTGCACAGATTACAAGATGTCATTGAATAAATATTTACAAATCAGCACTTATCCAGTCCCTGTTATCCAGCACCTGCTACATTCTTTTGAGCCAGGAACCATTTTCGCTAAATTAGACATGTCATAGGCCTGTCAACAGTTCCCTGTTGATGAAACAGCCACTGAACTACAAGCTATTGTAACGCACAGGAGCGCTTTCAAATGTAGGTGCCTCCAATTTGGCATGTTTGGCCCCAGGAATTTTCCAATCCTTAATGGAAAGACTTCTTCAAGGATTACCAGGCGTAATTCCATATTTTGATGACATTTTAATATCAGCCCCTTACAAGCCTCAATTACTGCAAAGAGTCAGAGGAGTCCTCTGTCATTTCAGACAGCATGGGCTTAAGTTAAAGAAAGACAAATGCACTATTGCCACCCCACAGGTAGAATTTTTGGGATATAGAATTGACGCCTCTGGTATTCACCCAACCGAATCCAAAGTACGGGCTGTTCACAAGGCACCCACGCCAACTAACAAAACTGAGCTCCAGGCCTTTTTAGGACTTCTTAATTTTTACGCTTCGTTTTTGCTACATAAAGTTTCCATTGCAGAGCCTCTGCACAGACTCTTGGACAAGCAATCCCCCTGGCACTGGGGATCTAGGGAAGCCCATGCCTTCCATGCTGTCAAATCATAACTTACATCCAATGCTGTCCTGATACAATTTAATGAACATTTACCTTTAGTTTTAGCAGCAGATGCTTCTCCTTTGGCATAGATGCTGTTTTAAGTCATAGACTGCCTAACGGTTCTGAGGCACCCATTGCTTTTTTCTCCAGAACTTTTTCCCCAGCTGAGCGCAACTACAGCCAAATTGACAAGGAGGCTTTGGCTGCAGTTGCTTCTGTCAAAAAATTCCATGAGTTTCTTTGTGGACACTATTTCGAGTTGAAATCATAAGCCTCTGTTAGGCCTTCTGTCAGGCGAAAGACAAACTCCTCAGATTTTGTCTCCAAGGATGACCAGGTGGACCTTATTCCTGGCTGCCTATTCCTATGCACTGGGAATGAACCAGTGGCATTCCGACTTGGCAAGAGTCTATGCCATGCTGATGCT
The DNA here is from genome assembly GCA_015471245.1 of Laticauda colubrina. Classification (NCBI taxonomy): domain Eukaryota; kingdom Metazoa; phylum Chordata; class Lepidosauria; order Squamata; family Elapidae; genus Laticauda; species Laticauda colubrina. Next base: position 10,391,017 of record BLBF01000037.1, read on the forward strand.
CTTCGTTGCTGCCCCCTACCTGTTCCTGTGGAGGATCCTGTACCAACTAATGCTGTTTCCAGATCAACAATCTCAACCTCCCCATCACTGCCCTCGATATCGATGCCCACTCTTCCAGGGACAAGGTCATCGCCCAAGTTCTTGAGTGGGTGAGAAGGGGGTGGCCAGCAATTTCTTATGCCCCCAAATTCGTGCCTTTCAAAATTCACCAGCAAGAACTATCTTCTTTGCAAGGCAGTTTACTTTGGGGAATTAGGGTAGTTATCCCTTCCAAGTTGCAAGACTCAGTTTTAATGGTCCTACATGAGGGCCATCCCGGCATTGTCAGGATGAAGGCTCTGGCTCACAGTTATGTATGGTGGCCTGGCATGGATGCTCAGATTACAAGTTGGGTGAATGCTTATCAGCCATGCCAAGCTACCAGACCTGCTCCACCCACTTCCACTCCAGGCAGATGGGAAGATTCTGTGGCCCTATGGTCCCAGGAGCATATTGATCTGGCTGGCCCCGTTCATGGGCATACATTCCTGGTGATGGTTGATTCTTTTTCTAAATGGGTGGAGCTGACCTTGATGACCTCCAAAACTTCAGAAGCTGTCATTAAAACTCTATCAAGGATATTCGCTATCCATGGCCTCCCTGACACCATCGTGTCTGATAACGGCCCCCAGTTTACTTCCTGTGAGTTTGAGATCTTCCTAGCCAACCTAGGGATAAGGCACACACTTACAGCTCCTTTTCATCCTGCCAGTAATGGCCTGGCAGAAAGGGCAGTCAGATCAGTTAAGGAAGTCCTGGCAGGGTTTGGGCCTAGAGATTGGCACTCTAGGCTTGCTAAGTGTCTTCTGACCCAGCACACAACTCCCTGTGCCACCACTAATAGGCCCTCGGCTGAACTTCTCATGGGTAGACGTCTGAAGACCACCCTAGACAGACTCCATCTGCATTATGTCCCAGTCACATCCCTCGGGTCAAAAAGCCAGGCAAAGGAGTTCGCTTAGAATGACCAGGTCTATGCCCGGAACTATGCGGGACACCCTTTGTGGATGCCTGGGCAAATTGTGGTGGTAACTGGTCCTAAGTCTTACAGGTCCAACTGCAAGATGGGCGCATCTGGTGCCGCCATATTGATCAGCTTAGAAGGCATTGGAGTGCGTCTACAGATGGCCCTCAAGACGTTCCTGCAACAGAGAAACTGCCAGCGACCATAGAAACTTTCCACGGAGCCAACAGGAACGCAAACCTACCTGAACAGTCATCTGTCCCTCGCCCAGAAATGCCTGAAGCCGAAATACCAGCTTCATCAGCACCAGAAGTTGCCCAGCAAGCAGAAAAGTTCCTTCCAGCAGCAGCTTCATCAGGACTT
>BLBF01000037.1:10402382-10428994 GCA_015471245.1 Laticauda colubrina
GCTTATATGCGAGATTGGCTTATATGCGAGTATATATGGTATGTATTATGTATAAATATTATGTGTAATACTAAGGCTGTTACTAATTAAACAAAAGACATTCTGCTGCTTGTTTTATGGAAAGTAGTAGAAGACATTTAACAATAAAGTCATGCTCAATTAATTATAATAAAAACTCTATGTGTGAAATTGCTCCCTGCCAAAATTTGGACTGTTATAATATTTACAACTTATGTTGCTGTTGTTGTGGTTTTCAGTTGTGAATGGAATAACTTCTTTCAGCACATATACTTAGGATACTTAGGGTGACCAATGATGCTGGTGATACCAGCGGCATGAGGCAGATCTGATAAAGATAATCTCCCTAGGAAGGCTAAAATTAGTTTATTCAGATTGTATATAATAACACAATCTTCCAAATCTGATTCTGCCATACATTCTTTCCTATTTTATACAACAGGGAATTAGAGAGGTATCTGCCTGAGTGTTTCCAAATGTTATTTCACTGTTCCACTGAAAAATGTTTCAGCTGCTTTGTCCAGATAATAATGCCTTCCAACAAGGTTACTGTTCTTACTTTATATGGATGGCTGGGGGGCACAAGTTCTGTAACTAATTCAGCTGTAGGTGATACTAGTAATAATTCAGGAATTATTCAGTTCATCTACAAGAAGTAGATACAACTGCATTTGTTCGTTACTTCTCTCTTCTTCACGTGATCAGTTTATTCTTTTTCACCATGACAAGACTGCTCAGTGTTTTTAGCAATTTTTCTTGAATAACAGATAACAGATTTAATCAGAGTTGGAAGGGACCTTGTAGTCCAACCCCCTGCCCAAGTGGTAGACCCTACACCATTTCTGACAAATGGCAGTCCAATCTCTCCTTGAAAGTCTCAAGTGATGGTGCTCCCACAACTTCCAAGGACAACTTCTGTTCCATTGGTGGATTGTTCTCACTGTCAGAAAGTTAGTTTCTCCTTATTTCCATGTTGAATCTCTTCTTGTTCAGTTTCCATCCATTATTCCTTGTCTGGCCTACAGGCGCTTCAGAAAATAGCTTGACCCCTTCCTCCCTGTGGCAGGCCCTCAAATATTGGAAGACTACTATCATGTCTCCCCTGGTCCTTCTCTTTACTAGACTAGCCAAGCCCAGTTCCTGCAACCAGTTCCTGTATGTTTTAGCCTCCACTCCCCTAATCATCCTGGTTGCTCTTCTCTGTACTCTTTCTAGAGTCTCAATGTTCCGTTTGGATAATAAGGTATGCGAGACCGGTATCTCAACAAACAATTCTTTATTTAACTGTATAGTGACTTGGAATATTTGCCGAAGCCGCGGCAGCCCTTCTTATAACGGCTGCTCGTGGCTTGCGGCCAATGACAGCTCTTTAGAATTCCCGTTACATGTATTTTCCGTGTAACGTAGTCATGCAGGTTGGTGGGGTTTTTGTGGGTCCTACTTGACCTGCGCAGCTCAGTCTCATCGTGGTCTTCCATTGGTTCGGACAGGATCGCTTTTTCTCTGTGTCTTCTCCATGGAACCTCCTGGAAGGGTGAGTCAGCCTTGCTGCTCCCGCCTGGGTCTCTCGGGCTGGTTGAGGTGGCTCTGCCATTCCCTCCTGGTTTGTCCGGGTTGGTTGAGCTGGCCTGGCTGTCTCCTTCCAGGAAGGCCTCGCCTACTACCGGTTCTCTTCTCCAGAGGTCATCTATGGGTAAGCGCTCTTTTTGTTTTATCTGAATTTCTAATTCGGGTTTGTGTTGTGTCTTTTGTCATGTTATTGGTGGTTCGTCTCTCCCTTTTTTATTATTTTGTGTTTCCCCCCCCCCCGGTTGTTTTTGGAGTGTTTATTGTTGTCTGCGGTGGTGGTGTAGTGTTGCATTCCAATGTGCTAGAGCGAAGCTGGTCGATGTGCCGCTTCCATGTTCTGCCATCGTCTAGTATGAGTCGGTATGACCGGGGCCCTGTGATTTGAGTAACTATGGCTGGAAGCCATAATGAGTCCCCGGTAAGATTTTTTGTGCAGACTAAGACGCCAATAGCAAAGGAGTCAGGGGTTTTTTCACAGGTATAAGTGGAGTGTAGTCTATCAAGGTAGGAACACAGTTTTCTACCTATGAGTTCAGCTGGGCTTTTGTTGGTGGTTGTGCTAGGGGTGATATGCTGAATCATTAACAGTTTGTTAAGTTTATCCTGGACGTCACCCGTGTCCAGTTTGTCTAGGGCCTCTTTAGTATAACGAACCATATGTTCAGCACATCCATTTGACGCCAGATGAGCCGGCGCTGTTAGGGCATGTCAGATGCCCTGTGCAGCCAGGTATTGCTCAAAGACTAAAGCAGTAAACTGGAGGCCATTGTCAGAGACTATGACATCTGGCAGTCCATGAGTAGTAAAAAGTCTGTTCAATTGTTTTACGACTGCTTCAGTAGTAGTGGATTCCATAAGGATAATCTCTAACCAATTTGAATAAGCATCAACAATTACAAGATATGTGTTCCCTTTCGTTGGCCCAGCAAAGTCAATATGCAGTCTCACACCATGGGCCTCTGGGAGTTTCCCATTCCAGGACTGGTGCAAGAGGGGGGGTAGGCCCCTGATTTTTGGCAGTCATGGCATGTTGCTACCCATTTTTCAATGTCTTTGTCCAGTCCTGGCCAGGGCTTTCATTTTGACTATGCCCGGGTGTCCCTCATGCAACATGCACAACACTTCCTCCTGCAACTTTTTTGGAATTATCACCCTGTCTCCCCACAGTATACAGCCCCTTTCAATGCACTGAAAGACCCCTTTCAGTCTGCCAAGTGCAAAAAGGTTTAAAAGTCTCACCTCTATTCTCATTCGGCCAGCCCTTACCTACCCAATGCAGGATTTGAGCTGTCAGCAGGTCTTTCGCAGTGGCTTTAGCGATGTCTGCTGCGGTTAGTGGCAGGTTCAGCCATGTCTTGATCTGAAGAATGGAGACAGTAGGACTTGGGTTGCCTTCCTTGTTGGGTAGTGGGGAATGGCTCAAGGCATCTGCATGGGTGATGGTCTTTCCAGGGCGATGGATGAGTGTGTAATTGTATGCAGCGGGGATTTCTGACCACCTCGTCATTCTTGGTGATAGGATGTTCGGGGTTGGTTTGTTCCCTGCCAGGATCCCTAGCAGGGGTTTATGGTCTGTGATAATAGAAAATGTCCTACCATATAGGTATTCGTGGAATCTTTTGACGCCTGCTATAATTGCAAGGGCTTCTCGGTCAAGTTGGCTGTAGTTCCTTTCAGATTTTGACAGCATTTTGGAATAGAAGGCGATTGGTGCTTCTCTGCCGTCTGGTAGCTTGTGGCTCAGTATGGCGCCGATTTCAAAATACGATGCATCACAGGTGACCATCAGTGGCAGGGTGTTGCTGTATTGTATTAAAACGGTGTTAGAAGTTAATAAGTCCTTGATGTTTTGGAATTCTGCTTGTTCTCGGTGGCCCCAATTCCAGACAGTTTTTTTTAATCTAATAGTCGATGTAATGGCTCTGCTATGGTTGCCTTTTGAGGCAGGAAGACATTGTAGAAATTAATGAGACCTAAGAACGCCTATAATTCTGTTTTGTTCTTAGACCTGGGTGCATCTTTAACTGCCTTTATTTTCTTTTCAGTGGGGTGTATCCCTTTCTCATCTATAAGGTAGCCTAAGAATTCGACTTGATTGGTGGCTAGTTTACATTTTTCTGTTTTGACCTTAAGCCCTGCTTCTCTGAATCTTTGCAAGACTTCTCTTGATCTATTTTCCAATTGGTGTTTATTTTTTGCTGATACTAATATGTCATCAAAATAGGGAGCGACTTCTTTTATTCCATTTAGGAGGTGCTCCATGAGGCTTTGGAAAACGCCTGGGGCAACGCTAACCCCAAAATGAAGTCTGTTACATTTGAATGCCCCTCTGTGCGTGACTATCGCCTGTGCCTCTGCAGTTTTGGGGTCAACCGGCAGCTGTTGATATGCTTGCACGAGATCAAGCTTTGCGAAAATGTTTCCTCCCCCGAATGAATGCAACAGGTGTTGAACTACCGGAACAGGGTATGTGCTTTGCTGGAGTGCATAATTTAGGGTAGTCTTATAGTCACCACAGATGCACACTGATCCAGCTGGTTTGACAGGAGTCACGATGGGAGTTCCCCCCCTGGCATGGTCGATTGGCTTGAACACCCCTTGTGCGATGAATTTGTTAAGCTGCTCGTCTATTTTCAGTTTTAAGGCAAAGGGAATGCATCTGGCTTTGAGCCTGATGGGAGCTACCTTTGGGTCTAGGATGAATGTTATTGGGGTCCCCTTGTACTTGCCTAGGGTCCCGTCGAATACATCCTGAAACTCTTCCAGCAGGCTCTCCTCCCAATTGGTCTCAGCAACACTGTTGATCCCAGTCACTCCGATTCCTAGGGATGCGATCCATTCGATTCCCAGCAGGCTAGGGTGATCATGGTCGACGATTGTCAGAGGAAGTACCTCAGCATGGTTTTTGAACTCTATTAAGAAATGTCCAAGACCTACTACCAGGATTTGGTTTCCCTGGTAACCTTTAAGTATTAGCTTTTGCTGTTCCAGTTCTCTTTGCTTGATGTCTGGTATCAGGTTTCTGATAGTGTTCCATGATACCATTGACAGGAATGATCCGGAGTCTACTTCCATCTTACAGGGCTTTCCTTCGATTTTCACATTTATTCGGACCTTTTTTGCATTTGCTGCCCTGGCATTTCCGATGATTATTGTTTGATGTGTTTCTTCTCTGTCATTCATTCGCTGGTTTCTGTTCTCTTGGCTCCATCAGCTTCCTGCTTGTCTCTCTCTGTTTCTGGGGGGGGTGGGTTGCTGCCACGTCTCTTTGGACTATAGCTCTTTTTGTTTAAGCAAACCCTAGCAATGTGCCTCCGTTTCTCACAGAATCTGCAAAGAGCATCCAGGAATCTGCATTCCGAGCATGGGTGATCACCTCTACATCCAGCACACTGGAATTCTTGCCTCCTTCCTCTTTTTTTCCACCATTTTCTTTCCAACTGAAGCCTATGTATGTCTTCATTGTCATCATTGGTGTTGCTAGGGGAGTCGAGGTCTTCATGGTGGGCAGTCACTGTGGGCTGTTTTTGGTTTCCTTCTACCTTCTTTTCTCGGGTTTGGTTCGGTGGTTCTGCATTTGTTGAATTCATCTGGCACATAGTGGCTGCGGATTTCTTGGCTGCTTCAGCGGCAGTAGCTTCTGCGATGGCCTCAGCCACTGTGATGTTCGGTCTGTTTAACAGTTTGCTTTGTAGCATAGCATCCTTCAATCCCAGGATCACACGGTCTCTCATGGCTTCGTCCATGTTCTGAAATTCGCAGGCTCCCCCGATATTTCTTAGGGCTGCTATGAAATCTCTGATGCTCTCGTTTCCCGTTGGTCTCGTTTATAAAATTCATGCCTTTTGATCAGATTGGAGATCATAGGCACGTAATGGGCTCGTAGCATTCAGTTTAATTCTGGCCATGATATCTGTTTTACATCCCACGGTTTGGCTAACACCTTTGCCATTTTGAAGATGGCAGGGCCACAGTGCATGAGGAATACAGCTCTCTTCCTCTGGTCAGTTATTTCTTGTAGCTCATTGCTTTCCAAGAACATCAGAAAGCAGTCAATGTATGACTCCCAATCTTCTTTGGCTGGGTTGAACGGTGTGGGTGGCGCATTGTTACTGGCCATCTTGGTTGCTCGGTTCTGGTTGCCACATGTTTCAGTCTCTCTCCTAGGACAATCCCACCCTCGTTGCCAGTGTTCCGTTTGTATAATAAGGTACGCGAGACCGGTATCTCAACAAACAATTCTTTATTTAACTGTATAGTGACTTGTAATGGAACATTTGCCGAAGCCACAGCAGCCCTTCTTATAGTGGCTGCTCGTGGCTTGTGGCCAATGACAGCCCCTTAAAATTCCCGCCATCCGGCGGGCCAATCAGACTGCGTAATTGCCCAATGTGAGAGTGGCCTTTTCAGCCAATCAGTTTTAGCTATTTGGAATCTTCCAATTTCCATACACAACACTCAACATCTTTTTTATAATGTGGTGAACAAAACTGGATGCAGTACTCTCAGTGTGGTCTTACTAAGGCTTTATAGAGTGGTATTAGTACTTCCCTTGATCTTGATTGTATCCTTCTGTTAATGCAATTTAGGATTACATTAGCATTTTTGGCTGCTGCTGCACACTGCTGGCTCATATTTAGCTGGTTGTCCACTAAGACTCCAAGATCCCTCTCATAGTTACTGCTATTGAGCCTGGTTTCACCCAGTCTATATGTGTACTTTTGGTTTTTCTTGTCTAAGTGTAGGACTTTACTTTTCTCTACATTGAATTTCATTTTGTTAGATATGGCCCAGTGTTCTAGTCTGTCAAGATCCATCTATGTTTTTGAGCCTATCTTCTTGGGTGTTAGCTATTCCTGCCAGCTTAGTATCATCTGCAAATTTGGTAAGTTCCCCTTCTATTCCCTCATTGAAGAGTACTGGGCCTAAGATGGAATCTTGTGGTACCCCACTACTTACTTCCCTCTATTGATACTTAGACCCATTAAGGACTACTCATTGAGTATGCTTTGCCAGCCAGTTGCAAGTCCATCTAGTGGTGGTGCTATCTGTTCCACTTTTTTCTAGCTTACTAAGAGCTATCTTTGGTTCACGCACTTGGTTCATTTTGTGTTGGTGAAAATTTTGAAAAAAGGGTTAAGCCTTTGCATGCTTGTGGGATGGGTAAGGATAGTTGTGGGATGGGTAAGGATACTGTGGGATAGATAAACCTCCAGTACAAGCATAGTGGGACTGTATGGTCCACCCTCCCAGCTGCCACACATATGGCCCTTTTTTATCAATAACAATTTATTCATTGATCAACACATTTCAAAATAAACAAAGCTCTTTATTAATGTCCTATTCATTGTAGGACCACTCAACATACATGGCACAATCTCATCAGTGTTATGAGACAGGCTGAAGGAAGCATCCATTAACCATCTACCATCCTGTCTTGCCACTACACTGCTCCATCTGGGGAGTTGCACCAGTGTTTCAGGAGGTTGTGCTGCTTCTTCCCTTCACGTGAAGCTCTGTTGGGGCCTTGTACATCCACAGTGTCTATCAGGTTTCATCCTTGCCTCCATTCACCAGGCTCCATGTCCCTATTCCCTTGTTGACGGTCCACAAGCCTGTTCTGAAACACTGGGTAGCAGGTGTGCATGAGATTGTGCAAGATGCAGCAAGCTTCCACGATGCTCCTCACAGTCTGTGGGCGATGCTGCATGGTGGTGAGAAGTACCTGGAACCTGTTGGCCAGGATGCCAAAGGCATTCTCCACCACCCGTCTTGCCCTGGACAGCCTGTAGTTGAAGATCCTCTCTTCACAGGTGAGGTATCTGGAAGTGTAGGGCTTCATGAGGTAGGTTCTGAGGCAGAAGGCGTCATCACCCACGATGAAGTAGGGCACATCTTGTGTGTCATTGGGTAGGGGGTCTGGATCTGGAAAACCCATGCTGAGGTTGCATTCCAGCCTCTCCTTGAGGTCTCTGTCGTTCTTTATCTGGGAATCTGAAGCTGACCCGTTGCCTGAAGCATTGATGTACATGAACTTGTAGTCAGCATCAACCATGGCAAAGAGGATGATGCTGAAGAAGCCCTTGTAGCTGTAATAATTGGACCCTGAGTTGGCTGGAGCTTTGCAGGCCACATGCTTCCCATCTATGGCTCCAATGGTGTGGGGGAAGTTCCACTTCTGATACCACTGTTCTGCAACTTTCATCCAGCCTTCTTCAGTGGTGGGACACTGAAGGAGCTCCTCCACATATTCTTTGATGATGGCCTGCACCATTTCTCTGACCACTTTGCTGATGGTGTTGTGTGGCACCCTCCAGGCATACTGCATGTTTCTGTATGTGGTTCCAGAAGCCAGGTGGCACAGAGTCAGTGCCACCTTCAGTCCAGGGTCCAGGCTGGGACGGAAGTTGGTGCTTGGCTTGGTCAAGCTGGGTCTCAGACGCTCCATAATTTCATCAAACATGGCTGGTGGCATCTTCATGAATTGCTGGAATGCACGAGGGTCTTCATTCCTCAACTCCACCATCAGCTTGTCATACAGTCCAAACTCCACTCTTCTCCCGATCCATCGTTGGACCCACACAGCTCTTGAATGTCTCCTTCTTCTCCTTGCGTAGAAAAGGTGAAACAGTCTGAAGAGGGCTTGGTTCTGGTGTTGAATGATCGCAGCTATCATAAGGACTGTGTTATGATCCATGGTGGAGATCAATGGATGATGTGGAAGAGCAAGACCAAGGTTGAAGAGGTCTGTACACCACAGCTGCTGGACTTATACTGAGATCCAGGTGATTTCCTCCCCCTTTTTATAGGAAATATCGGTTGTCTGCTAGGTGTCCTTCCACATACTCTAGGCATACTCCAGACATACTCCAGAGATAAATATCTGAGATACATCCCATATATGAAGGTTTTGTCCATTTTAATGCTTTATATACGAGGTGCATCCGCTTACATCCTTTCTATTTCCATGCTACGAACGCTGTATGGACGTTCCGTGTATCTTTCGCTTCCTCCCTCTTTCCGTTTTCAGCTGCAGTGGATGTGAGTTGCGAGGATGTCCAGAGGATGCCGAGAGGATACAGCGGACATTTAACAGATGACAACGGATAAAGAACATTTTTTGCCCATATGTGTCGCGGATGTACATCATACGTGGCGGAAAGTTCATCCACTCAAAAAGTTTTGTGCAGCTCAAAACTTCTTGCGTAGATGAAATCTCAGTGGACAGATGCTCGACGGATAGAGCTTATGAAACACGTATGCAGTGAGTACACAATGGATGCATAGTGTTTTCCAATGGATGGCAAGCTTTTTTGTCCGTTTTACATCTTCTTTGCATCCGTTGGTGCAGTGGGACATGGGCTTTAGGTTGATTAGTATTCTATAAATACTGTTTAATTATTTCCTCATCAATATTCTCTTGCTCATATAATTTCTCATAAAAGTCTCGAATGATTTCCTTCTTCTCTTTCTTGCCGTGACAAACCTGACCTTGATCATCTATTAACTGCGGTATTTTCCTTGATTCTTTTTCTTTCTCATTTTGTATGCTAACCATCTACCTGGTTTTTTTGTATCCTCAAAATAATTCTGTTTAGCACTTCTGATTTTCTGTGCTAATTCTTCTTTCTCTATTAAACTCATTTTATGTTTAATTGTATTCAGTTTTAGCTTTCTGTCTTTTTTCTGTGGCGTTTTCTGTAGTTCTTTTTCGAGTCTTTTATACTCATCTTCTAAAGCTTCCGTGGCTTGCCTTTTCCTAATGTTGCTTTTCCTTGTGTAGTCTATTATCAAGCCTCTAGCATATGCCTTCATTGTGTCCCATACGTTCTGAATTGAAGTATCTTCTTTTTTATTTTCTCTAAAGAAAAAAAACAATTCTTTCTCCATCTGCTGTATAAAATCCTTCTCCTTTACAATAGTATTATTTAACGTCCATCTCGATCTTCTTTTTTGTCCTTTCCATTTAATTGTCATTGGATTATGATCTGCCCAAGTACTTGTTTTGATATTTGTTTCTTGAATATTCGATATTAATTCTGTTGAAGTCCAAATCATATCTATTCTGGACCATGTTAAATGTCTATTTGAGTAAAAAGTGTATTGTTTGGTTTTAACATTTCTTTCTCTCCATATATCTTTCAAATTTATTTCATCTATCATTTTAAAAAAGGATTTGGGGAGAGTCTTCCTATTTTGCTTTGTTGTTTTTGTTGTTATATAGTCCAGTTTATTGTCTACAATTCCATTAAAATCTCCCATCATAACTATATTGACATAGTCCAGTTCAATTATTTTCATGTGTAATTTTTTATAAAATTCTTCTTGTTTATCATTCGGAGCATAAATTGCAATCAAGAGTGTTTTCGTATTATTGTCCATTATTTCCACCATTAATACTCTTCTGTCTTTATCAGTATAAATCAATTTTGCTGAAATGATCTTTTTGATATATAAAACCACTCCTCTTTTCTTACATTGAGTCAAAGAAGTAAATATTTTCCCTAATTTTGGCTGTATCAACAATTGTTCATATTGTTTTTGAATATGTACTTCTTGTAGACAAATTATATCAAATTTTAGTTTCTCTAATCTGTGAAAAATTTTCCTTCTTTTAACAGCTGAATTAAGTCCATTTATATTCATTGTAATTAGTTTTTTCTCTTCCATAATTATGCTTTATAATTAGGTTTGGCAGCTCTCGTAGATCTTGGTTCACGTTATTCTTTAGTCTCCACCGATCCACCTTCTGTGCCTTCTTTTTCAGTTTTCATTTGGTCATCTTGGAATTCAATTAGTGAAATCTCTTTTTCTGCCTCCTCTCTCCTTCCAAAAAATTCTGCGTAGAATAATTCTGCTTTCTCGATTGAATCAATTCTATATCTCTGTTCTTGCCATATAAACATCAACCCTTCTGGGATTAGCCATCTATAATTCACCACTTTTTTCAACAGCATTTTAGTCAGAAATCGATATTGTCTTCTCATCTCTCTCACTCTTCTAGGTATTTGCTTTAAAACCACTATCTCTTTGTTTTTGTATTTCAATGTTTTCTCACTTACCACTTGTAATATTTGTGTTTTAATGGCTTTTTTGTAAATCTGATATGAACTTCTCTTGGTAGGTTATTTCTCATCGCATATCTTGTAAAAACTCGGTATACCTCATCTACTCCATCCATCTCTTCTGTTCTGTTATTCCATCTCTTCTCTTCTGTTATTTCCAAAACTTTAGCCAATATTTCTTTCATTATCTCAGCTAAATTTTGTCCCTTTTCTTCCTCTGTTTTGAAATCTGAGATAAAATTCTGATCTGTCCATCTCCCATTTCAGTATTTCACTTTTATCTTGTTCAACCACTGTTAATCTGATATCAATATCTCCAATCTTCTTGTCTCCTTGTTTGTCTTCTTCAATTTTTTGGAATCTCTCATCATACTTCACCATCATCTGTTGAATATTCTCCACCTTTTCATCAGTTTTCTCTGTTCTTTCCTCAATATTTTCTATTCTCTTTTCAATGGTATCTGATTTTATTTTAAGGTCTTGGATTCCTTGCATAATCATCTGTAGAGTCACTCTTTCTTGATCTTTGTCTTGCTTTAACATTGTCTGAATTGAACATTGTCCTCCAGATGGTGGGGAGGCAGAAGTAGAAGTTGAAGGTCCAGAAGCTATAAATTTCCTACTCATTTTAAACAATTCAGGATCTTCAGGTTCTTCTAAACCCTAATCCAATTATGAAATAACCAATTATAATCCAAAATGAAAAATAAAAATGGTAGAGAGAAAAACCCAATAATAATAAAAAGAAAAGGAGAGAGAAAAAAAAATTCTTCAGGTTCTTCTTAACCTTAATCCAATCAGTAATTAAGTAGAAAGGAAGGAGAAGAATAAAAAAAGTTTAAAAAGAGCAAAAAGTAAAAAAGAATTAAAAAAAATAAAAGTAATTCTTCAGGTTCTTCAACACCTTAATCCAATTGAAAGTTTTCAAATTAAAAAAAGCATATGAAAAAACAAAAAGTCCCAAAGAAGAAAGGAAAAGAAAAAAGAAAAATTTTGAGGCTTTCCCTTTAAAATACAAAGCAAAGATGAAAATATTACAAAAATAAAGGTTTTAAAAAGAAAAAATGAACAGTAGAGCTGGTGGGGTGTGTGTGACCCAACTAAAGAAAATAAAAAGAAACACACTGCACTTTATTAATTATCCAAGGCTCTTGTCGTAGCTCTCTCCAAACTTCAAAGCCAAGTTTCAATTGAGAGAATTGATAGAAATCAATAGAAATTGATAGAAATCCAGAACACATGCAGTAAATACTCTTCCGTGCTCTTCCCTCTGTCTTATCACGTAGCAATGTCCTTGAAAAAGAATTTCACAAGCCTCTCATTGGCAGTGTTTACTCTCACTCTCCCCCTCCTTTCCCAGACAAAACGTAATAAAAGTTAAAAAAAAGTATAGCTTAAGGGAGCCTCTGATCTAAAATATTTTAAAAAGCCTCTAACTTAAAATATTACAAAATCAAAAAAGAAGAGAAGAGGAAAAAATAGATATGAATAGATATGAATAAATAGAGAAAAAACCAGTCCAGTTAGCAAATGCTGAATCACAATAGGAATCCAACCATAGAAAACATAAAACAAAGCCTTTCTTTGACACTTCTGTTTAAAAACCACTGCTTATTCAGTTCTGTCAAAACTTTTACAGATTCTTTTTCCCCTTAGGGTGTCCTTTGAAGTCCTTTTAAATCATAGAATAATAAGAGAACAGTTCTCACCAAACCGACACACTTTCTCTTTCAACCTCTTCCATTCGGAGCTGTCCCAACTTCAGCAGCTTTGGGGGCTGCCTCTCTGCTGCTGGCAAAAGGGCTTCTCCTGAATGAACCAGGGACTTTGCAATATCCCTGGGATCTACAGGATGCTCCCTTCACTATCACCATCTCTTCGGGACGGTTTAGGTCTGTTTGGACCGTCCAGGGGCAAAGATATTGGCTGCAATCTCAGACCTCCAAGATTGCATGCAGTATTATCGCGACGCCAGCTCCTCCCTGCCTAAAAACTGCATCAAGATTTTTATTGATTGAAGTAAGGATACTAACATCAGCAAAGGAGTAGGCAAACAACAACATAATTAAAAATAAAATATATTCTCAAAACTGTTTCCAATATGTAATAAAAAATGTCAAAAAGATATCAGCACAAAATAAAAGGTTAAGAACAGAGGAAAATAATTCATCATAGTAAAAAAGAATGGAATATGTCATCAGAATATATGTTATCATCAATACTAGAATATCACATATAAGAAAGGTTTTATATATGATAGAAAAGAAAGCAGAAAGCTCAGTCTGGAAATCAAGATTAACATAGAGTATGAATTTATAGGTCAGCATTTATGTGGGCCAGGAAAAGTGGGAGAAGAGAAGGAATAAAGATACGAGAAATCAATGTGTGATGTAAAGAAAATACTTTGAACAGAGCAAGGAATTAGGAATTGAAAGGAATTGGCAAGAAAGAAATGATAAAAAATCAATTTTGAAGAATGAGGATTTTTAGCAAAAGATAACACAGAAAAAAAATAAGGTAACATCAATTTATACTGAAGAAAATCAGAGCATATTCAGGTTGTGTCAATCAACAACCAAAGACAAGCCTTATCCCAAATATGGTAGCCTGTGGGTGACTTGAGACTTCTTTCTACAAATTTTAGAAATTGCAGCCTCCACTCCATTAGATTAGAAAGGAGCTGATTTGGAAAAAAATTTCCAACACTAGTATTTATATTTATTTATTTATATTTATAATAGAAACCACACATTTTCCTCATAGAATGAATCTGGGCAATGTAGAAATAAACATAAAATATATATACTGTTCACAAAAAAATGCTGTATGTAGTTTATTATTTATCTCTATTGAAAATATTTGGCCAATGAAATAAGCAGCACCTATATTTTCAGTTAATTGTATTTAAAATGAAAATCATATATCTTAAGCATATTTTTTTTAAAAATAAAAAAATTAGATAGAAAAAGGATTAACTGAATAGATGTAAACACACAAGGTAGTGTGTGTTTGACGACGATATGGTAGTAGTCAGAGTCATAGGCTTAAAGATTTACATCTAGTAAATTTAAAAAAAAAAACCTCCAGAAACACTAAAAGCCATTCCAAGCCTGACTATCTAACACCGTTGAAGTTCTCATGTGTTCAGCCTTCTTCAGTAGACCACATTAAGAAACAGTCACGATGGAGGTCAAAACTACTTTTATTGGAAGATCTATAACAAGCATGCCCAACATGCACTCCACAGTGCAGCCTTGGATGGCTAAAAATGCAGGTCCACAAGATTTTTAAAAAATAAAGAAGTTTTTTATCAATATAACATTAAGCTCATGTCACACTGCAACAATGGATGGAAAGAGGATGTAAAACGGAGAGAAACACTTGCCATCTGTTGGTTAACGCGATGCTTCCGTTCTGTACTCACTGCGTCCGTTTTTCATCCTCTCTATCCGTCCAGCATCCGTCGACTGAGGTTCCATCCGCTCAAAAGGTTTTGAGCTGCTCAAAACTTGTTGAGCGGAAAATGTATCTAACGCGTCCGTTCTGCATCTGCAACGCATACGAGGAACATCTGTTCTACATCTGTCATCATCCATTACGCATCCGCTATATCCTCTAGGCATCTGCTGCGCATCCGTGCAACTCGCATCTGCTCCAGCGGAAAACGGGAGGAAGTGAAACGGACGCAGAATGAACGCGCAGTGTTAGTAGCACAGACAGAGAAAGGATGAAAGCAGATGCAGCTCGCATACAAAGCATTAAAACGGAAAAAACGTTTGTTGAGGGGACGTATCTTGGATATCGAGGATGTCTGCAGGATGCCTAGAGGATGCAAAAGGCCACCGAGCGAAAAGACGATATTTCCTATAAAAAGGGGGAGGAACTCACCTGGATCTCACTTTCAGTCCAGTAGCCCTGCTGTACAGACCTCTTCAGCCTTGCCCTTGCTCTTACTCTTCCACAGCATCTAGTCATCTCCACCATGGATCGTAACACACTCCTTTTGGTGGCCACCATCGTTCTGAAACAGTACGAAGCCATCTACAGGCTCTTTCACATGTTCTACAGGAAGAAAAGGAGGCGGTCAAGAGGTCCGAAGATGGATCGGGAGAAGAGCAGAGTATGGACTGTACAAAAAGCTGATGGTGGAGCTGAGGAACGAAGACCCTCGTGCATTCCAGAACTTCATGAGGATGCCTCCAGCCATGTTTGACGAAGTTGTGGAGTGGCTGAGACCCAGGTTGACCAAGCAGAGCACCAACTTCCGGCCATCATCGAAGAATACAAGGAGGAGCTCCTCCAGTGCTCCTCCACTGAAGAAGGCTGGAAGAAATTTGCAGAGCAGTGGTATCAGAAGCGGAACTTCCCCCACACCGTTGGAGCCATAGATGGGAAGCACGTGACCTGCAAAGCTCCACCCAACACAGGGTCCAATTATTTCAACTCCAAGGGCTTTTTCAGCATCATCCTCTTTGCCATGGTTGATGCTGACTACAAGTTCATGTACATCGATGCTTCAGGCAACGGGTCAGCTTCAGATGCCCAGATATACAATGCCAGTGACATCAAGGAGGGGCTGGAACGCACCTCATCATGGGCTTCCCAGATCCAGACCCCCTGTCCAACGACACGCAAGATGTGCCCTACTTCATCGTGGGGGATGACGCCTTCTCCCTCAGAACCTACCTCATGAAGCCCTAAACCTCCAGATGCCTCACCCGTGAAGAGAGGATCTTCAACTACAGGCTGTCCAGGGCAGGGTGGGTGGTGGAGAACGCCTTTGGCATCCTGGCCAACAGGTTCCAGGTACTTCTCACCACCATGCAGCATCGCTCAGAGACCATGAGGAGGATCGTGGAAGCTTGCTGCAGCCTGCACAATCTCATGCGCACCCCCTACCCAGTGTTGCAGAACAGGCTTGTGGACCTCCAACAAGGCAATGGGGCCAGGGAGCCTGGGGAATGGAGGCAAGGCCGAAACCTGATAGACACTCTGGATGTGCAAGTCCCCAACAGAGCCTCACATGAAGGGAAGAAGCAGTGCAACCTCCTGAGACACTGGTGCAACTCCCCAGCTGGAGCAGTGGAGTGGCAAGACAGGATGATAGATGCTTAATGGATGCTTCCTTCAGCCTGTCTCATCACACTGATGACATTGAGCCATGTATGTTGGTGGTCCTACAATGAACAGGGCATTTAATAAAGAGTTTGCTTATGTTGAAATGTGTGGATCAATGCTTACATTGTTATTGATAGGGCCAAAGGTGTGGCACCTGGGAGGGTGGACCATCCAGTCCCACTATGCTTGCACTGGAGGTTTATCTATCCCACAGCTATTACCCATACCAAAGATATCCTTGCTCATCCCACAGCTATTACCCATCCCAAAGGTATCCCTGCCCATCCCACTGCTATCTTAAACCCATCCCACAAGCATGCAAAGGCTTAAACCATTTCTAAAAGTTTCCACCAAGACTTTATTTACAAAAATAGATGATGCAAGTGTGTGAAGCAAAGATAATCTTTATTAATAACAAGCTGTAAAAGCAAAATGACCCAAGTCAAGTGTCCAAAGCAAAAATAAAGTCAACAGGTCTCTGGTCTTGGTCACTCTGAGGCGTGCCCAGTCTCAGGGGTGAAAAGTCCAGGTGCTGTGGAGGTGGCTGCTGCTGGAGTGCTGGTCTGAGGCACCATTGGGGTGCCTGGCCCCGAAAGGACAACAGGGAACGGTGTGTGGATGAAGCTCTCAGAGAGCTGACTCAGTCCCGTGATGTTGAGAGCCATAGGGTGGCATGGGGTGTCAGCCCCAAAACTGATGACAGATGTTCTGAGGCCGGGCTTGGCTGTGGGGTGGAGGAAGGAGCAGTGTAGTGGGGATGTCTGGTCTGCAGCTGAGTGAGGTGAGGCATCGGTGGCATCTGTGGCATGGCTGGCATTGGTGGCGTGGGTGGCATCGGTGGCGTGGGTGACATCGGTGGCATCAGTGGCACCGGTGGCATCCGATGTACCTGTGCCTGGACTGGGAAGGGCTTCCTGTGCTGTTGGACCTCTTGGTAGCCATAGCCTTGGTAGGTGAGGGCCTGTAGAAAGCCTTGGAAGGGCAGTGACATCACTTGGGGTGGAGGAGCAGGCTTGGACTGGATGGGAGCAGGTTCAGCTGGGTCTGGCGGGTTGTGAAGAAGATCGGTGATCCTGTCCTTCACCATCTGGTACTGGGGTTCCGACATGTTCATGAGGGTCTGGTCGATGTAGGTGAGGAAGGGCTTGCGGTTGGAGGATGGGATGTTGGTGTGTACCAGCTGAGAGAGGAGATCTATGCTGTTCCTGTTGGTGTCCCTGAACTCCAGCAGGACAGTGTGGCTCTGCCCCTCCGGTCTGCCTCTCTGCCTTTCGGTGGAGGTGGAGCTGGAGGTGGATGCGGGTTGGGCTGTGGTGGAAGTGCCGTCTCCTTGCTCCCACTGCATCAGGGGGTCCTCCATGCACTCCGCCATGGGTAGTACAGCTGTCGGGGGGGTCTCCATCGTAGCACGCTCCACAGATACCTGTCTGGACACAGGAGCTGACTCTTTGCCAGAAGAGGACTGGCTCTCAGCAGGCTGCCTGAGAGAGAGGGTTCTGAGAGGGGTTGCTCCTCGGTGGCGGATCTCACCATCCAAGAAGCTGCACTTGGCCATCACGTAGGTTTCTCTGTCCGTCAGCTTGACCGCAGCCTGGCCAGATTTCTTGAGGTGCAGCTTCCCGTACCAGGTGTGCATGTGCTTTCACCAGCCAAGGAGCACCTCCGAAGTGTAGCCCAGGCTCTCCACCTTCTCTCTCCAAGCAGCCTGCTTTCTCTTGGTGTCTCGATAGAGCCTGTCCCTTCCGCCAAAGATATTCATTCTCTGTCAGCCACTCCAGCACCTCCTCCTCATGTTCCTCTTCTCTGGTTTATTGCCTCCTCTCCCATTCACGCGTCTGCCTCTTTCTCCCTCTGGCAGGGCCATATGGGCCCTCATCAGAGGGGCTTCGCGTTTGTAGGGGCTGCTCCTCCACACCACCAGCAGCAGCAGCAGCAGCAGCAACAATAGTAGCAGCAAAAGCACGACCTGCAGGACCAGCAGCACCACCACCACCAGCAGCAGCAGCACCAGGAGCACCAGCAGGACCAGGAGCAGCGCCAGCAGAGTAAGCACCAGCAGAAGCACCAGCACCAGGAGCAGTGCCAGCAGAGTAAGCACCAGCAGAAGCCCCAGCACCAGAAGAGCGATCCCGAGCAGCAGAAGCCCCAGCAGAAACAGAGTTAGGGCCAGGGGGTGGGATGGTGGCCCTGTCCCTCTTGCCAGGGCTGGTATCAGATGGCTGAGGCTTTCTCTTCTTCGCCATGGTTGTTGGCTTGCTGGCTGGCTGGCTGGCTGGCTGGCTGGAGAGCTGTGTCTGGAAGCAGGTCTTTTCTCTGAATGGTGACCTGCTTGCGAGCTGCTTCCCTTTATATCCACGGGGCTGACACAATGCATCCTCCCTGCATGCGCAGTGCACGCTGTGCATCCGCCAGGCTTCCGCTAGGCTTCCACTCGGTTTCCGCTCTGCATCCGCTTCATCTGCTAGGCATCTGCTCTGCATCCGCTCTTTCTGTTGCAGGTCCACTTCGCTGTGCTCCCCGGAAGCCCTGCAGATGTTCCATCTGCTCCCATCCACTTCCATCTGCTAGGCTTTTGTGGAGCATCCGCTTTCCATTCCCTCTACATCCTCCCCCCGTCCGTTCCTTTCCGTTGATGTCTGCTCTGGTTATGCAAATTTGGGGCACTTTTGAGAGCGGATAACAACGGATGGAATATTTTCTCATCCGCTGTGTCCTTTTTACAAACGTTTTTCATCCGTTGGCCAATGTGACAGGGTCTTTACATACAATATTTTATATGTGGTCCAAGACAATTCCTCTTCACTCGGTGCTGCCCAGGCAAACCAAAAGGGTGGATACATAGGGTCTGGAGCAGTGGTTCCCAAACTTTTTCAATCCACCGCTGCCTTGGTGCTACAAATTCATCCTCGGTGCCCCCCACCAAGGGGTGAGATTCAAATTTCTGTGGGCATGGCCTAATTTGAGGGTGTGGTTTGCTGGTCATATGAGTGGGTGGGCATGGCTTGCTAGTCATGTGACTGGGTGGGCATGGCTTGCTGGTCACATGACAGGGTTGGTGTGATTTGGTGCTCTCATGTGACTGGGTGGGCATGGCCAGCTGACTGGCAAACCAAATACAAGTGATCCTAACTTAATGGTCAGTTGTTTAGCAAGTGTTCTAATTTATGACTGGCCTCCCCAGAGATACTTGACCTGTTTTTGGAGTTTTGACAGCCATGCACACACATACACACACACTCCCTTCAAACCCTGCTGGAGCAGGTCATTGCACCAGAATTGGCAAAGCATCTCTGATTAGATTCTAGTAGTGAATAGAATCTAATCAGAGATGCTTTGCTGATTCTTTTGATTTGTTTTATTTGTATCTCATTATTTTATGTTGCTGAATTGTATTGACATGGGTGTTCCTTCTTGGGCACAACCCAGAAGCTTTTGTGATTCTTTTCAGCAAAAATTACTGACTTCTGGCTTTGCTCTACTTTTCAAACATGCCGACACTGCCACGTTCCAGGTGCCGGCCCCGCAGGTCCACTCCATTAAGCCCACTGCATTGGAGGGACCTGCCCAGACAAGTCAAGTCAATGGGGTGAGCCTGAGAGAGGGAAAGAGAGAGATAGGGAGAGAGAGAGAGAGAGAGAGAGAGAGAGAGAGAAAAGAAGAAGAAGAAGAAGAAGAAGAAGAAGAAGAAGAAGAAGAAGAAGAAGAAGAAGAAGAAGAAGAAGAAGAAGAAGAAAAGAAAAAGAAAAGAAAAAAGAAAAGGGAAAGACAGAAAAAGGGACAAAGAAAGAGGGGGGATGGAAGGAAGTTGTTGTGAATAGAACTTGGTAGACTCCAAATATCTTAAACTGATTGGCCGAATAGGCCGTTCTCAGATTGGTCAGTTAAATGCCATTCTGATTGGCCCACCTGATGGCGGGAACACTTGAACAACTGTCATTGGCCACAAGCAACGAGCATTGGCCACAAGCTGCTAAAAGAAGGGCTGCCACGGCTTGGGTAAATGTTCCGTTACAAGTCACTATACTGTTTTAATAAAGAGCTGTTTGTTGGAACCTGGTCTCGTGCACCTTATTTCCAAACAGAACACTGGCGATGAGGATGGGATCGTCCTAGAAGAGCGAGAGCGAAGCACGCAGCAACCAGGACCGATTGACCGAGATGGCTGTTAACAATGCGCTGCCTGTACCGTTCAACCCAGCCGAAGAAGATTGGGAGTAGTACATTGACCACTTTCTGATGTTCTTAGAAAGCAATGAGCTACAGGAGATAACTGACCAGAGGAAGAGAGCTGTATTCCTCACTCACTGTGGACCAGCCGTTTTCAAAATGGCCAAGGCGCTAGCTAAAACAAGAGACGTTAAGCAGATGGCATGGCCTGAACTGAACAGACTGTTACGAGACCATTACGCACCTGTGGTCTCCAACCTGATCAAAAGGCACGAATTTTATGAATGAGACCAACGGGAAGATGAGAGCATCGGGGATTTTGTAGCAGCCCTAAGACACATCAGAGGACCCAGAACATGGACGAGGCAATGAGAGACCGCTACACTACAAAGCAGCTGCTAAACAGACCTAATATCACAGTGGCTGAGGCCATCGCAGAAGCCACTGCCACTGAAGCAGCCAAGAAATCTGCAGCCACTGTGTGCCAGATGAACTCCATTCCAGATCCACCGAATCAACCCAGAGAAAACAGGGCGGAAGGAAGCAAGAAACAGCCCACAGTGACTGCCCACCATGAAGATCT
This sequence comes from Laticauda colubrina, assembly GCA_015471245.1. Lineage (NCBI taxonomy): Eukaryota > Metazoa > Chordata > Lepidosauria > Squamata > Elapidae > Laticauda > Laticauda colubrina. Next base: position 10,422,903 of record BLBF01000037.1, read on the forward strand.
CGACTCCCCGAGCAACACTGATGGCGACAATGAAGACATACATAGGCTTCAGTCGGAAAGAAAATGACGGGACAAAGGAAGAAGCAGGCGAGAATTCCAGTATGCTGGATACGGAGGAAATCACCCATGTTCAGAATGCAGATTTTTAGACGCCATTTGCAGATGTTATGAAAAACGGAGGCACATTGCAAGGATCTGCCAGAACAAAAAGATCTATAGTCCAAAAAGACGCGGCGACACCCCACCCCAGAAACGAAGAGAGACAAGCCGGAATCAGATGGAACCGAGAGAGCAGACATTGGCAAATGAACAACAGAGAAGAAACACACCAAACAATAACCATCAGAAATGCCAGGGCAGCAAACACAAAAAAGGTCCGTATAAATGTGAAAATCGAAGGACAGCCATGTGAGATGGAAGTAGACTCTGGATCATACTTGTCAATGGTATCTTGGAACACTATCAGAAACCTGATACCAGACATCAAGCAAAGACAACTGGAACAGCAAAACTTGATATTAAAAAGACTACCAGGCAAACCGGATCCCAGTAGTGTGCCTTGGACATTTCTTAGTAGAATTTAAAAACCACGCTGAAGTACTGCCTCTGACAATCGTCGACCATGATCGCCCTAGCCTGCTGGGAATCGAATGGTTCGCGCCTCTGGGAATTGGAGTAACCGAGATCAACAGCATTGTTGCGGCCAACTGGGAGGAGAGCCTGCTGCAAGAGTTCCGGGATGTATTCGACGGGAGCCTAGGCAAGTACAAGGGGACCCCAATATCATTCAGCCTAGACCCAAAGGTAGCTCCCATCAGGTTCAAAGCCAGATGCGTTTCCTTTGCCTTAAAGCCAAAAATAGATGAGCAGCTTAACAAACTCATCACACAAGGGGTGTTTGAGCCAATCAACCATGCCAGGTGGGAAACTCCCATCATGACTCCTTTCAAACCAGATGGGTCAGTGCGCATCTGTGGAGACTATAAGGCAACCCTAAATCATGCACTCCAACAAAGCGCATACCCACTGCCGGTAGTGCAACACCTATTGTACTCATTAGGGGGAGGAAATTTTTTTGCGAAACTTGATCTTGCACAAGCGTATCAAAAGCTGCCAGTTGACCCAAACACTGCAGAGGCACAGACTATAGTCATGCACAGAGGGGCATTCAAGTGCAACAGACTTCAATTTGGTGTGTTAGGGATAACATTGTTTACCCTAACTGGTTTAGGTGAAATAATAACTATGAATCATAGTTAGTGAATGTTAGAGTATACACAGTTTTAACTGTGAAATAGCAATTAAAGGAGTGGTTAAGAAAACAATATAAAAGTAGCAAGACTACGGCTTGCTCTCTCTCTCTGGCTTTGATGATCCCTGATTACTGCTTGGAATCTAAACTGCATTGCTCGAACGGGAGAGACAACAAAGGACTGATTTGTAAGTGAACTGACATAGGATATTCTACATGGACTTTGCTAACTGAATATCCCTGAATGAACTGACTACATGGTAAATGAATATTGGACTGATATTTGACTATGCCATAAACTTATACTGGAATAAACTATATTCTTGATAGCACAAGCGTATCTGTTATTTTTACTGTATGTTAATAAACATACAAGCGTAGATCACTCATTTATCTGTGTGCCTATCTGACTAACGCTGCACATTCTGTTTAGCTTGTCTACCTAACCCTGGTTGGGGAACCCAGGCTTAACATGGTGTTAGCATTGCCCTGGGCATCTTTCAAAGCCTCATGGAGCGCCTTCTAAATGGAATTAAAGGAGTCGTTCCCTATTTTGATGATGTATCAGCAAAAAATGCACAACAATTAGAAAATAGACTAAAAGAAGTTTTGCGAAGATTCAGAGAAGCAGGGCTTAAAGTCAAGAGCGAAAAATGTAAACTAGCCACCGATCAGGTCGAATTTTTAGGCTGTCTTATAGATGAGCAAGGGATACACCCCACTGAAAAGAAGATAAAGGCAACCAAAGACGCACCCAGACCTAAGAACAAAACTGCCTTACAAGCATTCTTTGGTCTCATTAATTTCTACAATGTCTTCCTGCCCAAAAAAGCAACCATAGCAGAACCTTTACATTGACTGTTAGATAAAAAAACTGTCTGGAAATGGGGCCACCGGGAACAAGCAGCATTCCAGAACATTAAGGACTTATGAACTTCTAACACCATTTTGATTCAGTACAGCAACACTTTTCCATTGACGGTCACCTGTGATGCATCGCCTTTTGGAATCAGTGCCATCCTGGGTCACAAGCTAACAGACAGCAGAGAGGCACCAATTGCCTTCTCTTCCAAAACACTGTCAAAATCTGAAAGGAATTACAGCCAACTCGACCAAGAAGCCCTCGCAATCATTGCAGGCATCAAAAGATTCCACGAATAGTTATATGGTAGGACATTTTCAATTATCACTGACCACAAACCCCTGCTAGGGGTCCTAGCAGGAAACAAACCAACCCCGAACATTCTATCGCCAAGAATGACGAGGTGATCAGAATTCCTCACTGCATACAATTACACACTCATCCCCACTGCCTGACATAGAAGGTGATCCAGCTCACACCGTCTCCACTCTCCAAATCGAGTCATGGCCAAATCTGCCACTAACTTCAGCAGATGTCGCTAAAGCCACCATGAAAGACCCGCTGACAGCTCGAATCCTGCATTGGGTAGGTAAGGGCTGGCCGGATGAGAATAGAGGCGAGACTTTTAAAACTTTTTGCAACCGACAGACTGAACTGTCTATTGAAAGGGGCTGTATACTGTGGGGGGACAGGGTGGTAATCCTAAAAAAGCTACATGAAGAAGTGTTGTTCATGTTGCACGAGGGACACCCGGGCATAGTCAAAATGAAAGCCCTGGCCAGGAGTTACGTCTGGTGGCCAAGGCTGGACAAAGACATTGAACGATGGGTGGCAACATGCCATGACTGCCAAAAATCAAGGCCTACCTTCCCATTGGCACCAGTCATGGAATGAGAAACTCCCAGAGGCCCATGGTCGAGACTGCATATTTACTTTGCTGGGCCAATGAAAGGGAACACCTATTTTGTAATCGTTGACACCTACTCGAACTGGTTAGAGGTTATCCTTATGGCGTCCACTACTATGGAAGCAGTCATAAAACAGTTAAACAAACTTTTTGCCACACATGGACTGCCAGATGTAGTAGTCTCGGACAATGGGCCCCAATTTACCGCTTTAGCTTTCGAGCAATACTTGGCTGCACAGGGCATCCGACATTCCCTGACAGCGCCGGCTCATCCGGCTTCTAATGGACAGGCCAAATGCATGGTTCTTTATACTAAGGAGGCCCTAGAAAAAATGGACACGGGGGTCATCCAAGAGAAACTAAACAAACTATTAAATATTCAACATATCACCCCTAGTACAACCACTAACAAAAACCCAGCAGAACTCCTCATGAGTAGAAAATTGTGTTCCTACTTTGATAGACTGCACTCCACCTATACGTGTGACAAACCCCCTGACTCCTCCAGTAAATATTGCTCCTTTCATACCAGTGATTTAGTCTACGCTAAGAACCTTACCAGCCACAGTTACCCAAATCACAGGGCCCCGGTCATACCGACGTGCACTAGACGATGGCAGAACATGGAAGCAGCACATCGACCAGCTTTGCTCTCGAACATTGGAATGCAACACTACACCACCACCGCAGACAACAATAAGCAAGCCAAAACAACCAGGGGGGGGGGGAATACAAAATAATTAAAAAGGGAGAGACGAACCTCCAATAACACAACAACAATCACGAATGAACTAGAAAAATGAACTTAAAACTAACAAACCCGAACTAGAATCCCAAATGAAACAAAAAGAGCGCTTACTCATAGACGACCTCCAGAGAAGAAGTCCGGGAGCACGAGAGTGAGGCAAGGCCTTCCTGGAAGGAGACAGCCAGGGCAGCTTGACCAGCCTGGATAAACCAGGAGGGAACGGCGGAGCCACCTCAACCAGCCCGAGAAACTCAGGTGGAAGCAGCAAGGCTTACTCACTCTTCCAGGAGGTTCCATGGAGAAGACATAGAGAGAAAGCGATCCTGTCCAAATCGTTTGAGGACCATGCTGAAATTGAGCTGCTTAGGTCAACTAGGACCCGCAAAAGTCCTACCTACGTGCGTGACTATGTTACGCACGTTGGATGAAACCAAAGGGGGAGGGGTGTTGTGTATAGAACTTGGTAGACTCCAAATATCTTAAACTGATTGGCCAAATAGGTTCTCGGATTGATCAGTTAAGCACCATTCCCATTGGCCTGCCTGACGGCAGGAACACTTGAATTGTCATTGGCCACAAGCCGTGAGTAAGCCGTTATAAGAAGGGCTGCCGCGGCTTGGGTAAATGTTCCGTTACAAGTCACTATACTGTTTTAATAAAAAGCTGTTTGTTGGAACCCAGTCTCGTGCACCTTATTTCCAAATGGAACAGAAGGGCCAGAAAGAAAAAGAAATAAAGGAGGGAGGGAGGGAGGGAAGAGAAAGATAATAATATATATTCTAGTCCAATCACCTGCTCCAGCAGGGTTAGAAGGGAGTGTGTGTGTGTGTGTGTGTGTGTGTGTGAGTGTGCGTGTGTGTGTGTGTTCTCCTTGTAATTTACCAGTACATTTTGGTTTTGCCTTCTTCAGAATTGGCACTGTAATACATTGAAGAAAAGTAATTTTAGGGTGGATATCTGGTCCAATGGATCCTGTTTAAAGCCTCAACAAAATGTAAGAGCTTCCTGATAGTCTTGACCATGTTTCGTCCACTAAACCTTTAATAGAAGCCAAAGAAGTTTCAATGTGGAAAAGAACCTCAGTCTAAACTAGGCCTCATTTCAATCAGATGCATCATTTCTCTCTCTCTCCCTCCCTCCCTCCCAGACTGGCTTTGCTCTACTTTCCCAATGGATCTGCGGAGCTGGCGCTTCGAACATGGATAGATAGATGAATGGATGGATAGAGAGAGAGACAGACAGAGAGAGACAGGTAGGTAGGGAGATAGATTGGTAGATAGATAGATAGATAGATAGATAGATAGATAGATAGATAGATAGATAGATAAGCAGGCAGGCAGATCTTTTGGATGGATGTATCGATAAGTAGGTAGGTAGGTAGATTGGTAGATAGGTAGGTAGATCTATATTGGTAGGTAGGTAGACAGAAAGACAGGTAGGCAGGCAGGTAGGTAGAAAAGTAGGCAGGAAGGCAGGCACACAGACAGACATTTTGATTGGATGTATGGATAGATAGGTAGATAGATAGGAAGATAGAAAGGCATGCAGACAGGCAGGCAGGCAGACTTTTTGGATGGATGGATGGATGGATGGATGGATGGATGGATGGATGGATGGATGGATGCACAGAAAGAATACAACAGGCACTTTGAGAAAGTAGAGCAAAGCCAGAGTGGGAAGTAAAGTCTGCACAAGTTGCCAAGGTTGAGAAAAACGGGATGAATATATCAACCCAGCCATTCTGGTTTAGACTTTAGCATGCTGTTTGATTCCAGCTGAGTCAATGAATAAACCATGGCTAAGATCCTCCTGCTCCTTAATGCAGCTCCCCCTCTGCCCCTTCTGCAGCCCCCTGCAGCTGTCCCTCTGCCCCTTCTGCAACCCCCTGCAGCTCCCTCTCTGCCCCTTCTCCATCCCCCTGCAGCTCCCCCTCTGCCCCTTCTGAAACCCCCTGCAGCTGCCCCTCTGCCCCTTCTCCAGCCCCCTGCAGCTCTCCTGTTAGGAATATAAGTCACCTAACAGGTATTTGAGTTAGAAATACATAAACCAGGATAGACATTTTAATACTGTCTCTTTAAGGGAATGCAAGAGCATTCAATTGGATGTAGTTTCTCAAATGGCCATAAGATGGAGTCAGAAACCTGGATTGTCTTAGTCTGAGTCTCAGAAGAGAGTGTATCTTTATTTCCTTCTGTTGGAAAGTATTGCTATTGCTCCATTTTTTTCTAATTGACTGATATTACTGGATTTCATGTAAGTCTGATACTGAACCTTTTTTGACACTGGAATTTGATATTTGGATTATCCCTGGATTGAAAACTGA
>BLBF01000037.1:10473994-10495485 GCA_015471245.1 Laticauda colubrina
TAGATAGATAGATAGATAGATAGATAGATAGATAGATAGATATAGAGATAGATAGATAGATATAGATATAGATATATATGTTTTCTTAAGTTTTCTCAGTTACTTACATGTATGCTGTTCAGCTTTGTTCGGGTATTTTCCCACGTCCTTGTAGTTGTGCTTTTAAAGTTGTAGCAACGTTTCGGCAGAATCTCATCTGCCATCATCAGGCTTCTGTATTGTGTTCGTCTGTGAATCAGATTCTTGCAGTTGTTTCAGTTTTAGCGGTTGGTGTTTGTTTTCAGTGGTTGGTGTGTGTTTTCAGCGGTTGGTGAGTGTTTTCTTCTGGTATATGATGTACATGTGAAACAAGAAGATCTGCTTGTAAGTTTCGATGTGGTTTCATTATTCACTCAAGTCCCGATAAAAGAAACACTTGAAATCATCAAAAATAAATACCAACCAGCTAAACACCTCATGGAACTAACAGAACACTGCTTAAACCAACACATATTTCATATACAAAGAACAAAGATACAAGCAAATTGAAGGAGCCCCTATGGGATCACCACTGTCACCCGTCATTGCAAACCTGTTCATGGAATAATTCAAATCTAGAGCCCTGGCTAATGCCACCCACAAACCCAAACTATGGTTAAGATACATCAATGACACATTTGTGATTTGGCCCCATGGAAAAGAAAACCTAAACAATTTCCTAACATACCTAAACAGCACACACCCCAAAATCAAGTTCACCATGGAAACAGAAACAAACAACTACCATTCCTAGATGTACTAATCTACAAAAAAATAGATGGCACACTGGGACACACCATATACCAGAAGAAAACACACATCAACCGCTACCTCCACGCCCAATCCCACCACCGCCCAGCACAGATAAACTCCATGGCCAAAATGCTAATTGCCAGAACCAAACGCCTGGCAAGACAAGACACACATAAAAATTGAACCATGCACCCTGACTAAAGTACTGACAGCCACAGCTTCCACAAAAACAAAATCACCAGCTTGAACCACAAAAACACACCAAGACATAATAGAGACCTAGAAGATCAACAGACCTATGGAACAGCTGTCCTGCCCTACATAAGAGGTACCACAGATAAAATCAGTAAGATACTACACAGGCATCACATCAAGACTGCCTTCAAAACAGACAAAAAATAGCAGCCATCCTTAAAAACCCCAAAGACAAAATTGACCTGGAAAACCAAGGCATATACGAAGTTCCCTGTGCATCATGCCCGGCCACATACATTGGACAGACCAATAGAAGAATAAGTACCCGCCTGGATGAACACAAAAATGCAGTAAAAAAGCTGGAACAGACCTCCTCACTAGTCCAACACATGAAAACCACAGGTCACAACATCAACTTCAATGGCACTAAGACCCTAGCCACTATAGAAAACCCCAGCCACAGAATCATCAGAGAAGCCATAGAGATTGAAAAAAGACCTGAAAGCATGAATAGAAGGGATGATTCCAGCAGGCTGTCAATCTTTTGGAAGCCTGCACTCTCAAATAAAAAAATCTCCACACCACAAGCCAGGCAAACACCTGAGCACATAAGACTCCCTCTGATGCCTCCAGCTCAAACACCCCCCCACCAGGCACCCAGGTGAAACCTAGCTTCCTAATGGATAACAGCCGTCCTTTCACATGAAGTCAAGCTGCACTGAAAGCCTCCAACACAGGAACAGAGTGTTGCCAGCCAATCAAAGCCACAAAACAGACAGAAGAAACCAGAAACACCAATCAATCAAACTCCAAGTCCAATAAAAACAGACCTAGACTCCCAACCAATCAGGATAGGCCAGCGTCAAATTTAAAACCAATTTGTGTGTGTGTGTGTGTGTGTGTGTGAGTGTTTGTAGATTTTCACGGGTACCGATATGCATGTGTTGGCGTGTTTGAGTCTTTTCCAGTGTAAGATTGAGAGCATCTTGGTGACATTTTGACGAGGCCCGACTTGCCATCTTTTGCTTTGTGCTTGTGCGAGCAAATATCTCAGCTTCACATGTTCTTACAAAAAAGCCAGCCAATCTGCAAACATCAACTCCATCAACCAATCAAGAAATGACAACACAACCTTCCCACCAGCATATATAGGGAGACGGCAGTTCCGATCACGCTTTGCTGGTGCACAAGCACCAGTCTGAAGATGGCAAGAAGGGACCTCGTCCCATTGAAACATTGCCAAGATGCTCTCAATCTTAAGGTCCTGTCACATTGGCAGACGGATGCAAAGCGTATGTAGAAAGGACACAGCGGACGAGAAAATGTTCCATCCATTGTTATCTTCTCTCAAAAGTGCCCCGAATTTGCATAAGCAGAGTGGACAACAATGGAAAAGAACAGACGGGGTGAGGACGTAACCAGGATGGAAAGCGGATGCTCCATGGAAGCCTAGCGGATGGAAGCGGATGGAAGCGGATGGCACATCCGCAGGGCTTCCGGGGGAGCACAGTGAAGCAGACGCGCAGCAGAAGGAACGGATGCAGAGCGGATGCCAAGCGGATGAAGCGGATGCAGAGCGGAAGCCTAGCAGATGCCTAGCAGATGCCTAGCGGATGCAAAGCATTCACTGCACATGTGGGGAGGATGCATTGCATCAGCCCCACGGATATAAAAGGATGCAGCTCGCAAGCAGGTCACCATTCAGAGGAAAGACCTGCTGCCAGACACATCTCCAGCCAACAACCATGGGGAAGAAGAGGAAGCCTGTGCCATCTTCTGCCAGCCCTAGCAAGAAGGACAGGGCTACCATCCCACCCCCTCGCCCTGACTCTGCTTCTGCTGGGGCTTCTGCTGCTGGGGCTGACTCTGCTGGGGCTGGGGCTTCTGCTGGTGCTGCTCCTGGTGCTGGGGGTTCTGCTGGTGCTTACTCTGCTGGCGCTGCTCCTGGTGCTGGTGCTTCTTCTGGTGCTTACTCTGCTGGTGCTGCTCCTGGTGCTGGTGCTTCTGCTGGTGCTTACTCTGCTGGCACTGCTCCTGGTCCTGCTGGTGCTCCTGGTGCTCCTGGTCCTGCTGGTTCTGCTGGTGCTCTTGGTCCTGCTGGTGCTGCTGGTGCTGCTGGTGCTGCTGGTGTTTACTCTGCTGCTGGTGCTTCTGCTCCTGCTGGTCCTGCTGGTGCTCCTGGCGCTTACTATGCTGCTGCTGATACTGGTCCTGCTAGTGCTGCTGGTGCTGCTGGTGCTGCTGGTCCTGCTGGTCCTGCTTTTGCTGCTCATCCTCTTCTGGTGCTCCTGGTGCTGCTGGTGCTGCTGTTGTTGCTGCTGCTGCTGGTGGTGTGGTGGAGCAACTCCTACAACCTCGAAGCCCCTCTAATGAGGGCCCAGATGGCCCTGCCAGAGGGAGGAAGAGGCATAGACGTGAACGAGAACGGGAGAGGAGGCAGTACTCCATCGAAGAGGAATATGAGGATGAGGTGCTGGAATGGCTGAGGGAGAATGAGTATCTTCGGCGGAAGGGACACAGGCTCTATCGAGACACCAAAAGGAAGCATGCTGCTTGGAGAGAGAAGGCAGAGAGCCTGGGCTACACTTCGGAGGTGCTCCTCAGCTGGTGGAAGCACATGCACACCTGGTACGGGAAGCTGCACCTGAAGAAGTCTGGCCAGGCCACGGTCAAGCTCACCGACCGAGAGACCTACGTGATGGCAAAGTGCAGCTTCTTGGAGGGTGAGATCCGCCACCAAGGAGCAGCCCCTCTGACAACCCTCTCTCTCAGGCAGCCTGCAGAGAGCCAGTCCTCTTCTGGCCAAGAGTCAGCTCCTGTGTCCAGGAAGGTATCTGTGGAGCGTCCCACGACAGAGACCCCCCCCCAACAGCTGCACTACCCATGGTGGAGCGCATGGAGGACTCCCGGATGCAGGGGGAGCAGGGAGAGGGCACTTCCAACAGAGACCAACCCACATCCACCCCCAGCTCCACCTCCACAGAAAGCAGGCAGAGAGGCAGACCGGAGGGGCAGAGCCACACTGTCCTGCTGGAGATCAGGGACACCATCAGAAGCAGCGTAGATCTCCTCTCTCAGTTGGTACACTGACGTCCCATCCTCCAACCGCAAGCCCTCCCTCACCTACGTCAACCAGACCCTCATGAACATGTCGGAATCACAGTACCAGGTGATAAAGGACAGGATCACCAGTCTTCTTCACAACCCTCCAGACCCAGCTGAACCTGCTCCCACCCAGTCCAGGCCTGCTCCTCCACCCCAGGTGATGTCACTGCCCTTCCAAGGCTTTCCACAGGCCCTCCCCTACCAATGCTACGGCTACCAGGAGCTCCAGCAGCACAGGCAGCCCTTCCCAGTCTAGGCACAGGTACATCGTACGCCACCAGTGCCACCGATGCCACTGATGCCACCGATGCCACTGATGCCACCGATGCCTCAGATGCCACCCACGCCACAGATGCCTCCCATGCCACAGATGCCACCCACGCCTCACCTCACTCAGCTGCAGACCAGACAGCCCCACTACACTCCTCCTTCCTCCACCCCACAGCCAAGCCCAGCTCAGAACATCTGTCATCGGTATTGGGGCTGACACCCCATGTCCTGGAGGAAGGGGCTCTCAACATCACAGGACTGAGCCAGCTCTTTGAGAGCTTCCTCCACACACCATTCCCTGTTGTCCTCTTGGGGCCAGCCACCCCAATGATGCCTCAGACCAGCACTCCAGCAGCAGCCACTCCACAGCACCTGGACCCTTCACCCCTGAGACTGGGCATGCCTCAGAGTGACTAAGAAGAGTGCCAGAGACTGGGTTGCTACCTGATGACTTTATCTTTGCTTGGGACACTTGGGTCATTTTCTTTAACAGTTTGTTATTAAAAAAGTTTGTCTTTGCTTCACACACTTGCTTCATTTATTTTTGTAAATAAAGTCTTGGTGGAAACTTTTAGAAATGGTTTAAGCCTTTGCATGCTTGTGGGATGGGTAAGGATAGCAGTGGGATGGGAAGTGATACCTTTGGGATGAGTAATAGCTGTGGGATGGGCAGGGATACCTTTGGGATGGGTAATAGCTGTGGGAGGGCAGGGATACCTTTGGGATGGGTAATAGCTGTGGGATGGGTTAGGATACCTGTGGGATGGGTAAGGACAGCAGTGGGATAGATAAGCCTCCAGTGCAAGCATAGTGGGACTGTATGGTCCACCATCCCAGCTGCCACACATATGGCCCTTTATTATCAATAACAATTTAATCATTCATCCACACATTTCAACATAAACAGAACTCTTTATTAAATGCCCTGGTCATTGTAGGGCCACTCAACATACATGGCACAATCTCATCCGTGTGATGAGACAGGCTGAAGGAAGCATCCATTAAGCATCTACCATCCTGTCTTGCCACTCCACTGCTCCAGCTGGGGAGTTGCACCAGTGTTTCAGGAGGTTGCGCTGCTTCTTCCCTTCATGCGAAGCTCTGTTGGGGCCTTGCACATCCTCAGTATCTATCAGGTTTCACCCTTGCCTCCATTCACCAGGCTCCATGTCCCCATTGCCTTGTTGGAGGTCCACGAGCCTGTTCTGCAACACTGGGTAGCGGGTGTGTTTGAGATTGTGCAGGATGCAGCAAGCTTCCACGATCCTCCTCACAGTCTCTGGGTGATGCTGTATGGTGGTGAGAAGTACCTGGAACCTGTTGGCCAGGATGCCAAACGCGTTCTCCACCCCCCGTCTTGCCCTGGACAGCATGTAGTTGAAGATCCTCTCTTCACGGGTGAGGTATCTGGAAGTGTAGGGCTTCATGAGGTAGGTTCTGAGGGAGAAGGCGTCATCCCCCATGATGAAGTAGGGCACATCTTGTGTGTTGTTGGGCAGAGGGTCTGGATCTGGGAAGCCCATGATGAGGTTGCGTTCCAGCCCCTCCTTGAGGTGACTGGCGTTGTATACCAGGGCATCTGAAGCTGACCCGTTGCCTGAAACATCAGTGTACCTGAACTTGTAGTCAGCATCGACCATGGCGAAGAGGATGATGCTGAAAAAGCCCTTGTAGTTGAAATAAGTGGACCCTGACTTGGCTGGAGCTTTGCAGGCCACGTGCTTCCCATCTATAGCTCCAATGGTGTGGGGGAAGTTCCATTTCTGATACCATTGCTCTGCAACTTTCTTCCAGCCTTCTTCAGTGTAGGGGCACTGGAGGAGCTCCTCCAGGTATTCTTCGATGATGGCCTGCACCACTTCTCTGACCACAATGCTGATGGTGTTTTGTGGCACCCTCCAGCCGTACTACAATCTCCTGTACATGGTCCCTGAGGCCAGGTGGCGCAGAATCTGCGCCACCTTGAGCCCAGGGTCCAGGCTGGGCCGGAAGTTGGTGCTCTGCTTGGTCAACCTGGGTCTCAGCCGCTCCGTAACTTCGTGAAACATGGCTGGAGGCATCCTCATGAAGTTCTGGAATGCCTGAGGGTCTTCGTTCCTCAGCTCCACCATCAGCTTGTTATACAATCCATACTCTGCTCTTCTGGCGATCCATCTTCAGACCCAGACACTTCTTGGATGCCTCCTTTTCTTCCCGTAGAACAGGTGAAAGAGCCTGTAGATGGCTTTGCACTGTTGTAGAACGATGGTGGCTTCCAAAAGGAGTGTTTGATGATCCATCGTGGAGATGACTGGATGCTGTGGAAGAGCAAGAGCAAGAGCAAGGCTGAAGAGGTCTGCACAGCAGGACTGCTGGACTGAAGGTGAGATCCAAGTGAGTTCCTCCCCCTTTTTATAGGAAATATAGGTTTACTGCTCGGTGTCCTTTTACATCCTCTAGGCATTCTGCAGACATCCTAAATATCCGAGATACGTCCCCTATACGAACGTTTTTTCCGTTTTAATGCTTTGTATGCGAGCTGCATCCACTTTCATCCTTTCTCCGTCCATGCTACAAATGCTTTGTGTCCGTTCTGCGTCCCTTTTGCTTCCTCCCCGTGTCCATTTTCTGCTGGAGCGGATTTGAGTTGCACAGATGTGCAGAGGATGCCTAGCAGATATAGCGGACGTGTAACGGATGACGACAGATGTAGAACGGATGTTCCCTGTATGCGTTGCGGATGCAGAACGGACGCGTTGGTTACAATTTCTGCTCAAAAAGTTTTGTGCAGCTCAAAACTTTTTGAGCGGATGAAATGTCAGTCGATGGATGCTGGATGGATGGAGAGGATGAAAAACGGATGCAGTGAGTACAGAACGGAAGCATCGCATTAACCAATGGATGGCAAGTTTTTCTCTCTGTTTTACATCCTCTTTCCATCTGTTGGTGCTGTGTGACAGTGGCTTTAGATGGGAAAAGACCTGAAGACGCCAAGACCTGCATATAGGTTGGTCTATCACTTAATGTTTACTGAGCAGTTTACTGCACTTCTAATGTGTTGTATCTTTTCCTGCTCTACTTTGTCTCCTTTACCATACAGAATAGTGGTGGCTCCAATGCATTAAACATGCACAATATTGAATTGGAGCCTTTCAAGCTAAAGTATGTAGTCTTGTAATCACAAAATGGCTTAGTCTTAAGGGTACTTCAATAGCTGTTATGACCCAGGGTTGGTGTGCAAGCAACCCATGCAAGCAACCTGTGGAAGCTTGACAATTTTTATTCAACTACCATCCCCCACAATCCTCACAATCATGCAATTCCTGGTCCGTTCTCCAAAGTCTCTGCAACCAGGTTATCCTTACAGTCCAAAAGCAAGGCACTAACACGCATGCTTGCGCATACTTTATGCAACTTCCTGACAGTGAAAGTCCACAGGAGCTCTGGGGGCAAGCCAGGCAAAGGTCATGATGAATGTCAAAACAAAGGATCAAAGCTCAGTCCACACCAGCAAGGATTCTGGAACAAAGTTCTTCTAGGAGCCATGGAGAGCTGCAAAATTTAACACTTGTTCCTGACAAATGTCTCTCCCCACTGTTACTCTCCAGATTATCTTCATCAGAAGGGGCAGAGTGCCCTTCTGTACTCCCTAGTAGTCAGTACTCTCAGAGTACTCTTGAGTAGTCAGGTCGCCCTGTGCTGACTCTGTCTCCTTTCCATTCTCTAAACTCATGGATCTGGTGGGGAAAGCATTTGCTTTTCTCTGGGGCTCCATCCCTCCTCTGTTCTGCTGACTGCCTTTTCCATCTCCTCCCTCCTTCTTCTGTCAGCTTGCACCCTCTCTTCCTTCCTTCCTACTCTTTCAAAGCCCATGACCGCCTAGCCTTCATTCCCAAGTTGTTCCTCATGGGCCATAGGGACTGCACTCTCCCCCTCCATTAGCTGGGGTCCATCTCCTCCTCCTCCTCAGACCCCGACTCCAACAGAGCCATGATAGTAGCTTTTGCTTTTGGCAGGGGGGGAGATAATCATACTTGAAACAGGCTGTGAAGCACACATTAAAGGCTTGTTAATAGAAAAAAAGCAATCACAGAAAACTGGCATTCACAATAAATGTTTTGGCAAACCCCAGTCTCAGCCAACTTATTGTTGAGCTATGTGCCCCAGTTTTATATAATTTTCAAAAGAGTTTATTTTGTATGGATTGACCTTCAGTCTCTGTTTGGAAAGTAGAGAGCTGAGGTGGCCTCCCCCTAGTGTGCAGAACGAGTGCAGGACCAACGAAGAAGGGTAGTATTTCACCAGCTCCAAGACCAGCAAAGTAAATATTCTAGCTCAGGGGACTCCAATCTTGGCAACTTGAAGACTTGTGGACCTCAACTCCCAGAATTCCTCAGCCAGAAAAGCTGGCTGAGGAATTCTGGGAATTGAAGTCCACAAGTCTTAAAGTTGCCAAGGTTGGAGACTCCTCTTCTAGCTGACAGCATTATATAAGTTAAAAGCTGAGAAAATGAATGAAGCCCAAAGCTGAGTTGGCTTTCTTACTCCAAAGAACTATGACAGACAAAGAATTTAATGAGGTGATAAAAATCAACTGTCAGAAAAATCATCACATCACTAAACTACCCTCAGAATTTTCATAAATGGGGGCAAACGTGCAATATAGTATATTGTGTGTAATAAACCCAGAAATATAAAAAAGCCACTGAATCTGCGAAGTGCTTTGCACCTACCTGATTTGATTTGCTGCTTTGAAATAAGTATCTATTTCAGTTTGACAAATCAGGTTCACTAGGTGTACACCAAACCTTCACTAAACTGAAGTGCCCACACACATATAATTGGTGGGAGAACTATCTTCTAAATGTCCCCAAACATTTTTTGGTAAGAGTGAGAGTCTTCCGAGGAATTAAAATGGAGAACACCATAATTGCCTATAAAAAAAGGCATTTCTTTCCAATGCATGGATGTTAGAATGAAGTATCATTTAATAGGGGATGATATCAGTTACATAAATAGCATATTCTTATGGTGCATTTTCTTATATTGTAGATGATTTAAAAAACAAAACCCTTTGTGTGAATGCTATAAAGAAAACAATCACAAATTTATTCCTCCCTCCCTTTATTTAGATACAAATCATTATGGAGATTATATATTTTTAATTTGAAAATTCCATGTTGTCAAAATGATTCTCAAGTGTCCATAACTGAATTCTTTACAATTTGGAAGAATTGGTATAAATGGAAGAATTGGTATAAAAAACAGAACCAAGAAGGGAGACAAAAATGTTAATTGAAACAACCCTTAAGAAAATAAAATAAAATTTTGTAAACTATATAAAGATATAAGAATAGTAATTAGAGCTAAAGTTATTTAATAGTAGATAAATGCAATATAATGTATTATGATATTTAAATCAAAATCTTGTATAGATGCCAAGAACGTTGTTGATACCATGATGTTTTACGATGTAAAAAAAAAGAAAATTAATAAAAAATATTTAATAAAAAAAAGAAACTACTTTTTTGAATGAATCATGAATGTGAGGTATTAAATGGGCAGGGAAGGGACTTCGATCATGCAGTTGTAGCTGCCATCTTGATTTTTCTGAGCCATTCACCTAATCATTTCCCAAGCTATCAGCATATCATTGCTATGCCAATATTTTCATGTAGTAGTGAACTATTGTGTCTGAAGTTTTCAAAAAGCATTTTTTAAAAATATTAGAATATAATTTCTGACTGGCTCAAGGTTGACTCAGCCTTCTGACTTCCGGTTTGATCCTCATCGGTTGTCGGTATGGAATCTGCGATCGTGCACAGTTTTGCCCGAGCTCACTTGCTGGAGGGTCCCAATCGGGACCAGAGTCACTCTGGTGAGGTGGTGGAGAAGGAGGAAATTGCTTGGAGGATTGAGGAGAGCTGCAACTCCCCTCCCTGACAGGAAAATCCCTCCCAAAGGCAAGCTGCAGCGATGGTCTTAAAATGGCCACCATGAAGACGAAGAACATTCTGGGAAACTAAGTTTTGTGCTGGAGAGAGAAGTAGTGAGCAGAGTGTGAAACAGGCAAAGGACATCACTTTTGAGGTACCCCGGTATCAAATTAAAGGGCTATTTTGGAGGAAAGTGTGTGGAAGCAGTGACCAGAGAATGTGAGAAAGAAAATGGGTTTTTAAGGCCATGTCACACTGCCCAACGGATGCAAAAAGGACACAACGGATGAGCAAAATGTTCCATCCATTGTTATCTGCTCTCAAAAGGGGCAAAAATTTGCATAAGCAGAGCGGATAACACGGAAAGGAACGGACGTGGGGAGGACGCAGAGTGGATGTATAGTGGATGCAGAGCGGATGTATAGAGGATGCGTAGATGATGCATAAAGGATGCGTAGAGGATGCGTAGAGGACGCAGAGCGGATGTGTAGAGGATGCAGAGCGGATGCAGAGCGGATGCGTAGAGGATGCGTAGAGGATGCAGAGTGGATGCGTAGAGGATGCAGAGTGGATGCAGAGCGGATGCAGAGCGGATGAGCTGCATCCACTTTCATCCTTTCTCCATCCGTGCTACTAACGCTGCGTATCCGTTCTGCTTCCTCCCTGCGTCCGTTTACCGCTGGAACAGATTTTAGTTGTGCGGATGCACAGCGGATGCCTAGCGGATATAGCAGATGCGTAATGGATGCAGAAGGGATGTCCCCCATATGCCTAGAGGTTGCAGAATGGATGCATTGGATACATTTTCTGCTCAAAAGTTTTGGGCAGCTCAAAACTTTCTGAGCGGATGAAACGTCAATAAACGGATGCTGGACGGATAGAGAGGAAGCAAAACGGAGGCAGTGAGTACATCGCGCTAACCAACGGATGGCAAGTTTTTTTGTCCATTTTACATCCTCTTTGCATCCGTTGGTGCAGTGTGACATGGGCTTTACATTTGGACTTGATTATTCTATTGGACTAATCTGGAGGAGAAATTTAAAGGAAAATACATTAACCACAACAAAGGTTTAAAAATTAAACTGGACAGATATTGAATTGTGGGCATTTTAAGGGCATAACTGAATGCTGGAAGTGAGTGTGCTGAAAAGAATAGCTAATGATTGATATTAGCGAATTTAATAAAAATATTATATTCAACAAAGAAAGTTAAAAAGAAAAAGACTCAAGAGTGCCACCTGATGGTACAAGAAAGCTCTAATATGTTTTAAAATGAATGTCTGGTCTTTTTGAGATTTTGGAACTTGAAAGAAAATAAAAGGAACTTTACTATTGTCAGTAATTTGGGAAACAGTTGAGAGGCCGATTACGGGATTCTGAATAAAGACTCAAGAGTGTGAATTGT
This sequence comes from Laticauda colubrina, assembly GCA_015471245.1. Lineage (NCBI taxonomy): Eukaryota > Metazoa > Chordata > Lepidosauria > Squamata > Elapidae > Laticauda > Laticauda colubrina. The sequence goes on from BLBF01000037.1 coordinate 10,485,656, forward strand.
TGAAAATAAACTCAAAAGATATTGACTGAAATAATATACTGGACTCTATAATTGAATATATCTATGAAAGAAGAGGTTTTCAGCTATTAAGGAAGAGGAAAGAAAAAGAAAAAAGGAGAAGATATAATGGAGGAGCTACTTATTGATATAAGACTGGACTCACAAGATATAAGATCGGATATACAAGATACACAGGACATGATAAAAATCAAATTTTAAATGTGTAATTATGTACTACAGAAATTAGAAATGGTGACTCAGCATACACAAGAACATAATAAAACAGAGGGAGAGGAGTTTTATAAAGAAGAAGCCAACTTAGAAGGACAAAATGAACAATTATTTAAGTGGGAGGGAGGGAGGAAAGGAATTAGAATTAAAATTTGTGGTCTGATGGGATGATAAAAGGGAAAATGGTTAGGAAAATGGCTAAAGAGAGAAGGAAAAAGCAGAAAAAGGAAGTGCAAAAGAGGGAGAGAGAAAAATTTAATAACTGGAATGAGAAAAGGAGAGGAATAAGAAGGGGAAAAAGGAATTAAGAGAAAGGATCAGAAAATAAAGAGGAACAGGAAACAAACAAGGATGAAAAGAAGATACACTGTTCAAAGAGTGAGAGATAATAGGTGAAAAAAAAAATGCATAAGGAAGGGGATTCCACAAGGTAATGTGTTGGGATGTATAAGAACATATTGAAAATAGCATTTTGTAATGTATAGATGATTTATAGAGAAAATATGTGAGGTGGCACTGATGAAAAGACCACCAAAAGATTCGTTGATCCAAGGAAAACAAGGGTTTATTACGCGTTTGCAAAAGTGGGTCCCCTCAGGCATTGAAGGAACCCAGAACAAAATTCAGGCAGCACTTTTATACCCTAATTGTCTGCCCTCTCGTACGAGGGCTTGGCTCACATTCTTCCTGTTTTCAAATTGACACATATACATTTCGAAGGTTTATGTGTTTCCCTATCTGGCAAAAGCAGTTACACAGTTTCTGACACATCAGCACTTTATTACAATTCCCCATTGTTGTTCTATCCTCATCCTGTTTTTTTCTCTCTTGTGCACAAACTGGAACACTTCCTTATCTAGCAGAGCTACTGAGTTTGAGTCACTTCCTTATCTATTTTAGTGGGCCATCCAACATGATTTCGGTTCTGCTCACAAATATAATGCGGAATCTGAGAAAAATATATATATTTGTGTTTTTATACTAGATAGGGAGATTGATATTAAGGAAGAATGAAGGTGGTTAGCTTGAATTATTAACTAGAGGGGACAATTATATTTACAGATAAGGACTGATAAAAAGACAAATGTGACAGAAAAAAATAAAATGAAAAATGACAATAGAAAGGAGATGAGAATTTTAGATAACATTGAAAAATAAGATATGAGAATATACTAAGCAAAATGAAAGGAGATATATTAGGATTTGGAATTGAATAAATGAACATAGAATTGAGATGAGAATTTTAGATAATATTGTAAAATAAGATAAGAGAACATTAATTGGGACTGGATAAAATAAGCTTAATATTTAATAAGGATAAAGATGACATAATATGAAACTGAACAAATAAAATGAATAGGTAACTATGGTTATATGGGTCTGTACTGAGATGTGAAACCTGGAATCATACTGCTTGCCAAATAAGAATTTTTTATTAAAAAAATAAAAAAAATAAAATGAAAACAGGGAGAAAATTGAACAATGGAATTACTAAGGTATGGTGGTAGGCATTTGGAAAGAATAAGGTTAAAAAGAAATAGTGAAGAAATATGAATTAATATGAATATATGCAATGAGAGATGTATGATATGTTGATGCCACACTGTTAATGTATTGTTGTTATATGTAGATTGAAATAAAAAATTATTGGGTTGACTCAGCCTTCCATCCTTCCATAGTCAGTAAAATGATGGTTGGGGGAAAAGTGCTGACATTATAAACTGTTTAGAGATGGCTATAAAGCACTCTGAAGCAGAAAATAAGTCTAAGTGCTATTGCTATTTCTTAATTCCAGATTCCATTATTGTGTTTTGCCCATTAGCTACATTGACAGATTAATTCATATTTGAAGCTCTGGAAGCATTTTCTCCCTCTTCTCAATATCCCTCCAAAAGATTGGAAACTGAAGGGACAGAGGATGGGAGGAATTACAAAAAATGGCATAGACGTCTATTTGAACTAGGAGCTTTTTGTTGTTAGCTCCTCTGTAGTTTTCCATGCCCTATAAATCTTCTTTAAATGCTCTTCAAGTGACCTCCTGGAGCAGCTTAGGTAGTGGGGTGAATGGTGGTAGCTATAGTTAGGCAGAGGAGATGAAAGGAAAATATTTTTCCCACAAATTTCCTTCATTTTTCTTATTTTAGAAACCAAGCTGATTTATGCCATTCTAACGAACTGCTGTACATTTTGTACTGCTAAGAAGTATTATTGGATCTGTTTATAGCCACTCATTTATTTTCTCCAATCCTAAAGGAGGAAATAGGACAAAAAAAGAAACACTTTTAAAAGGTAGATTTTTTTTTTTTATAAACCCCGTGAACAATATTTGCAAGAATAATGGATTGCAATTAGGAATAAATATATTATAATAGATAATATTACTATTATATAGTAATTTGCTATAGTCTAATCTACTCATAGAGATGAGATGTAGATAAAATTTGAAAGAAACTATGATTACCATTTAAACTCTTTGGAAAAACAAAGGCCAGTATAATAAACAGTACTACATTTTCCATTTGATTTAATCCAGTACAAAACTCTGATCTATTCATGATTGTAATCTTATGGGTGACATATGTGAAAAACTTTGAGGCACCTAAAATATGCTGTAAAATGTTAATGCAATTCCCTTGTACTTCATACATCCAAAATTATCACTGGGTTTTGCAAAAAATCAAATTTCATTATGAATTTAGAAACTAAGGTGGGGGGGCAGGGCAAGATCTGGAGAAATCAATATATGTCAAGACAGTTTGTCTTAAGCCCATGTCACACTGCACCAATGGATGGAAAGAGGATATAAATGGAGATAAACACTTGCCATCCGTTGGTTAATGCGATACATCCGTTCTGTACTCACCGCATACGTTTTTCATACTCTCTATCCGTCCAGCATCCGTCGACTGACATTTAATCCGCTCAAAAAGTTTTGAGCTGCACAAAACTTTTGAGCAGATGAAGTATCCAACGCGTCCGTTCTACATCCACTACGCATACGCGGAACATCCGTTATACGTCCGTTGTCATCTATTATGCATCCGCTATATCCACTAGGCATCCGCTGCGCATCCGCACAACTCACATCCGCTCCAGTGGAAAATGGACACAGGGAAGAAGTGAAACAGACGCGGAACGGAAACACAGTGTTAGTAGCACGGACATAGAAAGGATGAAAGCGGATGCAGCTCAGATATAAAGCATTAAAATGGAAAAAACGTTCGTATAGGGGACGTATCTCGGATATTTAGGATGTCTGGAGGATGTCTAGAGGATGTGGAAGGACACCTAGCAGAAAACCAATATTTCCTATAAAAAGGGGGAGGAAATCACCTGGATCTCACTTTCAGTCCAGCAGCCCTGGTGTGCAGACCTCTTCAGCCTTGCTCTTGCTCTTTCACAGCATCCAGTCACCTCCACCATGGATCGTGGCACACTCCTTTTGGTATCCGCCATCATTCTACAACAGTACGAAGCCCTCTACTGGCTCTTTCACCTGTTCTACGTAAGGAAAAGGAGGCGTCCAAGAAGTGTGTGGGTCCGAAGATGGATCACGAGAAGAGCCGAGTATGGACTGTATGACAAGCTGATGGTGGAGCTTCATGAGGATGCCACCAACCATGTTTGATGAAGTTCTGGAGTGGCTGAGACCCAGGTTGACCAAGGCAAACACCAACTTCCAGCCCAGCCTGGACCCTGGGCTGAAGGTGGCACCGACTCTGCGCCACCTGGCCTCCGGGACCATGTACAGGAACATGCAGTATGCCTGGAGGGTGCCACACAACATCATCAGCATTGTGGTCAGAGAGGTGGTGCAGGCCATCATTGAAGAATACCTGGAGGAGCTCCTCCAGTGCCCCTCCACTGAAGAAGGCTGGAAGAAAGTTTCAGAGCAGTGGTATCAGAAGTGGAACTTCCCTCACACCGTTGGAGCCATAGATGGGAAGCACGTGGCCTGCAAAGCTCCATCCAACTCAGGGTCCAATTATTTCAACTCCAAGGGCTTCTTCAGCATCATCCTCTTTGCCATGGTCGATGCTGACTACAAGTTCATGTACATCGATGCTTCAGGCAACGGGTCAGCTTCAGATGCCCAGGTATACAATGCCAGTGACCTCAAGGAGGGGCTGGAATGCAACCTCATCATGGGCCTCCCAGATCCAGACCCCCTGCCCAATGACAGACAAGATGTGCCCTACTTCATCGTGGGGGATGACGCCTTCTCCCTCAGAACCTACCTCATGAAGCACTACACTTCAAGATACCTCACCTGTGAAGAGAGGATCTTCAACTACAGGCTGTCCAGGGCAAGGTGGGTGGTGGAGAACGTCTTTGGCATCCTGGCCAACAGGTTTCAGATACTTCTCACCACTATGCAGCATCGCCCAGAGACCGTGAGGAACATCGTGGAAGCTTGCTGCAACCTGCACAATCTCATGCGCACCCGCTACCCAGTGTTGCAGAACAGGCTCGTGGACCTCCAGCAAGGCAATGGGGACATGGAGCCTGGGGAATGGAGGCAAGGACAAAACCTGATAGACACTGTGGATGTGCAAGGCCCCAACAGAGCTTCACGTGAAGGGAAGAAGCAGCGCAACCTCCTGAAACACTGGTGCATCTCCCCAGCTGGAGCAGTGGAGTGGCAAGACAGGATGGTAGTTGCTTAATGGATGCTTCCTTCAGCCTGTCTCATCACACTGATGAGATTGGGCCATGTATGTTGAGTGGCCCTACAATGACCAGGGCATTTAATAAAGAGTTGTGTTTGTGTTGAAATGTGTGGATGAATGATTAAATTGTTATTGATAATAAAGGGCTATATGTGTGGAAGCTGGGATGGTGGACCATACAGTCCCACTATGCTTGCACTGGAGGTTTATCTATCCCTTAGCTATCCTTACCCATCCCACAGCTATTACCCATTCCAAAAGTATCCCTGCCCATCCCACTGCTATCCTTACCCATCCCAAAAGCATGCAAAGGCTTAAACCATTTCTAAAAGTTTGCACCAAGACTTTATTTACTAAAAGAACTGAACCAAGTGTGTGAAGCAAAGATAACCTTTATTAATAACAAACTGTAAAAGGAAAATGACCCAAGTAAAGTGTCCCAAGCAAAGATAAAGTCAACAGGTAGCAACCCAGTCTTCGGCACTCTTCTCAGTTACTCTGAGGCGTGCCCATGGTCTCAGGGGTGAAGGGTCCAGGTGCTGTGGAGGTGGCAGTGGCTGGAGTGCTGGTCTGAGGCGCCATTGGGGTGCCTGGCCCCGAGAGGACAACAGGAGATGGTGTGTGGAGGAAGCTCTCAGAGAGCTGGTTCAGTCCCGTGATGTTGAGAGCCCCTTCCTCCATGACATGGGGTGTCAGTCCCAAGACCGATGACAGATGTTCTGAGGCTGAGCTTGGCTGTGGGGTGGAGGAAGGAGGAGGGTAGTGGGGCTGTCTGGTCTGTAGGTGAGCGAGGTGAGGCATGGGTGGCATCTGTGGCATGGGTGGCATCTGAGGTGTGGGTGGCATCTGTAGCGTTGGTGGCATCTGTGGCATTGGTAGCATCGGTGGCATTGGTGGCATCAGTGGCACTTGTGGCATTAGTGGTATCAGTGGCATCGGTGGCACCTGTGGCAGGCGAGGAACCTGTGCCTGGGCTGGGAAGGGCTGCCTGTGCTGCTGGAACTCCTGGTAGCCCTAGGCTTGGGAGGTGAGGGGCTGTGGAAAGCCTTGGAAGGGCTGTGACATCACCTGGGGTGGAGGAGCAGACCTGGACTGGGTCAGAGCAGGTTCAGCTGGGCCTGAAGGGTGGTGCAGAAGACCTGTGATCCTCTCCTTGATCACCTAGTACTGGGATTCAGGCATTTCCATGAGGGTCTGGTTGACGTAGGCGAGGAAGGACTTTCTGTTAGAGGATGGTATGTCGGACTGTACCAGCTGAGAGAGGAGATCTATGCTGCTCTTGATTGTGTCTCTGATCTCCAACAGGACAGTGTGGCTCTGTCCCTCCGGTCTGCCTCTCTGCCTGCTTTCTGTGGAGGTGGAGCTGGGTGTAGGTGTGGGTTGGTCTTTGGTGGCAGCGGCTTTTTCTTTGTCCAACCGCGTCATGGGGTCCTCCATGTGCTCCACCACGGGGAGTGAAGCTGTCGGGGGGGTCTCCGTCGTGGGGCCCTCCACAGATACCTTCCTGGACACAGGAGCTGACTCTTGGCCAGAAGAGGACTGGCTCTCTGTGGGCTGCCTGAGGGAGAGTGTAGACAGAGGGGCTGCTCCTCAGTGGCGGATCCCACCGTCCAAGAAGCTGCACTTGGCCATCACGTAGGTCTCCCGGTCGGTGAGCTTGACCACGGCCTGGTCAGACTTCTTGAGGTGCAGCTTCCTGTACCAGGTGTGCATGTGCTTCCACCAGCCGAGGAGCACCTCCGAAGTGTAGCCCAGGCTCTCTGCCTTCTCTCTCCAAGCCGCCTGCTTCTGCTTGGTGTCCCAATAGAGCCTGTGTCCCTTCCTCCAGAGATACTCATTCTCCCTCAGCCATTCGAGCACCTCATCCTCATGTTCCTCTGCAATGGAGTATTGTCTCCTCTCACCCTTATCTCATGAATACCTCTTCCTCCCTCTGGCAGGCCCTTCTGGGCCCTCATCAGTAGGGCTTTGAGGTTCTAGGGGCTGGTCCACCACACCACCAGCACCAGCAGGACCAGCAGGACCAGCAGCACCAGCAGTAGCACCAGCAGCACCAGCACCAGGAACAGCACCAGCAGAAGCACCAGCACCAGCAGAGTCAGCACCAGCAGCAGAAGCATCAGCACCAGCAGAGTCAGCACCAGCAGCAGAAGCCCCAGGAGAAGCAGAGTCAGCACCAGGGGGTGGGATGGTGGTCCTGTCCTTCTTGCCAGGGCTGGCAGGAGTAGGCACAGGCTTCCTCTTTTTGTTGGCTGAAGATGTGTCTGGTTGTTGGCTGAAGATGGTGACCTGCTTGCGAGCTGCATCTTTTTATATCCGCCGGGCTGACGCAATGCATCCTCCCCACATGTGCAGTGAACGCTTTGCATCCACTAGGCATCCGCTAGGCGTCTGTGATGCATCCGCTGTATCCGCTAGGCATCCGCTCTGCATCCGTTCCTTCCACTGCGCGTCCACTTCGGTGTTCTCCCCTGGAAGCCCTGCGGATGTGCCCTCGCTTCCATCTGCTTCTATCCGCTAGGCTTCCGTTGAGCATCCGCTTAACATCCTGGCTACATCCTCTCCCCGTCCGTTCCTTTCCGTTGTTGTCCGCTCTGTTTATGCAAATTTGGGGCACTTTTGAGAGCGGATAACAACGGATGGAAAATGTGCTCATCTGCTGTGTCCTTTTTACATACGTTTTGCATCCGTCGGCCGATGTGACCTAGCCCTAAAGAAAAAATCTCATAGATAAAAGGGAACTGAATGATTTTTCTACACCTCCGTTCTTCAATATAATTCAGAATTTATTGATTATTTCAATGCATCATTCTTCAACATAATTATGGGTTAATCACGCTCTCAAATCACTGAGAATCCTGAAGAGTATTTGAGAAGAAAGAAATAAAGAAAATTCTCATCTTGATAACTTAAGCATGTGAAGGAGAGCAATAATAAAACCACAGTTCTTAAACTTTTATTTTTGGATAGAATGGAATTGGAAATTTAATTCCACCATAAACACCGTTTAACAAAAAATGAGTTTGATTTCACAATGATATATTGCTATGAATTTGAGCAATATTCCTGTATAATAATGAATAAGTGAACCAGAACATTTGTACTATAGTTTCTTGAAAAAAATATCTCAGTCAGGCTTTATGGAAATGGTTCCTCTTATCTATGCTTGATTTCTAGAATATGCCTGCATATAATCACATCAATAGTATATTTTATATAGAGAAAATTCATTAATAAGTGACTCTCATCTTTCAAAGATGTTTTCTGCTATGTGAAAGAATGATTGATCCTATAGAAGCTTTCAGTGATGTATACTGCTGTTCATTTAGAAAAATGTTCATCCTCCTCAAGCCTTTAGTTATTGTGTGTTAAAAACTCCATTAAGGAAAAGAATTAAAAGCCTGCCTGTTTTATGGGGGGAAAAGGCTGGCAGAGGAGAGGGAACTCCACTTCTGCTATCCACTTTCTATGGGTTTTTCTTCATATCAAACCCATATTATTAATGTAAAATATACATTAAATATTACTATTATCATTCCATATAATACTGTACATTTAGTTTAAATAAAACAAAAACATTGGATTGCAATGGATCACACTTGGATTGTTAATTTTTAAAAGCTTAAAACTTGCTTCAGTACAACCACAAAAACAAAATAACAGTTTGGTCTCAGAGCACTGAGGAAATGCTCTGAAGTAGCTGTACAGATGTGCCTTTGGCCATGGCAATCTGGCAATGCACTTCTAAAGAACAAAGCCCAGTTGTGGTTTGTTGTGCTGTAGAAAATTGTGGGGTGGAAAGGGTTTGACTAGGTTGACACGTTCATTTTAATTGACTTTCATGCTTAACGTGTGAATTCATTTTTCCAGGGGTCATCACTGTTTGCAATATTCAGTGCAAAGTTCAGGTGCTTTTCATCTTTTAAAAAGATTTCTGTCAATTTTGTGAGTTCCCAAATGTGCAAGGCCATCACCTTTTAATGCTGAATGTGGCAAACTGCTCATTGTAAAGCACATTTCAAAAGGTAATTTTGTGACCTGACAGTTCTTTTTGTGCTGGCTATATATACAAGTCTAGTGAACTAATGCAAGTAGATGGATGGATGGATGGATGGATGGATGGATGGATGGATGGATGGAAAATAACTTCTCAAAGTGTCTATTGCTTACAATATTCCCTTCTTTATAAGAAAGGTAAAGAATAATTTGGGAATAAAAGAGTAAAGATAACTACAAAGCATCACCACTCAATCCTATCAGGCCAAAATAAAAGAATGAATATAATTTTATAGCTTTTATCACATATTATTATTATTATTAGTAGCAATAGTTTTAATATTGGTATCCTGATTACAATCAACATTGTGACTGATACAACAGTCCTTTTTCTATACCTTGATTGCTTCAGGTATCTACAAAGACCTGAAAACTGGGATTATGACCCTAAACAAATAGCCAAGGTGACAAAGTACACCTAGTTCAGTTCTGAAACACATAATGGCTGACCTGAAACAGCACGAAATGTTCCCAAGGAAGACAGATCTAATATAGCAATAGCAATAGCACATAGACTTATATACCACTTTATAGTGCTTTCCAGCCCTCTCTAAGCGGTTTACAGAGTCAGCATATTGCCCCCAACAATCTGGATCCTCATTTTAGCCACCTTGGAAGGATGGAAGACTGAGTCAACCTTGAGCCTGGTGGGATTTGAACTGCCAAATTGCAGGCAACTGGCTGCAGCAGAAATAGCTTGCAGTACTGCACTCTAATCATTGCACTACAGAGGCTCCTTGGTGTTCTAATATGAGTAACTAATGGTAATTCCTTCATGAACCAGTCATCGTCTCAAACATTAAAACTGGTGACCTGCAATCTGAAGGGTACAGAATCTTTATCCTCCTCCTCCTCCTCCTCCTCCTCCACCTC